>JARQOD010000004.1:571253368-571581672 GCA_033576555.1 Oophaga sylvatica | reverse complement strand
TTTCCCCTTTCTCTCTTTAGGCTTAGTTAACTCTTTGTGTCAAGGCGTCTAGGGCATCGTAGGTAATTCTAGTTTTGTTGTCAGTTTAGGGGTCTGCATCCGCTAAGTTACCAACCTCTCTGGGTGTTTGGCTGCCTAGCCTATTTTTCTATTATCCTCCTCGGTTACCGGATCTCTATCTTCGCTTAAGCTCCTGAATCAACAAAAGCCTTAGCAGAAAATGAAGATAAGGAGCAGATCAAGGTAACTGTCAAGAGGAATTTAGGCTGTACAGTCACGGCCAAAAGTTTTGAGAATGACACAAATATTAATTTTTACAAAGTCTACTGCTTCACTTTTTCTAATGGCAATTTGCATATACTCCAGAATGTTATAAAGAGTGATCAGCTTAACAGCAATTACTTGCAAAGTCAATATTTGGCTAGAAAATGAACTTTATCCCCCAAAACACATTTCAACATCATTGCAGCCCTGCCTTAAAAGGACCAGCTAACCTCTTTTCAGTGATTGCTCCATTAACACAGGTGTGGGTGTTGATGAGGACATGACTGGAGATCAATCTGTCATGATTAAGTAAGAATGACACCACTGGACACTTTAAAAGGAGGCTGGTGCTTGGCATCATTGTTTCTCTTCTGCTAACCATGGTTATCTCTAAAGAAACACGTGCAGTCATCATTGCAATGCACAAAAATGGCCTAACAGGGAAGAGTATCGCAGCTAGAAAGATTGCACCTCAGTCAACAATCTATCTCATCATCAAGAACTTCAAGGAGAGAGGTTCCATTGTTGCCAAAAAGGCTCCAGGGCGCCCAAGAAAGACCAGCAAGCACCAGGACCGTCTCTTAAAAGTGTTTCAGCTGCGGGATCAGGCTACAAGCAGTGCAGAGCTTGCTCAGGAATGGCAGCAGGCAGGTGTGAGTGCATCTGCACGCACTGTGAGGCGGAGACTCTTGGAGCAAGGCCTGGTCTCAAGAGGGCAGCAAAGAAGCCTCTTCTCTCCAGAAAAAAACATCATGGACAGACTGATATTCTGCAAAAGGTACAGGCAGTGGACTGCTGAGGACTGGGGTAAAGTTATTTTCTCTGATGAATCCCCTTTTCGATTGTTTGGGACATCAGGAAAACGCCTCATTCGGAGAAGACAAGGTGAGCGCTACCACCAGTCTTGTCTCATGCCAACTGTTAAGCATCCTGAAACCATTCATGTGTGGGGTTGCTTCTCAGCCAAGGGAATCAGCTCTCTCACAGTCTTGCCTAAAAACACAGCCATGAATAAAGAATGGTACCAGAATGTCCTCCAAGAGCAACTTCTCCCAACCCTCCAAGAGCAGTTTGGCGATCAACAATGCCTTTTCCAGCATGATGGAGCACCTTGCCATAAAGCAAAGGTGATAGCTAAATGGCTCAGGGAGCAAAACATAGAGATTTTGGGTCCATGGCCTGGAAACTCCCCAGATCTTAATCCCATTGAGAACTTGTCAATCATCAAGAGACGGGTGGACAAACAAAAACCTAAAAATTCTGACAAAATGAAAGCATTGATTGTGCAAGAATGGACTGCTATCAGTCAGGATTTGGTCCAGAAGTTGATTGAGAGCATGCCAGGGAGAATTGCAGAGGTCCTGAAGAAGAAGGGTCACACACTGCAAATATTGACTTGCTGCATTAACTCATTCTAACTGTCAATATAAGCTTTTTTACTCATATTTTGCAATTATTATATTTCTGTCTGTGATAAAAACATCTGTCAAACACACATAAAAACCAGAGGGCAGCAGATCATGTGAAAATATAATATTTGTGTCATTCTCAAAACTTTTGGCCATGACTGTACATTGCCCAAGACAAATGAGTGAGCAAAACGTTTTTCCCGCTTGGGGCAGATGTAAATAGTATGAGAGGCGTCCCCACAAAAGAAAAAAAAAGTGTCAGAATTTTTTATATATTTTTTTCTCTGGTGGCCGAAGGAGGATTTTTTCTTTAATGGAGACTAATCATTTGTTGAGCAACTCGCTGCTGAAGTTCAGTGAATTTCTGCCTATCTCGCTCAGTTGTCAACTGTAGATTCTAGGATACTCTAAAGAAGGAAAGAATAGTAAAAAAAAATGCCACAGAATAAAACAGACAAATAACTTCTCTGAAAGATGCAGGACAAAGCAGGGAGCAAGCAGACTTCCAAAAGGCTCAGGAGAAGACCAAATCACCGGCAACAACTAAGGGAAGGCTGCTAACTTAAATCTCCCCAGTCCGTAACACTGATCTCCAATCATCCTCTTCAGGTGATTGACTTCCGTCAGCCCGACCAGCTCCATTACCAGCAGCAACCACCAGAGGGAGCCCAAACTCAGAAGCCAGATCAAAAGTGTTCACAACAGAAAACCCCTTATTTGTTAGGCCGGGTTCACATTGCGTTGCGGGCAATGCGCTGACGGCATCCGTCACATAGCAGCACTAACGCTATGTAACGGATGCGTTAACGCCACCATTGCCTGCAATACCCATCCTAACGCATGCTGAAATCGGCATGCATTAGCGATGTGCCGTCATTCTGTGATGGACCTCGGACGCGGTCTGCAGCGTTCGAGGTCCGTCACTGCTAGCTGAGATAGAGACGCTGCGCTAGCGTGATCGCATAACGCGATCACAAAATGACACTAGCGTTAATGCAGTCCGTCAACGCTATGCTTTGAATGGACTGCATTAACACTATGTGAACCTAGCCTTAGGTGTATTTAGAGGACATAAAATATTAGCTGTAATCAGTAAGAGCGTATATACATATATATATAGGTGTAGTTCTGCAATATTGATTCTATAAAAATCTCTGAACCAGAAAAAAGATAAAAATGAACTGGAGTATAAGTTGGTATGCATGCAAAATAGGAGCATGTTCACTCTGGCCATAAAACAATAAAACAGACAAAACCAAAGACAGAAACAAAATAAACATATACCCTGCTGTTAGTAAAGAAGAAAAAGCAACAGTACAAATAAATAACATAGGGGACTTCGTAAACACCATTTTTATATATTTAAAAAAAAGCATAAAAGCCATCCCACCAACGTCAAGGCGTTCCTAAATTCGGGATGGTCATAACCTTTATTATTAACATAGTACCATGTGTCATAAAGACGTTTGGGTGAAAAAGGGCTGAGCAGGACTGGGTCCCGAACATGGACACAAAGCTCGGGGGAAGCTATTTAAATACAATGTCCAGCTCAAAGGAATGGAGGCCACACCTTTACCTGCACTAAATGCAGAACCTAAATATATATACAGTCATGAGTGAAAGTATTGTGCCATATTCAGATTCCCGTAGCGTCTCCATTTTTCGTGTTCTTCGGTTGGGTGAGGGCATATTTTTTGCATCCCTAGCTGTCGTTTTAATGATACTATTTTGGTGCTGATATGATCTTTTGATTGCTCGTTATCGGATTTTAATGTAATGTTGCTGCAACCAAAAAAACGTAATTCTGGCCTTTTTAATTTTTTCTCACTACGCCGTTTAGCAATGAGGTTAATCCTTTTTTTATTGATTGGGCAATTCTCAACGCGGCGATTCCAAATATGTGTATGTTTGATTTTATTTTTGTTTTATTTTGAATGGGGCGAAAGGGGGGGGTTGTACTTTTATATTTTTTTATTTTTTATATTTTTAAAATGTTTTTTTTTTTTTACTTTTGGTATGCTTCAATATTCTCCATGAGAGACTAGAAGCTGCCACAACCCGATCGGCACTGCTACATAGAGGCGATGATCAGTTCGCCTCTATGTAGTAGATTTACTGTATTGCTATGAGCACCGACCACTAGGTGGCGTTCACCGCAAGCCGGCACTGACAGTCATGGAGGTCTCTAGGAGACCTGCTGTTGTCATGCCACCCCACCGGTGACCTGCGATCACGTGACGGGAGTCACCGGTGGGTGGATTTCCGTCGCGATTGCCGGAAGCGCTTGTTAATGCCACTGTCAGCGTTTGACAGCGGCATTTAACTGGTCAATGGCCATGGGTTGATCGCGATTCCACCCGCGGCTATTGCGGGCACATCAAAAGGAGGGAGTCCGACATCGGCGTAAATGTACGCCCAATGTCAGAAATGGGTTAAGACCCTCCAAAGTTGATCAATGAAATTTAGATCTGGACTCATTGCTGACACTTCAAGAAACACCCAGAAATGGATGCCAACAAAGCACTGAATAGTTCTGAAGTATGTTTGCGGTGATTGTCCTGCTAAAAGACCCATGACCTAGGGCACAAACCCAGCTACCTGACACTGGGCACTACATTGCGACCCAAAATCCTTTGGTAATATTAACATTTCATGATGCCTTGCACACATTCAAGGCACCCAGTGCCAGAGGTAGCAAAAGAACCCCAAAGCATCTCTGACTCTCTACCATATGTGACTGTAAGTATTGTGTTCTTTTCTTTGTAGGCCTCATTTCATTTTCGATAAGCAATTAAGTTATGTGCTTTACCAAAATGTTCTATGTTGGTCTCATCTGTCCACAAGATGCTTTCCCAAAAGGATTTTGGCTTAATCATGTAAATTTTAGTAAACTGCAGTCTATCTTTTTTATGTCTCTGTGCGAGCAGTTGGGTCCTTGTAGGTCTCCTGCTATAGCGTTTCATTACGTTGAAATGTTGAAGGATAGTTCCCACTTACACTGATGCTCTCGGCCTGCTGGACAGCTTGAATTTCTTTGGAATTTGATTGTAGCTGCTTATCCACCATCCCAATTATCCTCCATTGCAACCTTTCATCAATTTTTCTCTGCCATCCACATCCAGGGAGATTAGCTACAGTGTGATGGGTTGTAAACTTCTTGATTATGTTGTTCACCGTGAACAAAGAACATCAAGATCTCTGGAAATAGACTTGTAACTTTAAGATTGTTGATATTTTTCAACAATTTTGCTACTCAAGTCCTCACACAGTTCTTTTTTTCTGTTTTTCATGCTTATTGTGGACACACAGACAAACAATGCAAAGATTGAGTCAAGTTCTCCCCATTTTATCTGGTCTCAGATGTGATTTTCTTGTTGCCCACACCTGTTACTTGTCACAGGTGAGTTTGAACCAGCATCACATGCTTTAAAGTTCTTTACCAACAATTTTGGAAAAGTGACAACAATTTTGTCTGGACCATTTTGAGGTTTTTGTGTGAAATTATGTCCAATTTGCCTTTTTTTCCACAGATTTTTTGTGTTGCTCCAGGGCGCACAAAGGAAATAAACATGTCACACTATTGCTTTGATCGTGTGACTGCCATCATTTTATAGACAGTCATCTTGGCTATCTCATACATAAATTTCACTTGCAACTATTTAGCATATGATTAGTCATGCAGATTCTTGTCATGTCACTGCATTGTTACTGTCTTACTCCTGTTGGTGGAAAAATATTTTTCTTCCTGAATACTACAAAATACAATCTGTTCTCACATTCCCTAATAGCACAATGTATTATTATGTTGATTCTCAAGTGAAAGGTTATTGGTTCGAATTTTGGAGCAGCCATGAAGAAGATTTCCCAAGAAAATAGAAACAACTTCATCAAACTTATCGACAAGAAAATTGGTAACTGAATCATATGAGCGCCATGACAGTTGGAAGAATTCGAAATGAAGTGCGTCCAACCATCCAGAAGCCAATAGGTAGACGTCCAGGCAAAATGTCTGAATCAACAAGTCGGCTCATCCCAAGGTCTATTAATTCTGGCGCGATAAACATGGCAGTGCAGGTGGCTCGTATACTTCGTATGAGTGAGATCACAGATGTTGATGTAAGCACCATGCAACACACATTACACGAGTCTGGAATGGTGGCCGAAAAAAGGTGAAGAAGCCTTGACTTCAATATCGTCATAAGCAACTTCGGTTCAACTTTGTAAACAAGTACGAAAAGTGGGCATTTAAGGATTTGAAATTGGTGATTTGGATCCATGATATGAATGTCAATAGACTAGGCTCTGATAGGTGCAAATGGGTCTGAAAGAAACAAGATAAAAAGATGTAACAGATTGAGAAATTGAAGGAAATGTTAAGTTTGGTAGAGGAAGCATAATGATATGGGGTTGTTTCTCAGCCAAAGGGTGTTGGATACTTGACCAGGATCGATGGTGGTCTCAATTCTGAGCTATATGTGAGTGTCCTACAATATGAGTTACTTCATACACTCAAGTACTATGGGTATGAAGAGGACAACCTAGTTTTCCAACAGGACAACAACACGAAGCATACGCCGAGATTGGCGAAGAAATGGTTCAATGATAATGAAGTAGAGGTGCTGGAATGGCACCACAGTCCTCTGACCTCAACTCAATCAAATAATTGTGGGTAGAATAGAAGAGAAACCGCATACAGTTGAAACCAAAAGTTTACACACACTAGATAAATAGGCACATATTATTCTGGCATTTGGGAAATATTAATAATTATGGTAATCCTAATTGACCTAAAACTGAAAGGTTTATTCTGATTTCATGTCAGATATTGAGAAAAACATGCAGATGTGTCTTTTTATATAGTGGATGTAACCTTCTAGTTTCAACTGTACATACACAAATGAGTCAACCAGTAAGCACCAACTTTCGGTTGACACATGTTTAAATCTGATCAAGGGGAGCCCAGAAGGAATCAGGCAGTGTTGAAAGCCAAAGCTGCATTTACAACATACTAACAAAATAATAATTAAAATTTAGATCTTTAGGAGCAAAACAGTAACAATACAGTGACATGACAGGAATCTGCATAACTAATCATATGCTAAATAGTTGCAAGTCAAATTTAAGTATGAAACTGCCAAGATGATTGTCTATAAAATGATGGCAGCCTCAAGTTCAAAGCATATAATGGGTAATGAGATATGGAGCCTGAAAGTCAAAAGTTCAAACATTGTTACCATTTTGCTCCTTACTGTATATACATACAGTGGTGGAAATAACATTGAACATCCCATCAATTTTCATCAAGTAAAAATATATCTGAAGATTCTTTTGGCTTGAAATTCTTAACCAGATGTCGGTAAGAACCCATCCAATCCACACAGGCAGAGAAATAAAACCATAGCTGTCCATATATTAGGTTATGTGTACTAAGAGAAATGTCAGAAGGAAAAAGTATTGAACACGCTTACTGAATAGTATTTAATACTTCGTACAAAAGTCTTTGTTGGCGATGACAGCTTCAAGATGCTTCCTGTATGGAGAAATTAGTCGCAGGCATTGCTAAGGTCTTCCACACAAACACTCTTCACTTCCTGAAGCTGCTGTGGGCTCCTTCTATGAACTCCGATCTTTAGTTCCCTCCATACATTTGTTATTGGATTCAAGTCAGGTGATTGGCTGGGCCTTTCTAGCAGCTTTATTTTCTTTTCTCTGAAATCATTTGAGAGTTTTCTTGGCTGTAAGTTTGGGATCATTGTCTTGCTGAAATGTCCACCCTTGTTTCACCTTCATCATCCTGATTGATTACAGCATATTTTATCTAGAATGTCTCAGTACGTTTGCCTATTCATTCTTATTTCAATTATATGAAGTTTGGCTATGCCATATGCTGAAAAATAGCCCGACACTATGATTTTCCAACCAAACGTCACTGTCGGTATAATGTTTCTGGGGTGATATGCAGTGCCTTTTGGCCTCCAAACATGGTGTGTATTATGGCATCCAAATGGGTTCAGGTTTGGCTCATCTGTATAGACTATAATCTCACAGTATTTCACATACTTGCATAAATGATAAGCAAACTGTGTAAGCAAACTAAATGTTGAGCAAACTATAAACATGATTGAACATGCTTTTTTTTCAGCAGTGGAGTCTTGTGTGGTGACTCCACTGGTGAGTGTGCATACAGGCCATGGAGGCTGAGTGCATTGCATATATTTTTCTTTGAAACAATTGTACCTGATGATTCCAGGTCTTACGGCAGTTCTGCACAGTTGGTCCTTGGCTCTTGGACAACTTTTCTGATAATTATTTTCACTCCTCTGTCTGAAATCTTGCAGAGAGCACCTGGTCGTGGCTGGTTTATGGTGAAATTATGTTTTGTCTCCTTTTAGTTTATGTCACTAGCAATGCTCACTGGATCCTTTAGTAGTTTAGAAATTCTTCTGCAACCAATGCCATCAGTATGTTTTGCAACAATAGGGTTGCAGAGGTTTTGAGACAGCTCACTGGTTTTATCCATCATGAGATGTTTCTTGTGTGGAACGCTTGTAATGAGACAACTTTTTATAGCCCTTCAGTTGAACCAACAGATATTATTTGTCACTAAGTGGCAGGATTGCTTTCTAACTACAGATAGATATCAGCTGGTTTCACTTTTCTGGGCTTTTTGCTTCTCTTTGTTCATGTGTTCAATACTTTTTCCTTGTATCATTTCTCATAATTACAACTTAATTTATGGACCTCTTCAGTTTAATTTCTTTGTCGGTGGATTGGATGGGTTGTTACGACATGGTTAGAATTTCATGTCAATACCATCTTTAGAAATAGATTTACATAGAAAATTGGTGAAGTGTTCAATACCTATTTCACTCACTGTAGACTGTACAAAACTCCACAGTCCCTAAAATGGCTTCTAGTGGAGGAGCATGCGAGAACAACTGTCTGTAAGTCTTATCCAATAGAAAAGTATTTTACTCATATGACATTTTCTATTGGAGGAGACTGATGGACAGGTCTGGTCACATTCTCCGCTACCAATAGCGATTGTATGGACAGGAGAGCTTTGCAGTCTTTGAGGAAAGCTCTACTAACTCAAGCAGAAAGAGAACCTGTCCTACCTGTATAATAGTAAGTGCCACTAAATCATGTCCCCAACACATCTGCTAAAATAAAATGTTAGGGTTCGAGTTCCCGCTGCTGCACATGGGGAGTCTCGAACCAGTCCCGCTGCGGTCCCCCATCCATCTCCGTCCACAGTGGATCCTGCTCAGCTTAGACGTCGGTCCCAGTGTCTCGCCCAGTCTAACAGTGTGCAGAGGATTACTGCTGCCTCTCCAGGCTCTGCTATTGTGGCCAGTACTGGTTAGCGGCGAGCAGTCGTCTTTAGGACAAAGTCCTTGTTTTCCCCTTCTGAGCATGCCCAGGGTGAGATCTCTCATTGGAGATCAGGGGTCACATGCTCAGGTACTGCAGCAGCTCCTATTGGTCTGCCAGGAAGGTCCTGTGACTACTGGTGTTCTGGAACAGTTTCATTGGTCCTTGTTTCTGGCAGGTCCTGTAGCTGTTACTATAAAAGGGTGGCATGGCTGGGCCGCCATGCGCTAGTATCAATTGCATTATGTGCTATGCCCAGTGTGATCATGTACGCATGTGGTTAGGGCTCAGCTGAAATAAGCCCCTAGAATACCGGCACTTCCGGTGAGGAGATTTGAGTGCACGTGGTTAGGGCTTGGCTGAAATAAGCCCCTAGAATACCGGCTTCTCCGGTGAGGAGATTGCTTGATTGCATTGCTGTCTACATGATTACGGACTGCTATCCGCACAGCAGTTATCTGTGTATCCCTGTGAGTCTAACAGGACTCAGTCTTTTTCTCAGCGGCTCTGTGACGCAACAGGGTTTCGCTTTATAACGCTGGTTCAGCGCCCTAGCATTTTACTTTGCGGCTCACTGAAGCTAAGTGAGTTCTCACTTATCGCCATATAGCGCTGTGGCATTCCCGTTAGCGGCTCTGGGGATTAACAGAGTCGCACTTACTGCCACAGGCGCTACAGCATTTATTTTAGGACTCTGCGGGATAACAGAGTTCGCTACTTTCGCCATCTTACTAGCATCGGGCTTCGCCTGCACGGTGGACCCCGGGCTGCGAACGCACCTCTCTACAATATCTATTAGGTGCGTTCCGCAGACCCTAACATAAAGATTGCGTGGCAGACCTTTTAACTCATTCTGCAGCCAGCAGTAGGCAGTGTTAATGCAGAGCATATAGATAAGGAGAATGGCATTTTTTTTAATGACCTCCAATGGCAAAAATTATTAACCACAATTACGGTTTTTCAGTAAGAAAAAAACTGTCCACATAAGTGGACTACCCCTTTAAGTTCAAGACAACTTTATAGGGTACCTTTATACTCTTGAAAAGCTTGGTTACAGCTACTATTTTATGCCATCTAATGCACCTATTAAAATGAGAGAAAAAGATATTACAGGGGTTCATCCTTATTTTAGAAGTGTGTATGTATATACAGCTCTGGCAAAAATTAAGAGACCACTTTCAAATTTTCAGTTTGTCTGATTTTTCTCTTTATAGGATATTTTTGAGTAAAATGTCAATTGTTCTTTGATTCTATAAACTACTGACAACATGTCTCCGAATTTCCAAGCAATAAATTTTGTATTTTTTTTTATGAAAATGAGAAATGGTCAAAATTTAGAAAAAAAATCCCAGTGCTTTCAGACCTCAATTAATGCAAAAAAAAAACAAGTTCATAATCATTTAGAAACAACAATACTAATGTTTTAACTCAGGAAGAGTTCAGAAATCAATATTTTGTGGAATAACCATGATTGTTAATCACAGCTTTCATGGGTCTTGGCATGCTTTCCACCAGTCGTTCACACTACTTTTGGGTGACCTTATGCCACTTCTTTGTTTGATGGCTTGTGACTATCCATCTTCCTCTTGATCACATTCCAGAGGTTTTCAATGGGGTTCAGGTCTGCAGATTGGGCGGCCATGACAGGGATTTGATGTGATGGTCTTTTAATTTTTTCCAGAGCTGTATATGTATGATTTCCAGTATACAGTAGATGACGCAGAAAAAAGGTCAAGTTGACAATCGGCTTATATACAGCCATGCCGCTCCGGATTATTAGGCAGCCTTCCTGCCACCATGAGCTTCCGTACTTTATTATGCCTTCTGCATGTGTCCGAAGAGTAAAAACTAATAAAATACACATTTGGTGTCACAGACTCATTCTTAATCCATGAATTCATTGAAGCTGTCTGGTGTTGAACAGTTGGTGCTAAGGAAATTTCGCTTTCTGCCTCTTTTTAGGTAATATCCTTCGCAATTTAATCATGTTCCCTGTGATTATAGACACTTTTTTAAATAAATGCACAATATCTTATGTTTCTATTTTTGTTAATTATTAAACTACTCAATTTTTAAAAATTCAGTTAAAATAAAATTCAGATATGTCTTTTGCAGATATTTATTTTTTTTTACATGTTTTTGTTATGTGAAAACTTAATAAATACCATTTGAAATTGACTTTTGTGTATTATTGTGTGCAAATTGAGCTCAGTTGGCAATCCCATAGCAGTGGTCGGCAAGTCACCGCAGTCCATCTTTAGCCTGGTTGTCTCTAGATGCAGCATTAAATCAGGAGAGGTGATCGACATTAATAAATGATGGTGAATGATACATACAGTGGGGAAAATAAGCATTTGATACACTGACGATTTTGCAAACTATCCCACCTACAAAGAATGGAGAGGTCAGAATCATACAATTAAAACTAGAAAATCACATTGTAGGATTTTTAAATAATTACATTTAATTTTATTGCATGAAATAAGTATTTGAGCACCTGGACAAATCCTCAGTTATGCCAATCACAGAATATATCTGGACCTTCAGCATATGCTTTTCAAGTAGTTAATAAATTTAAATATCTTGCTATAATTATCAATAAAAAACCCAATTATAGAT
This sequence comes from Oophaga sylvatica, assembly GCA_033576555.1. Taxonomy (NCBI): domain Eukaryota; kingdom Metazoa; phylum Chordata; class Amphibia; order Anura; family Dendrobatidae; genus Oophaga; species Oophaga sylvatica. The sequence goes on along the minus strand of JARQOD010000004.1, from coordinate 571,570,006 downwards.
TTAAAAGAAAATGTATTCCCTCTCACTGAGACGCTTAAAATAAATTTGAGAAATGGTCCCAGCTTCCTCTTTCTCTAGCAGGAAGAATTCTTTTTCTTAAAGTGATTATTCTTCCAAAGTCTCTCTATGAATTGGAAAAATATTTAGACTTGAGAGTCCTCAGTGGTTGATACCTTTTAATGGCTAACTGAAAAGATGGTAACAAATTGCAAGCTTTCGAGACTCCTCAGGTCTCTTCATCAGGCAAAGACTAATACAACATCTGAAGAATCACATATTTATACACAAAATAGCACAGAAAAAATGCAATAGGTAGGACAAGTGACATGAAGCAGAACTGTCATTATGGCAGAGGGATTAACATAAATATGACTAGTTCATAGATAAGGAGTGAAGGTTTTATTACCCTCTGATTGGGGTCTGGTATTGTGTTGTGATGACCCTAAAAGGTCAGGGAGGCAGATTCCTTAATTGTTGTAGAACGACATAAAACTCTGGGATATATTCATCCCAGCACTAAGAGTGTCAAAGGTCATCATAAGTTTATATTCCCAGACTTTTCTATCCTTCTCAGATTTGAAGTTAGATTTTAGTGGTCTGATGACCTTTGACACTCTTAGTGCTGGGATGAATATATCCCAGAGTTTTATGTCGTTCTACAACAATTAAGGAATCTGCCTCCCTGACCTTTTAGGGTCATCACAACACAATACCAGACCCCAATCAGAGGGTAATAAAACCTTCACTCCTTATCTATGAACTAGTCATATTTATGTTAATCCCTCTGCCATAATGACAGTTCTGCTTCATGTCACTTGTCCTACCTATTGCATTTTTTCTGTGCTATTTTGTGTATAAATATGTGATTCTTCAGATGTTGTATTAGTCTATGCCTGATGAAGAGACCTGAGTAGTCTCGAAAGCTTGCAATTTGTTACCATCTTTTCAGTTAGCCATTAAAAGGTATCAACCACTGAGGACTCTCAAGTCTAAATATTTTTCTATCTACTGGCTAACACGGTACGAAGATACACATCTTTCCTATATCATCTATGAATTGGAGCATTTTTCAATTAAAATCCTCAAAATATTCTTTAATAGAATACATGGTATGATAGCGGCCTTCTCATGTGACTCACTGAAGCCCCCAAAAAAACTTTGGAATCCTGCCGTGGCCTAAATGCCAGGTCGGTCATGCGGCACCTGACCTATTTTTATATTATCTGGCTGGCCAGTTGCACTACTTAAAAATTCCGATGATGGACAATAAACCGTCTAATGCGGATGCTCATATTTTGCATTGCTTGAATGAGATTTCAATATGGGCAATAGTGGTGGGGTCCTTTAAACCACCACAGGGCTTATTATTTGTAGATAAGTTAGCAATCGAGATTTAGAAGAAAAGTAATCATACAGTGCCTTGCAAAAGTATTCGGCTCCCTGGAACTTATTAACCTTTTCCAACATATCATGCTTCAAACATAAAGATACCGAATGTAAATTTTTAGTGAAGAATCAACAACAAGTGGGACACAATTGTGAAGTTGAACAAAATTTATTGGTTATTTTAAATTTTTGTGAAAATATAAAAACTGAAAAGTGGGGCGTGCAATATTATTCGGCCCCTTTACTTTCAGTGCAGCAAACTCACTCCAGATGTTCATTGTGGATCTCTGAGTGATCCAATGTTGTCCTAAATGACTACTGATGATAAATATATATACCACCTGTGTGTAATCAAATCTGTGTATAAATGTACCTGCTCTGTGATAGTCTCAGGGTTCTGTTTGAAGCACAGAGAGCATCATGAAGACCAAGGAACACAACAGACAGTTCCGTGATACTGTTGTGGGGAAGTTTAAAGCCGGATTTGGATACAAAATGATTTCCAAAACTTTAAACATCCCAAGGAGCACTGTGCAAGTGATCATTGAAATGGAAGGAGTATCATACCACTGCAAATCTACCAAGACCCCGCCGTCCCTCTAAACTTTCATCTCAAACAAGGAGAAGACTGATCAGAGATGCAGCCAAGAGTCCCATGATCACTCTGGATGAACTGCAGAGATCTACAGCTGAGGTGGGACAGTCTGTCCATAGGACAACAATCAGTCGTACACTGCACAAATCTGACCTTTTTGGAAGAGTGGCAAGAAGAAAGCCATTTCTCAAAGATATCCATAAAAAGTGTTGTTTATAAATTTGCAACAAGCCACCTGGGAGACACACCAAACATGTGGAAGAAGGTGCTCTGGTCAGATGAAACCAAAATCGAACTTTTTGGCAACAATGCCAAACGATATGTTTGGTGTAAAGGCAACACAGCTCATCACCCTGAACACACCATCCCCACTGTCAAACATGGTGGTGGCAGCATCATAGTTTGGGCCTGCTTTTCTTCAGCAGGGACAGGGAAGATGGTTAAAATTGATGGGAAGATGGATGGAGCCAAATACAGGACCATTCTTGAAGAAAACCTGTTGGAGTCTGCAAAAGACCTGAGACTGGGACTGAGCTTTGTCTTCCAACAAGACAATGATCCCAAACATAAAGCAAAATCTACAATGGAATGGTTCACAAATAAATGTATCCAGGTGTTAGAATGACCAAGTCAATCGAGAAAGCAATAAAAAAGGATTTTGGGGATATGTCAAAAATAAAAGAAAAGTAAAAGATGCTATAGGATTTTTACAGGATGAAAATTATGAAATGGTAAGAAAGGATGTTGAGAAGGCCGAACTTTTAAATTCCTATTTTACATCTGTTTTCTCTCAGAAAAGAAATGTAACATCAACTGATCTTCACTGTCCTATTAAGGGAATAGAAGAATCCAGGATATCTATAAACAGAAAAATAGTGAGGAAACACTTAGCTAACATAAATTAATTCAAGTCTCCAGGTCCAGATGAATTACACCCAGAGTACTGAAGGAGATAGCAGAAGAAATTTTTGAACCACTCTATAATCTTTGAAAATTCTTGGAGAACAGGAGAAGTCCCAGAAGACTGGAGAAGAGCAAATGTTGTTCCTATCTTAAAAAAGTGAAAGAAGGTGGACCCAAGGAACTACAGCCGTGAGTCTGTCTTCTATACCAGTAAAGATCTTGAACAAATTATTAAACAACATGTATGTAAGTACCTGGATAAGAATGAAGTGATTAATCAGAGTCATCATGGGTTTGTAACTAATAAGTCCTGTCAGTCAAACTAACTTAATTTCCTTCTATGACAGAATCACTGACTGGGTGGATCAGGGAAATGCTGTAGATATATCTTGACTTCAGCAAAGTATTTGACAAAGTATCTCACACAATCCTTATTGAAAAAATGACTAAGTATGGAATGGACAAGGCAACTGTTAGGTGTATTCATAACTGGCTTAGTGATAGGACCCAAAGAGTAGTAGTAAATTGCTGCACATCCAGTTGGAAGAATGTATCAAGTGGGGTACCACAGGGCTCTGTCTTGGGCCCTGTATTGTTCAACATCTTTATCAATGATTTAGATGAAGGAATTGAGGGTAAACTGATTAAATTTGCTGATGACACAAAGCTAGGAGGGATAGCTAATACTAGAGAGAGAGAGGATTCAAAAATATTACATAAACTGGAGCAGTGGGCAGCAACTAACAGAATGGTTTTTAACAGGGAAAAATGCAAAGTACTACATCTGGGAAATAAAAATGAAAAAAGCGTATACAGAATGGGAGGAATAGGGCTAAGCAACAGCACATGTGAAAAAGACTTAGGTATGCTAATAGATCACAGACTGAACATGAGTCAACAGTGAGATGCAGCAGCAAAAAAGGCAAATACAATTCTAGGATGTAACAACTGAAGCATACAGTCTAGATCACGTGAAGTCATTATTGCCCTCTACTCCTCTTTGGTCAGACCTCATCTGGAATACTGTGTCCAGTTTTGGGCACCACATTTTAAAAAGACATCAACAAACTGGAGCAAGTTCAGAGAAGAGCAACCAGAATGGTGTCCGGTCTGCAAACCATATCCTATGAGGAACGGTTACAGGATTTGGGGATGTTTAGCTTGCAAAAAAGAAGACTGAGAGTTTTAGGGTTCGAGTTCCTGCTGCTGCACAAGGGGAGTCTCGAACCAGTCCCGCTGCGGTCCCCCATTCATCTCCGGCCGCAGTGGAACCTGATCAGCAGAGATATTTGGTCCCAGCATCTTGCCCATTCCAATACTGTGCAGAGACTTGCCGCTGCGTCCCCTGGATCTGCTATTATAGCCAGTGCTGGAGCAGACGTCTTTGGGACGAAGTCCTGTGTTTCCCCTTCTGAGCATGCCCAGGGTAAGATCTCTCTGGAGATCAGGGGTCACATGTTCAGGTACTGCAGCAGCTCCTATTGGTCCGCCAGGAAGGTCCTGAAACTACATGTGTTTTGGAACAGTTTCTCATGGGTCCTTGTTTCTGGCAGGTCCTGTAGCTGTTACTATAAAAGGGTGGCATGGCTGGGCCGCCATGCGCTAACATCAACCGTTACATGCTTTGCGCCAGTGTGGTCATGCGTGTGTGTGGTTAGGGCGGCTGAAATACGCCATTGCAATAACGACTTAATTGGTGAGGAGCTTGGTATGCTAGCTGGTCAGGGTCAGTGTCCTAGATGCCCTAGATTACCGGCATAACCAGTGAGGAGTTTGATTGCCGTATTCAGGGCCTGGCGTTCAGACGCCATAGATTGCGGGTGACTCCCGCGAGGACATTAGCGCATGATCACGTTCTATGTTCGCTTAGCAGTCAACTGTGTGCCTGACTGGACACAGAAATTTGTCTCTGCGGCTCTGTGACGTAACAGTTTTCGCTTTCAACGCTAGACAGCGCCCTAGCGTGATAATTTTGCGACTCAGTGGGTGTTAATTGAGTTCGCACACATCGCCATATAGCGCTGGGGCATTCCTTCTAGGGGCTCTGTGGAATAACAGTTCGCACATATTGCCACAGTGCGTTACGGCGTTTATTTTGGCGACTCTGCGGGATAACAGAGTTTGCTTCTTGCGCCATTTTACTAGCAGCAGGCTCCCCTGCACAGTGGACCCCAGGCTGCGAACGCACCTCTCTACATCATATATTTGGTGCGTTCCGCAGACCCTAACATAATATTAGCGCCAGGGTCTGGCTAGTAAAATGGCGGTTGACCAGCGTCTACCGCAGTACATCCAGCAGCTGGAGGGTAGGTTTGCGGCTTTTGAGCGCACAACCTCAGCTGTGGGTGTTACCGCAGTTGCTGTTCAGGCTGCTAGCGTGGCTGCAGCCAGTTTGTCCTCTGCCCCTACATTATCCCACCTCCCGCTTCCTGACAAGTTTGCCGGTGACAGCAAGCAATGTCGGGGATTCGTGACTCAGTGCTCTATAGAGCTCGAGCTTCTCTCTGCACGTTTCCCCAGGATCGGGCACAAGTGGGTTTTGTACTGTCTCTACTCTCGGGCAGAGCGCTGGAGTGGGCAAGCCGCTGTGGGAGCGCGACGATCGTGTGGTGCGGAGTGCTCCTCGTTTCCTGTAGGCTCTTAAAAAGGTCTTTTTAGGACCTCAGGTCACCCACGATACGGCGATACAACTGCTGGCATTGGCACAGGGTTCGTCTTTGGTCAGTCAGTTTTCCGTCCAGTTTCGAACTCTGGCCTCAGAGCTAGACGGGTTTGGATAAAGTTCTCTTTCCAGTCTACTGGCGAGGAACTGGCTGACCATGTTAAAGACGCTTTGGCTACCAGGGAGATTCCTGCCACACTGGAGAAGTTTATCTCCATATCTACCCGCATCGACCTCCGTTTTCACGAGCGGAGGTTGGAGCGGGCCCAGTATAGGCAGAGGATTCGGTTGGCTCCCACCTTTGCCAAACCTCTCGAATCCCCCGATCTGGTGTCCAAACCCCAAAAGGCCACAGAGGTTCCTCCTGCAGGACCTAAGTCTCGAGCAGTCCGAGTATCTGTGGTCTGTAACCTTTGTCCGCAGACAGGACACTATGCCAACAAATGTCCACAGCGATCGGGGAAGCGATCGCGTCTAGTGGCCCTGGGAGGAGGTTCACTAGAGACAGCGGCATTTTCCTCCAAGATGACATTTAAAGGGACAGTCATTTGTAGACTCTTCCACACTTACAGTCAAGCTTTATGTTGACTCATTAGCAGAGGGGAATTTCATGTCATCCACCTTTGCTCGTCGTCATGCAATACATCTGGTAGCGCTCGACAAACCAGTGACTGTCCGGGTAGTGAATGGTTTGACATTGCCCTCGCCAATTACACATCAGACTGTCCCTCTTACTATGTGTGTACCCCCTTCCCATCAGGAAATTATTTCCCTTCTCGTCCTTCCTGAGGGAATAGACGAAAATCCTACTGGGAGTACCCTGGCTCCGTTCCCACTCCCCTCATATTGAGTGGACCTCCGGTAGGATACTGGGTTGGAGTGAGTCATGTAAGGACAGATGTGTCAGGGAGTGCATTCAGGTTACCACTACAGAGATACCCGCAGATTTTTCTCCTCTTCCCAAGTGCTATCAGTCATATGCAGACGTGTTCTCTAAAAAGGCTGCGGAGACTCTGCCGCCCCATCGTCCCTACGACTGTCCTATTGACCTCTTGCCTGGAGCAGAACCTCCTCGGGGAAGGGTCTATCCCCTCTCTCTTCCTGAGACGGAGGCTGTGTCTCAATATATCCAGGAGAATCTGGCAAGAGGGTTCATTAGGAAGTCGTGTCACCAGCAGGAGCGGGGTTCTTCGTGCAGAAGAAGAGTGGAGAATTACGTCGTGTATAGATTACAGAGGTCTTAACGCCATCACCATTAAGAATAATTCCCCTTTGCTCCTGATCTTTGAGCGCTTTGATAGGCTCCGGGGAGCAAGGGTATTTACTAAATTAGATCTGCGTGGTGCTTATAACTGATTCGCATCGTGAGGGGGACGAATGGAAGACTGCTTTTAATACCAGAGATGGGCATTATGAAAACCTGGTGATGCCCTTCGGGCTCTGTAATGCCCCAGCCTTTTCCAAGACTTTGTCAGTGACATCTTCCGAGATGCTTTCCACCTCTGTAGTAGTCTATCTGGATGATATTCTCATCTTTTCTCCAGATATTGACTCTCACCAGAGGGATGTCTGCAAAGTCATCGACCTGTTACGGGCGAACTCCCTCTATGCAAAGTTGGAGAAATGCATGTTTGAGCAGGAGTCTTTACCTTTCCTGGGCTATATCATCTGAGGAGGTGGAGGAGGAGCCTCGTTTGATTGTCCCCACAGAGAGCCTAAGAACTGTGGCCCCGGTTTCGCTTGAGTCTGTGCCTCCGGGCAAGACTTTTGTGCCCACCAATTTGCGACCGGAGGTACTCTATTGGGCACATTGTCCAGGGTGGGTGGACATTTTGGGGCAAAAAGGACATCTGAGTTGCTGGCGAGGACATACTGGTGGCCACATATGGTCCGTGACGTCAGGGAATACGTTCAGGCGTGCGTCTCCTGCGCCAAGAATAAGTCCCCTCAGCAATGGCCAGCTGGGCTACTTTTCCCTTTACTGGTAGCAGACAGGCCTTGGGAGATGGTTGGGATGGATTTTGTGGTGGGCTTACCCAAGTCTCGGGGCTGCACCATCATCTGGGTGATAACCGACCACTTCTCCAAAATGGTGCCCTTAGTGCCGTTACCACGGTTACCGTCTGCACGGGCCTTGGCAGCATTATTCATTAGGCATATTTTCCACCTACACGGTATGCCATACAAAATTGTCAGTGATCGAGGTCCCCAGTTTGCGTCTCGGTTCTGGAGAAAGCTGTGTCGTTTACTCAGCATTGAGTTGAATCTCTCCTCTGCATACCATCCCGAGACGAATGGGTTGGTAGAGAGGGACAACCAGACCTTGGTCACATACTTGCGACATTTTGTCTCTGCCAGGCAGGATGACTGGGCATCCTTGCTACAGTGGGCTGAGTTCGCTCTAAATGCTGTGGCTGACTCCACCGGACAGACCCCATTCCTCCTGAACTACGGTCAGCATCCGCGGGTACCAGTGCCCATGCCCGTGTCTTCCGCCGATTCCAGGGTGGCAGACTGGGCTGTGGAGGCAGGGACATTTGGGACCCACCCAGGATGCCATTCAAGCCTCCAAAGAGAGGATGAGGTCTTCGGCCGATGCCCATCGGCGCCCCGCTCCTACATTTGCTCCGGGTGACCTAGTGTGGCCTTCTGCCCGAAACATCAGTCTACAGTGTAGAGTCCACCAAGTTGGCACCTCGCTTTTTGGGCCCCTTTAAAGTTCTTGAGCAGGTGAACCCGGTGGTTTACCGCCTAGCCCTTCCGCCTCGCCTTGGTTTTCACCGACACCTTTCACGTGTCCCTCCTGAAACCCGTGGCATTTCCCGGTTTTCCGAGTCATCTGCCGGGACGTCGGGTTCATCTACCGACGATCATGAGGTGAACGCCATTGTTGGGTGCAAGGTGGTACAAGGCAAAAAATTTTATTTGGTGGATTGGAGGGGTTATGCGGCCTGAGGATAGGTCCTGGGAGCCTGCCGAGCATGTTCACGCTCCGCAGCTCATCCCTGCCTTTGAGCGCAGCGAGGCCCAAAGAAGGGGGGCCCTAGGAGGGGGGGCAATGTTAGGGTTTGAGTTCCCCTGCTGCACAAGGGGAGTCTCAAACCAGTCCCGCTGCGGTCCCCCATTCATCTCCGGCCGCAGTGGAGCCTGCTCAGCAGAGACGTCGGTCCCAGCATCTTGCCCATTCCAATACTGTGCAGAGACTTACTGCTGCGTCTCCTGGATCTGCTATTATAGCCAGTACTGGAGCAGACGTCTTTGGGACGAAGTCCTGCGTTTCCCCTTCTAAGCATGCCCAGGGTAAGAGCTCTTATTGGAGATCAGGGGTCACATGTTCAGGTACTGCAGCAGCTCCTATTGGTCCGCCAGGAAGGTCCTGAAACTACATGTGTTTTGGAACAGTTTCTCATTGGTCCTTCTGGCAGGTCCTGTAGCTGTTACTATAAAAGGGTGGCATGGATGGGCCGCCATGCGCTAGTATCAACCGTTATATGCTTTGCGCCAGTGTGGTCATGCGTGTGTGTGTTTAGGGCGGCTGAAATACGCCATTACAATACCGACTTAATCGGTGAGGAGTTTGGTATGCTAGCTGGTCAGGGTCGGTGTCCTAGATGCCCTAGATTACCGGCATAACGGTGAGGAGTTTGATTGCCGTATTCAGGGCCTGGAGTTCAGACACCATAGATTGCGGGTGACTCCCGCGAGGACCTTAGCGCATGATCACGTTCTATGTTCGTTTAGCAGTCAACTGTGTACCTGGGTGCCTGACAGGACACAGAAGTTTGTCTCTGCGGCTCTGTGACGTAACAGGGTTCGCTTTCAATGCTAGAGAGCGCCCTAGCGTGTTTATTTTGCGACTCAGTGTTGTTAAGTGAGTTCGCACACATCGCCATATAGCGCTGCGGCATTCCTTCTAGCGGCTCTGTGGAATAACAAGTTCGCACATATTGCCACAGCGTGTTACGGCGTTTATTTTGGCGACTCTACGGGATAAAAGAGTTCTCTTCTTGTCCTATTTTACTAGCAGCAGGCTCCGCCTAGACGGTGGACCCCGGGCTGCGAACGCACCTCTCTACATCATATATTTGGTGCGTTCTGCAGACCCTAACAGAGAGGAACTTAATAGTGCTACAAATTCTCAAGGGCTGTCACATTGTAGAAGGATCATCATTATTCTCATTTGCACAAGGAAAAACTAGAAGCAATGGAATGAAACTGAATGGGAGGAGACACAGATTAGATATTAGAAAAAACTTTTTGACAGAGTGATCAATGAGTGGAACAGGCTGCCACGAGAGGTGGTGAGTTCTCCTTCAATGAAAGTCTTCAAACAGAGGCTGGACAGCATCAGTCTGGGATGATTTAGTGAATCCTGCTTTGAGCAGGTGGTTGGACCAGATGACCCAGGAGGTCCCTTCCAACTCTACCATTCTATGATTCTATGATCTGTGGAAAGAGCTGAAAACTGCTGATCACAAACGATCTCCATCCAACCTCACTGAGCTCGAGCTGTTTGCCAAGGAAGAATGGGCAAGAATTTCAGTCTCTCATTGTACAAATCTGATAGAGACATACCCCAAGCGACTTGCAGCTGTAATCGCAACAAAGTATTAAGTTAAAGGGGTCGAATAATATTGCACGCCCCACTTTTCAGTTTTTGTATTTCCACAAAAATTGAAAATAACCAATAAATTTCGTTCAACTTCATAATTGTGTCCCACTTGTTGTTGATTCTTCACCAAAAATTTACATTTGGTATCTTTATATTTGAAGCATGATATGTGGGAAAAGGTTTGAAAATTTCCAGGGAGCCGAATACTTTCGCAAGGCACTGTATTTTGAAAATCACTGACTTCAAGTGGGTGAGACCCAGTTATGAGGCAATCCTGAGCTTCCACTCCTTAAGATATTACAAGATCCAATATTCTGACAGCAATATGGAATAACAACACTAGATAAGGTCTTTGAAAATGAAGTTTTATCATCATTCGACCAAATCCATATAAAATATGGTGTTCCTCACAGGGACTTCTATAGATACCTGCAAATGAGACAATCTATGACACATCAGTTCCCACATCCTAGGATCGAGTATATACTCCAACTTTACTCTCTTCCGGTTATTAATAAATTTTATACACTGTATATTTACTTAAGTTCTATTCTCATTTATATTTCCAATTTATAATTGTCATTTTTCTACTTACTCTACAACTGTGGAAGACAAATGGCGACAATTAGTGCCCTCAATAACTGAAGAACAATTAATGCTTTAGAATCCCACACAATATCATCATCTCAAAGTAATAAATTAATACAATAATGTATTTTGCATTAATCTTGCCTAACCCCATCCAAACTATATATGTTTGTTAGATTAACTTCTGATGGTTGTCATAGATTTTGGAGAAATGCGGGTGTTTATTTGGCATCTTATTTGGAACTACACAGTGGTGTGGTGAGGAGGTACTGGAGTGAAGTCGCCTTTATATTATCAAGAATAATAGGGATACCGATTGATTCTGTGCCGGAGATGTGTGTGGAGGAGATTTTGTTGCATTATGATAGAATTCTTCTTTGTGAGACTCTTCCTAGCCAGGAAAGCGATAGCAATAAAGTTGAATGGGGGGCACCAATGGTCAATCAATGGAAAAAGCTGGTGAATAATATAATACCGTATGGGAATATATTGTATAGAAATAGAGGATGTCCACAAAAATCCTATAGAATTTAGGAGAAGTGTTGTGAATCACCTCTGATGCACTTTTTCCCAATGCTTTAGCTTCCTCAATTTCACATGATGTTACCTGATGGGCTCTGGGTTTCCAAACACACAAGACTCCTGATACAAAGAAACCAATGACTGTATTGCCATTTCTAACTTCTAAATCATTAAGATTTTAATTTTGATAAGTTGTTTATGGTCCTGACAATCGGACAAGTGCTGTGCTCTAATTATTCTAAAGGTATTTGATGATCTACCAGCCTGCAAGAATTTTGGCTCACTGACCTGTTAGATTTTCTTTAAGAAATCCTCCTACTCCACAATCATTATCTGTATTAATTGCACCTGTTTGAACTCATTACCTGTATGAAAGACACCTGTCCACACACTCCATCAATCACACTCCAACCTCTTCACCATGGCCAAGATCAAAGATCTATCTAAGGATGCCATGGACAAAGGAGCCTAAGGAGTGGCACCATAAGAAGCATTTCAAGGTCCTGGAGTGGCCTAGCCAGTCTCCAGACCTGAACCCAATAGAAGATATTTGGAGGGAGCTGAAACTCATTGTTGCCCAGCGACAGCCCCAAAACCTGAAAGATCTGGAGGAATGGGCCATAATCTCTGCTGCAGTGTGTGCAAACCTGGTCATTAGTTACAGGGAACGTCTGACCTCTGTAATTGCAAAGAAAGGTTTATGTACCAAATATTAAGTTCTGTTTTTCTATTGTATCACATAGTTATTAAATGCAAAAAAATGCTAATTAATTATGTAAAAATCCTACAATGCAATTTTCTAGTTTTTATTTTTAGATTGTGTCTCTCACTGTTGAAAAGTACCAAATAATAAAAATTACAGACCTCTCCATTCTTTGTTAGCGGGAAAGTTTTAAAAATTGGCAGCGTATCAAATACTTATTTTCCCCACAATAGATTCTTAAAAACATAATTATCTCAGCTATATTTCCATATCCTGCAGGTCAGGCAGGTCGTGTGCATGGAGCACTTGGAGCACAGCAAAATGAATGTAGGAAGAGAGAAGATAAGATCCAGGAGTAGGACTTGTGCCTTGGTAAAATTCTTTATTGTAGATCAGAAAAACAAATTGGAATAATTCATAAGAGTTAAAACTCACAAACATGTTTCAGATCTATGTCCGTAATTGCTGCAAATGGCCAAATGGACTTGTTAGTGTTTAAAAAGAAACTAGGAAATTTTAATTTATTGTGCCGCCATCTTCTCAGACCCGTACCATTTTCATTTTTCTGATTATGTGGCTGTGTGATCAGTTATTTTCTATGCCGTCAGCTGTCGATTTTTCTGATACCAGTGATTATGGTGAAAAAAAGCATAATTCTGGCATTTTGCTTTTTTCTCATTACGCAGTTTGCCAGTCAGATTAATTTATTCTATGTTTTGATAGATCAGACTTTTATGAATGCCGTCATACCATATGTGTATTTTTAGTTTTTCTTTTAATTGTTGTATTTTAATGGGCAAAATTGACTTGAAAGGCTAAGTATCGGATCAAACTCTTTCATGCAGTAATCTTTTCCTCAGACCGGCTAAAATCAGACGTGCATGGCCCCATAGAATAGCATTGATCGGACTGCAATCCAATGTTACATTCTGACCGAGAATTTGCTCGTCTGCACCTGCCATCAGTCTGATGACCATACGTAGAGTCAGATTTCCTCTAATGCCAAATACTGATGAATTACTGAATGTGTGAACAAGGCTTAATATGGGGCAATTAATATGGGAGTCTTATTTTTTTACTCCCTCTCGATCACTATGTTAGATAGATTATTGGTTGAATTTGATGGACTTTTTTCCAATTTCAACTTTTGCCGATGCTGTCTAACATCAAATCATGCTGCCTGATGTCGGCTTACTTGTACCCAGGTCCTACTATTTTTGTTGAAAATATATCGTCGCACTACCGTGGTGGTGCACAAGTAGGTTTCCCAACCCGTGTATAATAAGGTAGATAAACATGGCACTCAACTTATAGATGATAATCCCAATTTTAATTGCAGTCACAGAACAGATAGAAGACGTTTCGGTCCAATAAGGGCCTTCCTCAATCCGACTGCTTGTGGCAAAGGAGTAGTGTGATTGAAGGAGCTTGCCTTAGTAGAAAGACCCTCCTATAGTTAGTTCCTGGTATATACTTCTTATAAGGTGATCTCTAGTCAGGATATAATCCTAATCGGGATCAGGTGCTGTGGGCCACGGTGGCTCCTTAATAACAATTTGAGCGTCAGGCAGGGGTGCGGGTCTCTCCTCTGATGCGGTGGCCCACAGCACCTGATCCCGATTAGGATTATATCCTGACTAGAGATCACCTTATAAGAAGTATATACCAGGAACTAACTATAGGAGGGTCTTTCTACTAAGGCAAGCTACTCCTTTGCCACAAGCAGTCGGATTGAGGAAGGCCCTTATTGGTCCGAAACGTCTTCTATCTGTTCTGTGACTGCAATTAAAATTGGGATTATCATCTATAAGTTGAGTGCCAAGTTTATCTACCCTACTATTTTTGTTATCCCTTTTTTATTTCATTAAGTGTATATGCTTTGATACTACTGATTAAGTAAAGCACCAGCATTTTATCAATGCTATTAAAAGTTGTCACTCATTCTCATTAGTCGAATTTCCTTATGTTTGATACACAGATAAGGATAATTTCAGAACTCAACAATGTTTGCAGTATCAAATAAACATGAAGTTTGGGGACGATCTACTCTACGAAGACAACACATTTTTCCTTTCTTGGTTTTATCTCCAAGACCTCAAAACTGCAAGCAACAGTTGTGACAATGAGAAAGGAGAAAATTAATTCAATGGGAATTAAATTTGCACACAAAATTTTTAGGAATTAGATGAAGCCATAAAATATCCTGAAAAGGCAGAAGCCATTATACACATTGTGGTGAATCCCTGGTGCTGACACTGTCAAAGGTTATTCCAGGCAATAAATGTAAAAAACCTTTCAAATCATTTTGGAGTAGGACCCACTCCTTCGTCAGTAGGCCTGAGGTCATGTGGGCCTTCTTTTCTGTTGTAATGTTCTGCAATGTGCATAATCGGGAGAAATATTGATTAGTGATGAGCGAGTATACTCGTTGCTCAGGTTTTCCCGAGCATGCTCGGGTGTCCTCTGAGCATTTTGGCGTGTGGGGATTCCCTAACAAATAGGCTATCCCCACATGTATTCAGCCTGTCCAGCAGCCGCAAATCATGCAGCTGCGTTGACACAAACTAAATCTCCGAGCACTACAAAATACTCAGAGGACACCCGAGCAACGAGTATACTCTCTCATCAGTAATAGTGATGTATAATCCAATCGTAGCTGCTACTCCGACCACTGTATTCACACTAAAAAGCGAGAGGACATAACAAGTAAAGGAGAGAGGAGTGCAGTGAATCCCGGGCTTTGTCTCTAACAAAGGTTAATTTACCCCTTCACTCCCGGAGCTTTGTTCGATTTTTCGTTTTTCGCTCCCATAACTTTCTTATTTTTCCGTCAATATGGCCATGTGTGGGCTTATTTTTTTGCGGGACGAGTTGTACCTTTGAACAACACCATTGGTTTTACCATGTCGTGTACTCGAAAACAGGAAAAAATTCCAAGTGCTGTGAAATTGCAAAAAAAATGCAATCCCACACTTGTTTTTGTTTGGCTTTTTTGCTAGTTCACCAAATGCTAAAACTGACCTATAGCTATAATTCTCCAGGTGATTACAAGTTCAGAGACACCAAACATTTCTAGGTTCTCTTTTATCTAAGTGGTGAAATAAAATTCCATAGTTCGCTAAAAAAAAAAGACTGCGCCATATTCCGAGACCCGTAGCGTCTCCATTTTTCGTGATCTGGGGTCAGGTGAGGGCTTATTTTTTGTGCACCGAGCTGACGTTTTTAATGATACCACTTTTGTGCAAATACGTTCTTTTGATTGCTCGTTATAGCATTTTAATGTAATGTCACAGCGACCAAAAAAAGTAATTCTGGCATTTTGAATTTTTTTCTCGCTATTACGTTTAGCGATCAGGTTAATCCTTTTTTTTAATAGATAGATGGGGTGATTCTGAACACGGTGATACCTAGTATGTGTAGGTTTTATTTTTCTTTTTGTTTTATTTTGATTGGGCGAAAGGGGGTGATTTTAACTTTTTTTTTTTTTTAAACACTTTTTTTTCTTACTTCTGGCATGCTTGAATAGCCTCCATGGGAGGCTAGAAGCATGCCACACTTGATCGGCTCTGCTACATATGGGCGATGAGCAAATCACCCATATGTAGCAGATTTACTACATTGCTATGAGCGCCAACCAACGGGCTGTGCTCATAGCAATGTGCCTGCAACAACCCTCCAACTCCACCTTCACCTGTTACACAGGTAGAGCGTCTTGTTTTTTATTTTCCAGATTTTGCACATTACAGAACATTACATCAGGCAGAGAAGGCCCAAATGACCTCAGGTATGACTGGGCAGGCTTCCCCATAATGCCTTGCAGCTATCATCATATTAGCAGAATCTGTCACGAGTAAATTAGTCCCCTAGCTAAAGGCATGTTTCTATAGTCCCTTTAACTCTAATACAATGTATACAGTTTTTGTAGCATTTACCTTGGAAATTTACAGAAATTCATCAGAAGAGGTGGCGTATGCGCAGACCGATAGGCTGGCTCTTGCTTGTTATGTGTGCGTGTGCCACTTCCACTGATATTACTACCCTGAGCAAAGATGTGGTGCCTGCACAAAATCTTAAGCATTGGAAGAGAGAAGAGTAACTTGGCCATCAAAGACTGAAGGAGTCAACAAACATGTAATAAGACAGGCATGATAGCTGGAAGTGTAGTGTCAACCAATTGCACTTGTGATTAATAGTTCAGAGATGGATGATCTATAGCTTCCAAATTAAATACTATCAGAAATGTGTGCATTTAGTGAGCATTAAAGGGCTTGTCAAGTGTCTTTAATTTTAATTAGTGGTGACAGAAAAGAGAGAGAGATAGGGCCCTGCTGTCCATAAGAGCGCAGAACTACAACCAGGCGAGAAAGAAGACCCCGCTGATCATAAGAACTTACACTCTACAGAAGAGAAAGGCTTACTCAGTGACTTTGGAAATGGAAAACTACTCTGCTGTGAAAACTGCTCCACTGGGAACTGCTAATCTGTGATGGCCCAGGTAATGACCACCACTGACCAATGTATTACGTGTGATGACACAGCTTCACCGTGGCCATAATAAGGGGCTGCTAGACGTGCTCTTTTGTTCCGTACTTCATTGGACATGAACAGTTGTTTCATATGAGCCTGTACGTTGACTCTTGTATGTTTATCTGCCAAATGCCTGCTGATTACGTATTGTATCAGCCCCCTGTGATTTACTAGTCTACTCATCCTGGAAGACAAATATGCAGGTTAATCGAACAATGAGGTATTACCTCCCTTCACCTTCCCCCAATCCTGTGGAGAATGCCCTTAATGAAAGTTGTGGACTATAAAAGAAGGCTTCATCTGTTTCCAATGAGATACTACAGGACATCAGCCCAGGAACCATGGCTGCAACTGGTGGAATACAGATCTGTTCCAATGTCCATCACTGAACCCACAAAGGCATTTGGAGCACCCACAGAGATGAAGTAGCGGCATGCTTAAGAAGCTGACAGATTACATTGAGGTAAGTGGCCAGGTGGCCTAATTGTTTCAGTCTGAGTTCTCAAAACATTTCCATGGGTTTAGTGATGGCAGTGAATAAACTGTATTCCTCCACTTGGAGCCATGGTGCCTTGGCTGCTGTCCTCAAGAGTCTCTCTGTAGGAGAGAGGTCCCTTTTATATCCACAGCAGTCCTTCAGAGTATTAGCCACAGATTTGGGGGAGGTGAGAGGAGATAATCCCTCATTGTTTGAGTGTTCAATTAACCTGCATATTTTGTCCTTTAATATTTGCAGAAAAACAAGCTGCAGTGACTGATACAAAAGGTAGTCAGCAAGCAATCAACAAACAACAATTCATCCTACAAAATGAGTCAATGCTCAGGCTCATATGAAAAATAGCTGGTCCCTGGGCCTTACTGAATAATACATCTGGCATAATTAAGAGAAAACACAATGTGTTGTCCCAGTGGTAATAAATGGTTGCACATCCAACTGGAAGAGTGTTTCAAGAGGGGCACCACAAGGCTCTGTCCTGGCCCCAGTGTTCAACATTTTTATAAATGGTCTACATAAATGAACTGAAGGTAAAATAATCAAATTTGCAGATGATGCAAAGCTAGGAGAAATAGCTAACACTAGAGAAGACAAAAGATTCAGAAAGATATAGATTAGATTAACCACTTAGTGACCACCAATATGTCTTTTTACTGACCTGCAATATAAGAGACTAGCAGCCCCTGATGGGTGACAATCCAGCAGCTATGTGCACTACTCTGTATCTGACAACTTGCTGCATCAGCCACGATCCGTGTTGACAACTATTGTCATTTATCCCATTAAATTCTGCTGTCAACAGTGACTACGGAATACAGATGCTTAACAAAGTGTGGGGGCTTCCTCTTTAATCCCAATGGCACCCTGAGATCTTGATCCTGTAGTGTCCTGATTAGAGATGAGTGAATATCTTCAGCTTCTTCCTTATTCGGCAAGTTATGGCGCTTACCGAATAAGCTGCATTGGAAACCCGGCTAACTGGAGCGCTCCAATAATCAGCTGTTCCGAGCCTCAACTTCATGTGTCACAGATGTGTGACAGGCACAACACATGCATGGAGAGCCCAACAAATAGGCCAAATAATGTCCTTAAAATCTTCCAGCTACTGTGGCCTGTTCAGAAGTTATCAAAATTTAGGTGGTAAAAATAAACTTTTTCTTTCCTGTTATGCCACTTTGCATTAAGTCTGTAAAAGCACCTCTAATGTTAATGAACTACCTCATTTTAAAAAAGACATTGAAAAACTGGACCATCGTTATTGAAAAGCTACCAGGATGCTGAGTGGACTGTAAACTGTGTTCTACGAGGAACGGTTAAAGGATCAGGGAATGTTTAGCTGCAAAAAAAAGTCTAAGAGGAAACTCAAAATCTGTCTAGAAATATATCAAGGGATGTCACAGTATAGGGGGATCATCCTTATTCTCATTTGCAGAAAGAAGTACGAGAAGCAATGGAATGAAACTGAAAGGAAGAAGATTCATATAAAATATTAGAAAAAAAAATGATACTGAGGATGATCAATTAGTTGAGCAGATTGTCACAAGAGATGGTGAGGTCTCCTGCAATGGAAGTCTTTAAACTGGCTGAATAGATATCTGACTGTGATGGTTTAGTGAATCCTGCATTGAGCAATGGATTGGACACAATGACCCTGGAGGTCACTTCCAAATCTATCATTCTATGATTCTCAGACAGAGTTTCTGGCCTGTGTCTCTTTTTCCAGTTCCTCAAAACATCAAGTCTCATAAACTTCCCTGAGCTGACTGACTAAGGAGAACAGCTAGCCTGGTTAGATGAAGGGTTAGTTAGGTGATCTGCTCTTGTAGAGCTAGGATTTAACCCTAGCCTATTTGACTTTGCTATATACTACCCTCCCTCCTCTTTCCACAGTCGAGGCTGGACACCATCTGCAAACACAAAGAGCATACAGGGCTTCAAATTGATCGGAATCTGATGCTCCTGCCTGATGACAGGTGAGTGACCTACTAACTTCAAGAACCTGCCCCTATTTTTGGGTACTGATTTTTGGCCGTGCTAATTTTTGGAAGGCGGCAAAGTTCCTGCCACTTCGACACCCACCAGGTTGGCTTCTGACTAAACCAAGCAGCAACGGGGTTTCAAGTGGTTCCCAACTCTCCCAGAGTTTTTCTAGGTTGCCAAAGTATATGGGGAAGGACTTCCTTTATCTTGGTCGATGTACTTTACAGTTGACCTCTCCCATCTTTTCCATTACCCTATAAAGACCCTGCCACTGAGTAAGGAATTTGCTCTACCTTGTTGGCACTAATACTAGTACCTGATCTCCAGGCTTAAATTGTCTGACTTAAGCTGACTGATTATACTTTCTGGATTTTTCATCTTGGGGCTTGAGGAGGTGCTCTTTTACCTGCCCTTTCAATTTGTTCCCACAACAAATCATTATACCTGGCCCCTTGTGGAATCCAATTATTATCTTCTGTCTCTTGGGGAACATCGTTTACCTTTTCCAGATTACCTTTTATTGTTGAGTCTCTGAGCTTGTCATTCCCAAAGTTGTCCTGTGACTCCTCCAGTTCAAGGCTATGGGCTTCGGGGATGCTTCCTCATACTACTTTCAAGCAAGTGCAGTGAATGGATATTCACTATTTACATCATGTGCCTTTGTTACCATAGCCTACTCCTGGAGTCCTGCTGGACTACTGGGTGCTACAGCTTTATCCCACTAGTCCCAGAACAAAGAAAAATCTTGATGAATAACAATAGCATGCAACAAGTCCTTGACCTAACCCACTTGGTGGGACATGGAAACGCAGTCTGTGTTTATGCTGATCTAAGCCATGGGATAGTTCTTGACATCTCCATGGATACACCTTGCCTCCACCCTTTTCTCAGCGATTAGCACATGTGAAAGTGTATCCCTCACCAAAGTCAGCTAACTCACTGAGTTCAGAAGTCCCATCACTAGGACACAGTTTATGGCATTCCTGCGGCCCTTTGCCAGGATAAGGAAGAGCTCTGAAGGCAGGGTAGATGAAGTAAGAATAGCGCTGGCCTATGCTGCTGTCCATTGGCTCCCATATCAAGGGAGAAATGGCTATATATGACCCAGGACTTTAAACCTGGCTTTGAACCCTCCTGGGTCTTTCTGGACCCCTTCTTCTGAGCCTTCCAGAAATGTGACCTTATCCTCCTTTTCATTCCTCAGGGAGTTCTCCGTGGCCAAGTATCTTTCTACAAGGCGCACAAGATCAACTGCATTCTGGTGATCTCCCTAGGCAACCCAGCATTGCACTGATTTCGGTAGTGAGTGCATAAATGACCATTCTTCTCACCATTTGTGTTGGAGAACAGGTCTTAGGCTGCAGCCATTTTTGCATCAGGTATAACAGGTCAAATTTATAGGATTGTGAAGGTTTGTCCCATTGGTAGCACCACAGGTGCACCTATTGTGCTTGAATTGCCAGTGTGATGCCCAAACATGACATATTCTCCACCTTCAACTTGTCTTACTTCTTGGCATACTGCAAGACAAGGTCATGAAACACTTTCTGCGGTCCCCCCTGAGGTATGAAGCTAGGACCTCTGCTCATTGCTCTGGGGGTAGTTTAGCTCTGTCTGTCAGCCTCTCAAATACAATCAGGAAATTCTTGATGTCGTTTTCCAGAGTTATCTTCTGTAAGATTTCCGGTACCAGTCCTCTCACCCTTATGCCTTCACTTTGGATGCCATTTTTCTGGCCCTGACAATTCTACCAGGAGAGCCTTCTGATGCTGACTTTAAATCTGCTGTAACTGCTGCTGATGCTGCTGTTGTTGCTGCTGATGAAATACTGCTGCCGAAGCTGTTGCAGCGTTTGATACTGCTGGAACAGAAGTTTGTTGGTTTCCTGATAAAGCAGCTGGTTTTGCTTTATCTGCTGCTGTTGCTACACCTGTTATAATTGCTTAACAAGCTCCATCCTGCTTTCAGATTGTGTAAGCAATGCTGTAGCTGCCTTTACCTGGACTGTCACGCGGTCTTATGATATGTGTACGATGTCAGTAAACTATTCTTAAAAGAACAACACTCTATACAACATATAGATTAGCAACATCAGCATGTAAATATAGAATAGATTTACCTGACACGATATCCGTTGAACTCAGGGTTAATCTTGAGGACTTGATACACTGTCACAGGAAAGAGGAGGACCGGGGGTCTAACCTGACCCTAAACTGGGGTCCTAACTAATCCCTCACCTTGGAGGTACTGATAATGGTTCAGAGGTCCAAGTCTCCAGCCTAACCCTGTCTCCTATCAGTCCCTGAACCCTGTAATCAGTCCTAAGAAGGATTCTGATTACCACCAAAGGGATATGGGCTGATCTCTGCTAAATACACAGATTAGACATATAAGACAGACTGGAGAAAACACAGACTTGCATACACACTCAAACACAGAAGGAACATAAATGATCTGGGATATTAAACTCTAAGCAAGGTGAGCTTAAAACAACTAAGGAGCTCTTTAACTTAAGTCTATACAGATACAATCCTATCTGTGGTCTGCATGAAGAATTTCACTGGCAACTCCCAACACAGACAACCAGAGATTTAAAGGAAACCAATCAACAAATAATTAATTGCAGCCGGGAGAAACTGCAACCCAGTCCCAGAACTGAGCACAGACAGAATTAACTCCCTAACTGCCAAACACAAAGAAACAGCAACTCAGCTGTGAGAAGTCAGAATGTGCAACCGCGACGATCTTCGTGGCGATGCACACATGACAGTACCCCCCCTTCTACGAGGGGCCTCCGGACCCTCAGGGCCAGGTTTGCCCGGGTGAGTTCTGTGGAAGGTCCGCACCAAACGATCTGCGTTAATGTCAGACGCAGGAACCCACGTCCTCTCCTCTGGACCATACCCCTTCCAATGCACCAAGTACTGAAGGGACCGGCGATTCAGACGTGAGTCAATGATCTTTGACACTTGAAACTCCAAGTTACCATTGACCACCACTGGAGGAGGAGGTAGAGGTGATGGTATGACTGGTGCCACGTACCTCTTAAGTAATGACTTGTGGAACACATTGTGGATTTTAAACGTAGGAGGGAGGTCCAGACGAAATGCCACAGGATTAATTATGGAACTGATCCTGTACGGCCCGATGAATCTGGGGCCCAGCTTCCAGGAGGGAACTTTAAGTTTTATATTCCTGGTAGACAACCATACCAGATCGTTCACATTAAGATCTGGACCAGAAACTCTCCTCCTATCAGCCATACGTTTATAACGGTTCCCCATAGCACTCAGATTATTCAATACACCTCTCCACACTGAAGCAAGTGACGACGAGAAACGCTCCTCCTCAGGAACCCCAGAAGGGTCCCCCCCATTGAATGTACAAAACTGGGGATGAAAACCATATGCCCCAAAAAACGGGGACTTACCAGTGGACTCGCTCCGCCTGTTGTTAAGAGCGAACTCTGCCAGAGGCAAGAAAGAAACAGTCCTCCTGTCTCTGAGACAAAACACCGAAGATAAGTCTCTAGGCTTTGATTCAGACGCTCTGTCTGACCATTGGTCTGCGGATGAAAAGCCGAGGAAAATGACAATTGCATCCCCCGACGTAAACAAAATGCCCTCCAAAACTTGGACACAAACTGAGACCCCCTATCTGACACCACATCAGAAGGCAACCCATGAAGTCTCACAATCTCCCCAATGAACACCTGCGCCAGAGTTTTAGCATTAGGGAGCGCAGGAAGAGCAATGAAATGTGCCATCTTACTGAACCTGTCAACAACCACCAGTATGACAGTCTTCCCTGACGACTGAGGAAGGTCCGTGATGAAGTCCATAGACAAATGAGTCCATGGCGGAAGTTTCAAGGGTAAGAGGGTCCCAGACGGACGGGTATGAGGGGTCTTAGAGCGAGCACAAACCCCACAGGACGCGACAAAAGTTAAAACATCTTTATTAACGTTAGGCCACCAAAACCGGCGAGAAAGGAGATCTAAAGTAGCCTTACTCCCTGGATGTCCTGCTAAAGCAGAATTATGATGTGCCTCAATAACCTTTTGTCTCAACTGATTTTGGGACAAACAGTCTCCCTGGAGGTCCTGCAGGGGCGTCCCCCTGAGCCTCTAACACCTCCTCCTCAAGCTCAGAACATACAGCCGACACTACCACCCCCTCCTGAAGGATAGGAATCGGGTCATCCATTTTCCCGGCCCCTGGGAAACTGCGAGACAAGGCATCCGCCTTAACATTCTTAGATCCAGGGCGATAAGTGACAACAAAATTAAACCTGGTAAAAAACAACGACCATCGAGCTTGTCTGGAATTCAGACGCTTAGCAGATTCCAAATACAGCAGGTTCTTGTGATCAGTAATGACGGTGACCGGGTGGACTGCCCCCTCCAAAAAGTGACGCCATTCTTCAAAAGCCAACTTAATGGCCAAAAGTTCCCTATTGCCGATATCATAATTCCTTTCGGCGGACGACAATTTTTTAGAAAAGAAAGCGCACGGATGCCATTTACCAGGGGACGGACCCTGGGACAATATTGCACCCACCCCTACGTCAGACGCGTCCACCTCCACAACGAACGGCTGTGATGCATCTGGTTGGATGAGAACGGGTGCCGAAGCAAAACATTTTTTCAAAGAGGAAAAAGCTTGGCAAGCTTTGTCCGACCATTTAGAAAAATCCGTCCCTTTTCTTGTCATGTCAGTGAGAGGTTTGACAACAGATGAGAAATTACAAATAAATTTCCGGTAGTAGTTAGCAAACCCCAGAAAACGCTGCAGAGCCTTAAGATCCTCTGGCTGATCCCATTCAAGCACTGCTCTCACCTTTTCAGGGTCCATACGGAAACCGGAGGCTGACACCAAGAAACCCAAAAACTGAAGTTCCTGTACGGTGAATACACACTTTTCCAGTTTGGCGTATAGTTTATTGTCTCGCAAGATCTGCAACACCTGTCTCACATGCTCCTGGTGAGACACAAGATCTGGTTAGTAAATTAAAATGTCATCCAAATATACGACCACAAACAGCCCCACCAGATGACGAAAAATGTCATTAACAAAATGTTGGAATACTGCTGGTGCAGTAGTCAGACCAAAAGGCATGACAAGGTTCTCATAATGTCCCTCCGGCGTGTTAAACGCCGTTTCCACTCATCCCCCTCTTTTATCCTAATCAGATTATACGCCCCCCTGAGATCCAATTTAGAGAACCATTTGGCGCCAACAATTTGATTGAAGAGATCAGGAATCAGAGGGAGTGGATACGGATCTCGAACAGTAATCCGATTAAGTTTGCGGAAATCCAAGCAAGGGCGTAGGCCTCCATCTTTTTTCTTCACAAAGAAGAACCCCGCGGCCACTGGGGAAGATGAAGGTCTAATATGCCCTTTGGCCAGACTTTCCGAAATATAATCTTTCATAGCCTGCCTCTCAGGACCAGAAAGGTTATATAACCTAGCTTTAGATAACTTAGCATCAGGAAGTAAATTAATAGAGCAGTCATACACGCGATGAGGAGGCAACTCCTGACACCCCTCCTCAGAGAACACATCCCCAAAGTCCTCCAAAAAAGGAGGCAAAGTACTAGGCACGACCGCACTGATGACTGTGTTCATGCAGTTACTTTTGCAAAACTCACCCCATTGGCTTATATCTCTGGACTGCCAATTAATCACAGGGTTATGTTTAACCAACCAAGGAAGTCCCAACACAATAGGAGTAGGTAGACCCTCCAACACATAACAAGATAATAGTTCCCTATGTATTGCCCCTACCCGAAGGTCAATGTTATGAACCTCATGAACAAAGCTACCTTGGCCGAGAGGCCTGGCGTCAATGGAGAATATAGGGATCGGTTTGACCAATACACTCAGATGCATACCTTGAGCCTGAGCAAACTGAGCGTCAACCAGATTAGCCCCGGACCCACTATCAAGAAGAACAGAAAATCTCTCCACTCTCGTACCAACCACCACCTCCACTGGTACAAGGAACTGAGAAGAACTAGCGGACGAAATACATACTCCCAGGTTGTCGTCCACCACACAACCTGGGATTAACAGTTTTCCGGCGACTTTTTGCTCAACAAGGCACGGGATGGACATCCCCCAACAAAATGTCCCTCTTTCCCGCAGAAGAAACACCTTCTAGTCCTGCGGCGTACCGCCAATCCCCTCCTACGAAATGATGTCCCTCCCAACTGCATAGGCTCCTCCGAACAGACAAGGGAACCTCAACATAAGGGACTTTAGTAGTAGGTGGAGTAACAACAGGGGGCGGAGTTACCTCGCACCTCTCCCGAGCCGTCTATCAGTACGGATAGCTAGGGCCATAGCAGCCTCCAGTGATGGAGGAGAATCATACTGAGCCAAAACGTCCTTTAATTTGTCAGAAAGCCCATGACAAAAACTGGCTCCTAAGAGCTGGGTCATTCCACTGAGTATCTGTGGCCCATCTACGGAACTCAGAAGCAAATTCCTCCGCCGGACGATCTCCCTGCTGTATCTTACGTAATTTTGTCTCAGCAAGAGAGACCCGATCTGGGTCATCATATACCAAACCCAGGGCAGTAAAAAATCGATCTACTGACTGTAGAGCCGGGGATCCCGGAGGAAGGGAGAAGGCCCAGGATTGAGGGTCCCCTTGTAGGAGCGAGATAACAATTCCCACTCTCTGCTCTTCACTCCCTGATGATCGAGGCCGAAGCCGAAAATACAATTTACATGCTTCCCTGAAGGTAAAAAATTTGTCTCGCCCACCAGTGAACCTGTCCGGGAGAGCTACTTTAGGTTCAAATCTGGTTTGCTCCGAGGGAGACAAAACTTTGGACTTAATGTCCGTCAGCTCCATGGATAATCCCTGCAACTGCAGAGCCAGCTGGGCTACTGGATCCATGGCAACTGGGAATAATTTTATGGGCCAGTGAAAATGTCACGCGGTCTTATGATATGTGTACGATGTCAGTAAACTATTCTTAAAAGAACAACACTCTATACAACATATAGATTAGCAACATCAGCATGTAAATATAGAATAGATTTACCTGACACGATATCCGTTGAACTCAGGGTTAATCTTGAGGACTTGATACACTGTCACAGGAAAGAGGAGGACCGGGGGTCTAACCTGACCCTAAACTGGGGTCCTAACTAATCCCTCACCTTGGAGGTACTGATAATGGTTCAGAGGTCCAAGTCTCCAGCCTAACCCTGTCTCCTATCAGTCCCTGAACCCTGTAATCAGTCCTAAGAAGGATTCTGATTACCACCAAAGGGATATGGGCTGATCTCTGCTAAATACACAGATTAGACATATAAGACAGACTGGAGAAAACACAGACTTGCATACACACTCAAACACAGAAGGAACATAAATGATCTGGGATATTAAACTCTAAGCAAGGTGAGCTTAAAACAACTAAGGAGCTCTTTAACTTAAGTCTATACAGATACAATCCTATCTGTGGTCTGCATGAAGAATTTCACTGGCAACTCCCAACACAGACAACCAGAGATTTAAAGGAAACCAATCAACAAATAATTAATTGCAGCCGGGAGAAACTGCACCCAGTCCAAGAACTGAGCACAGACAGAATTAACTCCCTAACTGCCAAACACAAAGAAACAGCAACTCAGCTGTGAGAAGTCAGAATGTGCAACCGCGACGATCTTCGTGGCGATGCACACATGACAGGGACATCCAATCTTTAATAAAGAAATCACGTTCCAGCTCCTATACAATTCTTGTACTTTATTGGTCCATTAAAAACAATAATTGAGGTGGAAAATGCTCCAAGAAAATTGCCAAATCAGAGCAAAGTGACGCGTTTCGATATAGATGATCTTTATCACAGCTTATAAATGTATGGCAACCAACCACAATTTATGGCGAAACTAAGCCAATAGAGAATAAGATTGAGATCACATGATAGACGTGAAAGGTCCTGACAGATAAATACATAAAACCAACAATCGACGTAATCAAAATAATCGAAAAACAAATCCATGTAAAAACATATACAAACTTAACACTCATAGTGAAATGTTAATTCATTTCATTTGTTTAATCCATTCGGAAATCTCATGTTGAGGTTAAAGATCCCAGAGGCTTCTCTCGTGAGGAGACGCCTTCCATCGTCTCCCCCACGCGAGTGCTTGCTGACATTCTCTATGCCGCACACTTGAAAAAATGACGTATTGCGATTATGGTGAACTATAAAGTGTTTTGCTGCTGTCGATGCATTGCGAGTAGAATTGGCCACATTTTTCATATAGATGTTCAGACACTCGAACCTTCAATTTTCTCATAGTGCACCCAATGTACGATAAGTTACAAGAAATACAATTAATTTTATATACTACATATGTTGAGTTGCAATTGATATATTGCTTGATATCATAACACACAGATTGGAGAGATTTATTCTGTCTGGTAGGGATTAGGCTTTAATTAGTGTTCACATTGGTAATGCAATTTTTGGCCACATACATGCAGTTTTTGTTGCACTAGTAGTCCAGAAGTGGCAGCTGCTTTGTTAGTAGAGACACTCATTCAGGGCAAGTCTATATGTTAGAATCAAGAGCGAAGGAACTAAAGATATTCCCTCCAATGAAACAAATGTGTTCTGAGTCAGAGATCATGAAGATAATGATTTTGTGGAAGACAGAACATGAGAAGCAGATTGAGGTGATAAGTAGGTGAAGTCAACGTTGGAGAATGTTGGTAGTGTTATCAATAAAGAGTGGAGCTGATATCCAACAAAATTATTTTCCAAATACAGGTCTACTACGTCTGCAGTCAGCTTGCAAGCAGGAGAAGTCATAACTGTTTTTTGGTCATAGTGGTAGCAAGTCCAATTTGCAGTCATATAGGGTGTGTGAATTATTTTCCACATGTCTAGCCAGCAAATCTTTTGCAATGCAAAGAAAATAAGCATAAATTTCTCCACACAAATTAAATAGGAGTTACAGCTCTCTCAGCATATGAAGAGACAATAACTTCAAACATACGAAAGCAAACTGGCTTGCTCTTGTACTTTCATTAGTTAGCCATCTGTGCAGAAATGCTACCAAACTCAGCTCACAATTCACCTCTTTTGCTTCTGGTAAATTTAGTAGTAAAGAGGTACTATAGGTCATTTTGGAATTTATAGCACAGCACTCCTCTCAATCACAGCAGGATGATGTTACCTCTGACAGCAACACCATCAGCTTGAGTTAGTATTCTATACAGAATCATCTGCCTCATCACAAATGACTAAGGCATATTTTTGGAATGTTTTGATAATTTTAAACATGAAAAGTTTGTCAGTACGCTTCATTATTAAATATATTTCTTAACACCAAGTTAACAGTCATTTGATTTATCAGGTGTCTTTGTCAGTACTAATATTATTTTTGTATGGAAGAATTTGATAGGGATTGAAACCTCAGAGTGTTACATGCTATTTTCTGGCAACTGGAGGTTTTGCACGAATGCCATCGTTGCAAAGTCAATTAATATTATTTATATTTTATAGATTACAAAAAACTACTTAAGTGTTCTAAGAAGTTGTTGATGACTTCAAAATGTATTATTATATTCCTCCATTGAGCAGGATACTAATTCATAACAGAAAAACAAAGTCATCTCCAGGGAATTATTCCACCTGGCACCTTGTCTTCATTTTATGCATAAATATCCACAGATAATTCCCCACTTTTCTGTGTCTGGTGCACATGGAAGCTGAGCACGCTGCTACCTAACATTATTATCACTCTCCCTAGAGCAACTAGAGGAAAATAATGTGAAGATGAATGTCAAGATCAAAGAAATATCTAATGTGAGTAACAAATGTGTAATAAACTCAAGGAAAGACTTAAAGATTAAAAGTGATAATTAAAATGCAAGAAATAAAGAAATGGACAAATTTCGGTACAGAAGACAAAATATGTCTCTAAGACCATGACATTTGATGAATATCTGATACGATTTAGGTAGCATACCATTTTGTCATATATAACAATAACTTGTCAGTATAGATTTATTATCTCGTGTTGTACATGATAAATTCTTATTTATTCTTTCTGATCGAAAAAAGAAACTATAAGAGTCACAGATTGTTATCAAACATTTTTCAACTAAAAGTCTTCCCAGACATATAAACAGGATTGTCACTTATGGTTGAGCATTGATTTCTGTGAACCTGATCCAGATGAAAAGACCAAGAAGAGAAATGTCAGCAACAAATCTGAAGAATTAATGCAATTACGGGAGCTTTGAATCTGACACAAAAACCCTTCATCTACAGATGACAAATTACCGTTACTGAAGAGGCACCTTCTCGGGGTATAATGATGTTGCAGGTACCTCCATAGCGATATAGACAGGATAGAGAGAAGTATAATTTAAGGAATGTTCGGATGCAGATTTCTTGTTGACATTTCTGTTACTTTCCTGCAGATCTCAAAGGAAATTTGTGCACAATGTAAAAACGACATCATTCAGAATTACGTCAATTATTTTCAGCAACAAGAAATCCTGAATCAAACCTGTTCCGTTCACACAACCTTGTTACACTTATTTTTTCCTATTTTAGGTTTTATTGCTCTACATTTTTGCATCACTTTTTGATAATGCAATGTTATTAACTGACAGTATAGTACAAAGTACACTGAATGTAACAGACTAATATTTACCCTAAATCATACATTAAGACAAGTCCTAGTATTATTAATAAATGTTATTTCTTTATGGAGTTTAACACCTGCCATCATTTCTTTCTTTTGTCTAAAAACAGGAGAACAACAAGACATTCATTACAGAGTTTTTACTCTTAGGATTTCAAGTCAGTCATGATAAAAGACTTTTCCTCTTCTGCTTGTTCCTTATGGTTTTTTTTATGATAATATGTGGGAATCTCCTGATCATCATCTTGGTGTCCACCAGCAAGAACCTCCACACTCCAATGTACTTCTTCATCTCACAACTGTCCATCAGTGACATCTTGTTACCCACAGATATTGTCCCCAATCTGCTCCGTATTCTACTAAATAATGGGGGGATCATGACGTTTGATGACTGTATCACTCAATTTTATTTTTTTGGTGTCTTAGAAACATTTGAATGTTTTCTTCTTGCTGTGATGTCTTATGACCGATATGTGGCCATCTGTAACCCGCTCCGTTATACATCTATCATGACAAATGGACATTGCGGGATATTGATCCTCTTTTGTTTTTTGTTCGGATTTTCTCCGATTTTTATTTACACCATAACAATAGCAAATCTAAACTTTTGTGGACCCAATATCATTGACCATTTATTTTGTGACTTTGTGCCATTAATAGATCTTGCCTGTTCTGACACTTTATTGTACACTTGGAGATTTTTATATTAGGCACTCCATCTGTCTTATTCCAGCCACAATCATTGTAGTGTCTTATACTTACATAGTTTAACAGTCTTACGGATTCCTTCCAGTACCGGTAGACAGAAAGCCTTCTCCACCTGTAGCTCCCATCTCACTGTGGTCTCCATATTCTACGGGACTCTGTTTAGCATTTATGTTGTCCCATCAAAGGGTCTCAACCACACCGTGAGTAAGATCCTCTCATTGCTATACACTGTGTTTACTCCTTTGATTAACCCTATTATTTACAGTCTGAGAAATGAGGACATTAAAAAAGCCGTGCAAGGAACACTTCATAAGCTTGTCATCTAGAAAATCATTTGCAATATGCTATACAGATAAATCATTTCAAGTAATTAATCCAAAGTGCTTGAATAAATCTTCCATATTGATTCTGGCACACATAATGAGGTAGAACTAGCCACTCATTTTATGACATAAAGTTCTTGATGTTCTAACCTCCTGAAAAGCTCATATTGGTTTAATCACTCCAGAAAACAGATTTCAAAACATCTGTGGGTTGTTTATGTGGTTTTCTTGTGCTTTTGGGTCAGTAGAGGGAGTGATTAGGGATGAGCAAGTGTGCTTGGTGATACTTGGATATCACTTGAGTTTCTGGTTGCTTGGATGTCATCACCACTCGATGAGCATTAGCTGGTGCTCTGATGTAATAATATATTAATAATCTTTATTTATATAGCACCAACATATTCTGCAAGGCTTTACAATTCGCAGTTCATATGCAACAGTCATAAGTAACAATGTTAAAGATAATGTAATAATTAATGCAAAATAATGACGACCCTGCTGGTAAGAGCTTACAATCTACAATGAGGTGGAGGGAGACACAAAGCACAGGTGCGAAAGATAACTGAATGGGCAAACACTTGGCAAATGAGATTTAATGTAGATAAATGTAAAGTAATGCACCTAGGACGGAGTAATCCAATTGCTGCATATACATTAAATGGGAGTATATTTGGAACTACAGAGCAGGAGAAGGACTTGGGTATTCTCATTACAAGTAAACTGAGCAGCAGCACTCACAGTCAAGCAGCAGCAGCAAAAGCAAACAAGATTTTAGGATATATAAAAAAGAGATAAAATCCCACGATCTCAATGTAGTTTTACCCCTTTATAAATCACTGATGAGGCCACATCTAGAACACAGAATCCAGTTTTGGACTCCACATTTTAAAAAGGATATTCAGAAGTTAGAATAAGTTCAAAAATGGGCAACTAGATTATTTCAAGGGATGGAGAGGCTTTTTATATGATAAAAGGTTGGAAAAGTTAGGCTTGTTAATTGTGTAGATACGGGGTGGTCGGCGGGTACTCTGGTCCACTAGCCGAAACCACATGGAACTGGGATCATCGCACCGAACGCCCTCTCTCCTTTTAAGTTAGGCAGAACGCTTTTCACACAACACAGTGTGAGGGTAAAATAGTGTGACAATGCTTTAGTGAACCACAAAACAAGCAGATAACATGTAGAACAGTCCCAGCATAGTACCCCAAAATGGTGCACATTGCGGAGTCTCACCCTTCTGCTGACTCGCCAGGATAATGGCAGCTGTTACTTTAGAGCTCCCAAGGTCGACAACTCCACCTGTGGCAAGCATACAGAGAGGAGTAAGCGACAAGTGTAGGAAAATAACAGTCTGTTCAGGTCTAAGGCCAATTGACTCAAGGGTCACAACCTGGCTTCTCTGAACATCTCAATGTAGCCAGGTGACCGGTGGGTTCCAATCATGGCTTTTTCCAAACATATCCATGGTTCAGTGTTGGTCAATGATGCAGATCTGTATTCTTCTAACCAGGGCCGAGGTCCCCTGAATGTTTGAGTGTCTTGGCAGAATCTCAGGCTGTCTCTCTGCCTCTCTCTATAGAGCAGCGGTTCTCAACCTGTGGGTCGCGACCCCGGTGGGGGTCGAACGACCAAAACACAGTGGTCGCTTAAAGCCATCGGAAAATACATATTTCCGATGGCTTTAGCCCAGTGGCGTAGCAGGGGCGTAGCATGGGCTGGCGTAGGGCGCGGGCATAGCGTGGGCGGGCGAGGGGCGGTCCGCCCCAGGCAGCACGTGTGTGGGGTGGTCCGCCCCAGGCAGCACGTGTGTGGGGCGGCGTGGCAGCAGCAGCAATTCCTCCTCCCACGGAGTCACAGTGCAGCGGCCCGGGACCCTCTGGAGCTGAGCGGCAGGTCGGTGAGTCCACTGTGCGGGGAGAGGGGGGACCCGGCCTGAGCAGGCGGCGCAATACTTACCTCTCCCCGTGCCTCCGTAGCTCCGGGCTCCAAGGGGCGCCTGCAGGGTGCCCGCGTTTCCTGTCACAGCAGCGCCGCTGGATGACGTCATCATTCAGCAGCCGGCTGTGGCAGAGAGCGCGGGCGCCGGACAGGTGAGATGTGAGGTGTATGTGTCTGTGTGTATCAGTGTGTGTGTGTGTCTGCCTGCGTGTGTGTATGTGAGAAAGTGCTGCGGTACTGTCTGTGTGTGGTGCTGTATGTGTGATGGTGATGGGGAGGCAGTGATGGTGGTGAGAAGGTAACGATGATGATGGGGAGCCAATGATGATGGGCAGGCAAAGATGATGATGATGGGGAGGCGATGATGATGGGCAGGCAATGATGATGATGATGGGGAGACGATGATGATGGGGAGCCAATGATGATGGGCAGACAATAATGATGATGATGGGGAGGCAATGATGATGGGCAGGCAAAGATGATGATGATGATGGGGAGGCAATGATGATGGGCAGGCAATGATGATGATGATGATGATGGGGAGGCAATGATGATGATGTGGAGCCAATGAAGATGAGCAGGCAATGATCATGATGATGGGGAGCCAATGATGATGGGCAGCCAATGATGATGATGATGATGGGAGGCGATGATGATGGGGAGCCAATGATGATGGGCAGGCAATGATGATGATGATGGGGAGCCAATGATGATGGCAGGCAATGATGATGATGGGAGCCAATGATGATGGGCAGGCAATGATGATGATGATGATGGGGAGGCGATGATGATGGGGAGCCAATGATGATGGGAAGGCAATGATGATGATGATGGGGAGGCAATGATGATGATAATGGGGAGTCTTTCCACAGTGCCCTTTCCTGAGCCGTAACAGTGCAGAATGCAGCACAGTGCAGAGGAGAGCTCCATATTTTGTATGGAGCATTATATGGGGACCAGTATTCTTTATGGAGCATTATATTTGGCCCATAATACTGTATGGAGGACTATGTGGTGCCCATAATATTGTATGGAGGACTGTAATTATTTTTTGGTTTGGGGGTCACCGCAACATGAGGAACTGTATTGCGGGGTCACGGCATTAGAAAGGTTGAGAACCACTGCTATAGAGGCATGTAACCTTTTTTTATACTTAACAAGTGCACTTTATTCAGTATTGATGTAAAGGATGAGAATGGAGATGAGATCAAGCAGCATTACTTGATTATTTAATCTATTTGCATAGTTTTTCCTCCTCTGTTTTCAAAGTCACCAAACTATCTGGCCTACACAATGCATAATTAGCATGTCAGTAAACATCACTAGTCATCAAGGATAAGAGTACATAGTATGTTATGTGAAATGTCAATTTTACAGGCTTACACAAGCAAACGTTTGCTTTCTTAACCAACTCATAAATTCAAAAGCCAACATACAGATAACAGTCTATTCTTCTTGGTTTGCTAAAAATAGTTGGTTAATTAAGATACAATGCTGTGTTTGTACATTGCTCCCCCATCTTAATTAGCCAGACGTGATAGGATTCCAATCATCCTTATCCATTTAAGGGGGAACAGTCCACAACATGTCCTCCTTGCAAAAATAAACTCCATATGTCATTGATAAGAACCAACTGGTATCCATTGTGTCCACACATGACTTCCTCTGCATTCAGTAGTTCCTGGATTAAATTGCATTCAATTCATCAAAGCTGGCCCAGCTCTGGTAGTTTAGGTTTCCTGTTGCGGCTATACATTAACTCTGGTCATCTTCCCAAGGCGAGTTGGTGGGTTGGACATAGTACCATCTAAAACCTTCTGAGCATGCCTCATCAATGGTCTGCTGGGTCTGTCTGTATACCTTCCTGGTGGGGTTGGACATAGTAGCATCTAAAACCTTCTGAGCATGCCTCATCAATGGTCTGCTGGGTTTGTCTGTATACCTTCCTGGTGGGGTTGGACATAGTACCATCTAAAAACTTCTGAGCATGCCTCATCAATGGTCTGCTGGTCTGTCTGTATACCTTCCTGGTGGGGTTGGACATAGTACCATCTAAAACTCTCAGCATGCCTCATCAATGGTCTGCTGGGTCTGTCTGTATACCTTCCTGGTGGGGTTGGACATAGTAGCATCTAAAACCTTCTGAGCATGCCTCATCAATGGTCTGCTGGGTTTGTCTGTATACCTTCCTGGTGGGGTTGGACATAGTACCATCTAAAAACTTCTGAGCATGCCTCATCAATGGTCTGCTGGGTCTGTCTGTATACCTTCCTGGTGGGGTTGGACATAGTACCATCTAAAACCTTCTGAGCATGCCTCATCAATGGTCTGCTGGGTCTGTCTGTATAACTTCCTGGTGGGGTTGACATAGTAGCATCTAAAACCTTCTGAGCATGCCTCATCAATGGTCTACTGGTTTGTCTGTATACCTTCGTGGTAGTGAAGCCCTGGACAGTGTGTGAGAACACCAGTCCCCTGCAGCTCCCCCTGGTTCCACCGGGCTCAGTAGTATCCCACTGCTGCCACCATAATGTGGAGATATGGGGGATCGGTGGGTGCTCTGGTCCGCTAACTGAAACCGCATGGACAGGGATCGTCCCATCGAACACCTGCTCTCCTTTTAATGTGGACATAACGCTACACAGACAACACAGGGTGAGGGTAAAACTGTGGCAATGCTTTAGTGAACCACAAAACAAGCAGATAATACATAGAACAGTCCCAGCACAGTAGCCCAAGATGGTTCACATTATGAAGTCTCACCCTACCACTGATTCACCAGGATAATGGCAGCTGTTACTTCAGAGCTCTCATGGTCAACAACGTCACCTGTGTCATGCACACAGAGAGGAGGTAATGACAAGGTAGGAAGATGACAATCCATTCAGGTACAAGGCCAGTTGAGCCGAGGGTCACAACCTGTATTCTCCAAACATCTCCATCGAGCCAGGTGACCAGCAGGTCCCAATCCTGGCTTTCTCAAAACATCCATGGTTCAGAGATGGTCAATGGAGCAGATTTATGTTCTTCCAAACAGGGCTGAGGTTCTCTGGATGTTTGAATGTATTAGCAGAATCTCTGACTGTCTTTCTCTCTCTGTCTCTCTCTATAGAGGCATGTAACCTTTTTTATACTTAGCAAGTGTCCTTCATTCAGTATTGACATAAAGGGTAAGAATGGAGATGAGATCAAGTCAGACTGTGATGGACCTTTAAGAGAGCAAGTGGAAAGGTAATGGTAAGGTGCAAGTAGACCAGGCACTCCAAGAGTTTTAGAGATGAAGGGGGGATTGGAGACTCGTCTGTGTTTATGTGTGCAGGATGGATCAAAAGAGACTTTTTTTTAAAATAATTGAGTAATGATAGAGTGTTTGAAGGAGGAGGGAAGATACTGGAAGAGAGGGAGAGATTGAGGATTTTAGTGAGTCAGGGCTGTTTTACTCTGTGTTTGGAGGTTCTGAGTATGACAGGTGCTACTTAGTCCAGGGTGCTTCTGAGAGTGTCATTGTAGTGATATACAACCAGATCAGGACAGGAAAAAGAGGAGACAGTGATGTGTGTAGGGAGTCTGGGGTTATGAGGGTTAATAGCTTGTAGATTTCTGAATGTGTGATAGGTAGGAGTTTGCTAGGGTGGGCGAGGATTTGTGAGCGTGAAAAAGAGAATGTTGTGATTGGAAATGGGAAAAGGTGAATTATCTAGGTCTGAGATTGAACAGAGCCAAACAAAGACCGGATAAGGTTGTTACAGTCTTTGTGTGTCTCAGAGGTTGAGAGCTGTGAGAGGCCAAGAGAAGTGATAGATGTTGTGATGCAGATGGGGAGGTGGAGCTGTTTATGGCGATGTTGAAGTCTCCCAGGATAAGGGTTGGTAATTTGGAGGACATGAAGTGCTACAGCCAGGCAAAAAAAAAATAGTCAATGGACTGGGATGGTTGAGCCGGGGGATGGTTTATGACTGCTACTCTGAGGGAGAGGGAATGGAAGAACCTGATGGTGTGGACCTCAAAAGAAGGGGATAAGAATGATGGAACTGGTGGGATCACCTGGAAAGTGCATTGTGGGGACAGGAGTATTGCGATTCCACCACCAAGTCTGTTTGCAGGTCTCGGGGAATGGGAAAAATGTAAGTCGCCATGAGAAATAGTAGCAAAAGAGACCATATCAGAATCCTGAATCCAGGTTTAGTGAGGGCCGGCAGATTAAGAGAGTTGTTTAGAAAGTAGTTGTGCAGGAGCGGAAGCTTTTTGCATATAGACCGTGGATTCCAGTGTGCACAATTAAAGGAAGGAGATGGATCACAATTTTTATACGGTTAGTAAGGTTTCAATGTGAGGTGGGGAGGGGTTGAAGTTGGCAGAGGGTAGACTGGGGTTGAGATATCCCCTGAAATAAGTAGCAGTAAAAAGAGTATGAGCAATTGGTTCTTGGATTTGTGACATGGTTTATTGTGCACTATTTTTGGTCAAAATTGACTGAGATTTTTCAGGAAGGTGAAAAGTGCATGGGAGATGTGCATGGGAGAGGGAAGGAGAAAGGGGCTGATGTGGATGAATGCTGATGGAGGGGGGTGGGGTGGTGAATGTGGATGACAAAAGCACAAAGGAAGATAGACTTTGAAATAAGGCACATGGATAAAATGGAGTACAATGTGTGGGTTACCTGACACCTGTCCTGACTTACTGACATTGAATTAATTGCCAATACTCGATACTTAGCTACGAGGATACTTTTCTGAAGGGGACACGTGCATACACCCCACAACACACGTGCACCCTTTGCGATGCTTCTAGATTTATAGGCTGACTAGAGGGTCAGGTGGGAGGGATTGTGGGACGTAGTTTAGGATAAATTAGCAGCTCGTAAACACACTAGGAAGTGGATAGATGATCCAAGACTGCCAGACCTAACACTAGGCCTTGCTCCATCTACAAGCTATTACACCGACCACCTGTTCACTGTAATGCTTAAATCCCCGCCCTGCATGGCTGATGCCTTTTACACAGCCAATAACTATACAGGTATTGCTTGCTTGTCACTGTAACCTCATCAGAGGTTATAAAGTGACATGCGCCGCAGCGGTCGGCACACTGATGCCATTGCATAGCACAGGGACAGTTTGTATTGGAGGGAGAGTAGTGTTTGTTCAGGGCTGTGTGTGTGTATAGTTTGATATATCAGAGTCCTCTAGCGTTGATACTGGTGCTGATGCTGAACCATCATACTAGAAGTACTTCTAAGAGCTAATCCAAGGCGTTGCTGTTTCTATCAGACTGTGCATTTACCCTAGGGACAGTTGCAGAGAGAGTGGTAGATTAAAGGCTCTAGGCAGGGCTGAGGGCTTCACAGTCCATTGCAAAAAAATATAGCTGCTGCAAATGACCAATTTTTTTTTTTTTTTGGGGGGGGAGTTGAAAAAAATGTACTATGTTGTCACCTATATATTTGTCTGGATTCAAAGACTCCTCCATATCATATTATGTACTATCTGTTACATTTTGGTGGTGAATAAAACTCCAAAAAGAGTTCAGACATTTTCTGTGGATTTAAATAGTCATCCATAGACTTTAACACATTGCTTAGTGTTACATTATAGTGGTAAATAAAACTCCAAAAATAGTTCAAAAAATTATTCTGAATTCAATTAGTCATCCATACAGTTTAATGTGCTCTGTGGAAAATTGAAGGGGTTTAACATTTAAAAACCACTTGGCCTGCTACAGTTGACCAAATTTTTTGGTTCCAAAAATTGTCTATTATTATCCAGTTTAAAAACAGCTTTGCCTGCTGCAGTTGATCAATTTATCTGGTTCATTAAAAAAAAGTAGTTTCAATTAATTAAGGAAACTTTATTAAGTGAAATATAAATAATAGAGGCCTAGCAATTAGAAAATGTGAAAGGTGTGCGGTAAAGAACGGGCAAGTGGAAGTGCTGATAAGGGTGCACGTGGACCCTGAGGACGTGGGGCAGGTGCGAGTACGCCTGTTGCTGGAACACAAGAAACATGCCCATCAACAACATTTTGCTAGGGGGCTTGGGACACCACTTATGAAGCCAGAGTAGTGCGAACAAGTGATCTATTTGATAGCAGATAATGCTTCCAGAAGGTTTGACAGCACCACCCAGGCTTCAACATGGTCCAGTCTCACCAGCAAAATGTCTGAATCATTTAATACTCACCCTCATGCTCCTTCCTCCCACCATGTAGAGTACCAGAAGACTAGTTATCCCACACTAGGACCCTATGAGGAGCTCTTTACAACATCACATCTTGATTGTGGCCCCTCACCCTGCATGTTCCCCAACCTGGGAAGCTGGCATGCAGAGTGAGGCCAGCAGCGATGAGCGGGAGGGATAGGTAGCAACAAAACAGACAGGAAGAGGTAATCGGGAGACCAGAGGGAGAAGGCAGTCAACTTTTCTGCAGAGCACCAACACTACTTAATACGTCAAAGAGTTAGGTGTTCCCCAGTCTGGGATTTGTTAAAAAGAGTTCTGAGACAAAAATAAAGGTCAATTGCAACCTGTGCTATGCCAAGATCTCCAGAGGCCTGACCACTAAGAGCCTAAACACTACCAGCACGATCAGGCACGTGTCATCTAAGCACACAACTTGGTGTGCCAAAGACATGAATACATGATTGGTGCCATCGGATGACACCACTCCCTCTTAACCTGTGCTTGGTACTTCCCAATCCCCTGTTCATGTCACTGGTGCAGAATCCTCCTGTCCTGCATCTATCTTACACATTCTGATGCACCATTATCAGGCACTTCCAAATCCTTGTCCCAGCAGAGCATTCTGCTGTCCCTACCCCAGACCTTGGAATGAAAGAGAAAGTTTGCACACACCCTCAGTCCCAAATGCTAAATGGGCACATTTCCAGGCTGCTTTCCTGGGAAATGCTGCCATTTAGACTTGACAAAGAGGATTTTCACTGACTTGTGGCAGCATCCGTCCTTCAGTACTCTGTCCCAAGCCTCCACTTTTTCTTTGGGTGTGGCATCCCAACCTTGCACCACCACATGCCAAGCTTCTGCACAAGGGGAATCTCGAGCCATTCCGGCTGCGGTCTCCCATTAGTCTCCGGCTGCAGTGGACTCTGCTCAGTTTAGACGTCGGTCCCAGCGTCTCGCCCAGTCTAACAGTGTACAGAGGATTACTGCTGCCTCTCCAGGCTCTGCTATTGTGGCCAGTACTGGTTAGCGGCAAGCAGATGTCTTTAGGACAAAGTCCTTCTTTTCCCCTTCTGAGCATGCCCATGGTGAGATCTCTCATTGGAGAACAGGGTCACATGCTCAGGTACTGCAGCAGCTTCAATTGGTCTGCCAGGAAAGTCCTGTGACTACTGGTGTTCTGGAACAGTTTCATTGGTCCTTGTTTCTGGCAGGTCCTGTAGCTGTTACTATAAAAGGGTGGCATGGCTGGGCTGCCATGCGCTAGTATCAATTGCATTATGTGCTTTGCACCAGTGTGATCAGGCACGCATGTGGTTAGGGATCGGCTGAAATAAGCTCCTAGAATACCGGCACCTCCGGTGAGGAGATTTGAGTGCAAGTGGTTAGGGCTTGGCTGAAATAAGCCCCTAGAAAACCGACTTCTCCGGTGAGGAGATTGCTTGATTGCGTTGCTATCTGCATGATAATGGACTGCTATCCGCACAGCAGTTATCTGTGTATCCGTGTGGTGTTAACAGGACACAATCTTTTTCTCAGCGGCTCTGTGACACAACAGGATTCGCTTTATAACGCTGGTTCAGCGCCCTCGCGTTTTACTTTGCGGCTCACTGAAGCTAAGTGAGTTCGCACCTATCGCCATATAGCGCTGTGGCATTCCCGTTAGCGACTATGGGGATTAACAGAGTTCGCACTTACTGCCACAGCGCGCTACGGCGTTTATCTTAGCGGCTCTGCGGGATAATAGAGTTCGCTACTTTCGCCATCTTACTAGCAGCGGGCTTCGCCTGCACGGTGGACCCCGGGCTGCGAACGCACCTCTCTAATATATCTATTAGGTGCATTCCGCAGACCCTAACATAATACTAGCGCCAGGGTCTGGCTAGTAAAATGGCGGATGACCAGCGTCTACTGCGGGACATCCAGCAGCTGGAGGGTAGGTTGGCGGCTCTTGAGCGCACAACCTCAGCTGTGGATGTTACCGCAGTCGCTGTTCAGGCTGCTAGCGTGGCTGCAGCCAATGTGTCCACTGCCACCTCTGCCCCCACAATATCCCACCTCCCACTTCCAGACAAGTTTGCTGGTGACAGCAAGCAATGTCGGGGATTCGTGAGTCAGTGCTCTATACAACTCGAGCTTCTGGCTGCATGTTTCCCCACGGATCGGGCACAAGTGGGCTTTGTAATATCTCTTCTGTCGGGCAGAGCGTTGGAGTGGGCCACCCCGCTGTGGGAGCGTGACGACCGTGTGGTGTGGAGTGCTCCTCGTTTTCTGAAGGCTCTTAAAAAGGTCTTTCTAGGACCTCAGGATACCCACGATGCGGCGCTCCAACTTATGGCAAGTTCACAGGGTTCGTCCTTGGTCAGCTGTTTTACTGTCCAATTTCGGACTCTGTCCTCGGAGTTGGACTGGCTGGATAAAGTCCTCATTCCCGTGTTTTGGAGAGGACTAGCGGGCCATGTGAAAGACGCCTTGGCTACCAGGGAGATTCCCACCACACTGGAGAAGCTTATCACCATATCTACCCGCATTGACCTCCGTTTTCACGAGCGGAGGTTGGAGCGGTCCCAGTGTAGGCAGAGGTTTCGGCTGGCTCCCACCTTCGCCAGACCTCTAGAATCTTCCAGCCAGGTGCCCGACTCCCATGAGGCCATGGAGGTTTCTCGAGCAGGACCTAATTCCCGGCCGCTCGAGTACCCGTGGTCTGTAACATCTGCCAGCAGTTAGGACATTATGCCAACAAATGTCCACAGCGGTCGGGAAAATGGTCGCGTCTGGTGACCTTGGGAGGAGGTTCACTAGACACTGCGGCATTTTCCACCAAGTTGTCCTTTAAGGGGACAATTACTGTAGGTCCATCCACGCTCACTGCCGAGCTCTGTGTGGATTCGGGAACCGAGGGGAATTTCATGTCCTCTGCATTTGCTCTCCGCCACACTATACCTCTGGTGATGCTCGCCAAACCGGTGACTGTATGAGTAGTGAAAGGATCAACTCTGCCCTCACAAATCACCCACCAGATTATCCCTCTCATTTTATCTATGTCCCCTTCCCATGAGAAGAGTATTTCTTTTCTTGTCCTGCCCGAGGGAATAGACGAGGTGTTGCTGGGAGTACCTTGGCTCCGTTACCACTCTCCCCATATTGAGTGGTCCTCTAGGAGAATACTGGGTTGGGGTGATTCATGTAGAGGCAGGTGTGTCAGAGAGTGTGTTTAGGTCACCACCACAGAGATACCCGTAGATCTCACTTCTCTTCCTCAGTGTTATTGGTCATATGCAGACGTTTTCTCCAAGAAGGCGGCGGAGACTCTTCCACGTCATCGCCCCTACGACTGTCCTATTGATCTTTTGCCTGGAGCAGAACCTCCTCGGGGGAGAGTCTACCTCATCTCGCTTCCTGAGACGGAGGCCATGTCCCAGTAAAATTCAGGAGAATCTGGCAAGAGGGTTAATTAGGAAGTCGGTGTCACCAGCAGGGGCGGGGTTCTTCTTTGTGCAAAAGAAGAACGGAGAATTACGTCCATGTATTAACTACAGGGGTCTTAACGCCATCACCGTCAAGAATAAGTACCCGTTGCCCCTAATCTCTGAGCTCTTTGATAGGCTCCGAGGAGCAAGAGTATTTACCAAGCTTGATCTACATGGTACCTATAACTTAATTCGCATCCGTGAGGGGGACGAGTGGAAGACCGCTTTTAATACCAGGGATGGGAATTATGAATACCTGTTGATGCCCTTCGGGCTCTGTAATGCTGCCGCTGTTTTCCAAGACTTTGTCAATGATATCTTCCGGGATATGCTCTCCACCTCTGTAGTAGTCTATCTGGATGATATTCTCATCTTTTCACCAGATATAGACTCTCACCGGAGGGATGTCAACAAAGTCTTCGACCTCTTATGGGCAAACTCCCTCTATGCCAAGGTGGATAAATGTGTGTTTTAGCAGGAGTCCTTACCTTTCCTGGACTATATCATCACTGCCCAGGGATTGGTTATGGATCCTGCCAAACTACAGGCTGTAATGGACTGGCAAGAACCCCATTCTCTTAAGGCGGTGCAGCGCTTTATGGGGTTCATTAATTATTATCGCCAGTTCATTCCTCATTTATCGACTTTGGTAGCTCCCTTGGTAGCCCTCGCCAAGAAGGAAGCAAATCCCAAGTTGTGGTCTGAGGAGGTCTCCAAGGTGTTCTCTTCCAACAAGTCGCATTTTGCTAGTGCTCCCATATTACATCGCCCTGATGTTGATAAGCCGTTTATTTTAGAAGTGGACGCCTCTTCTGTTGGTGCTGGAGCAGTCCTTTATCAAAAGGATGCTCAAGGCCGGAAGCATCCCTGCTTCTTCTTTTCTAAGACCTTTACACCAGCAGAGAGGAATTATTCCATCGGGGACAGGGAGTTGCTGGCTATGAAGTTGGCCTTCTCTGAGTGGAGACATCTTCTGGAGGGGGCTCGTTTTCCCTTCCAAGTCTTCACCGACCACAAAAACTTGGTATATTTGCAAACGGCTCAGTGGCTAAATTTTCGCCAGGCCAGATGGTCCCTATTCTTCTCTCGGTTCCACTTCAACCTCCATTTTCTCTCCGGTGAGAAGAATGTTCGGGCCGATGCTCTCTCTCGCTCCTTAGTGTCATCAGAGGAGGAGGATGAGGAGTCTCGACTTATTGTCCCCGAAGAGAGCCTGAGAACTGTAGCCCCGGTTTCGCTAGAGTCTGTGCCCCGGGCAAGACTTCTGTGCTCACTAATTTGTGACCGGAGGTACTCTTTTGGGCACACTCGTCCAGGGTGGGTGGACACTTTGGGGAAAAGAGGACAACTGAGTTATTGGCGAGGACATACTGGTGGCCACATATGGTCCGTGACGTCAGGGAGTATGTTCAGGCGTGTGTCTCCTGTGCCAGGAGCAAGTCCCCTCGAAAACGGCCAGCTGGGTTACTTTTTCCTTTGCCGGTGGCAGACAGGCCCTGGGAGATGGTCGGGATGGACTTTGTGGTGGGCTTACCCAAGTCTCGGCGTTGCACTATCATTTGGGTGATCACCGACCACTTCTCCAAAATGGTGCACTTAGTGCCGCTACCACGGTTACCTTCTGCACGGGCCTTGGCAGCATTATTTGACACTAGAGTTGAGCATTCCGATACCGCAAGTATCGGGTATCGGCCGATATTCGCTGTATCGGAATTCCGATAC
Organism: Oophaga sylvatica; assembly: GCA_033576555.1. NCBI lineage: Eukaryota > Metazoa > Chordata > Amphibia > Anura > Dendrobatidae > Oophaga > Oophaga sylvatica. The sequence continues at coordinate 571,526,013 of JARQOD010000004.1, read as the reverse complement.
TCAGTTCCGATATTTTTCATATATCGTATACCGGAATCGGAAGTTCCCATAATTCTTTGAGAGGCAATGTGATTTTAGTCAGCCAATGAGGAATCCTAAGAAGTGTGGGCACATCCTGTACTGCTGCGGTCATGTTAACTAATGGCATGGCTGTGATTGGATGCTGAAATGATGTCAGAATGCACTATAAAAGGCGCCGCCGCCATTTTAGCGTCACTGTGCTGTGAATTCAGTTAGGGACAGAACGCTGCTCTGCTGACTCTGAGGGACAGTTAGAGATTGCGATTTTGTGTACTGTGCTTTAGGCAGGCTAGTTTACCAACCGCTGTGTAAATCATCCTTTTGCCTTGCAGTGTTGTTTTAACAGCTCTGTGCAAGGTGTGTGTGTGGAGAGTGCAGGTGACGCTGCAGTTTGCTCTGCATCCAACGCTGTTAGTAGGCATCTGCACGTGTCACTCACAGACTCTTCTTTTTTTCTTTAGTGTAATTCTTGCTGCTCCATTCAATTGAAATTATAGTGTGACGCGCTTCCATCCGTATACAATACATTGGTTGCAAACACTATAGAAGTACAGAAAGGAGCCTTTCAGAGATAGTGAACAGTTGTGTGCAGTGTTCACTCTAGTCTGTGAGGTTTTTTTTTTTTTTCAGTGCAGATCACGCTCCAGTTAGTTCTTCAACCACTGCTGCTTGTACTCTGCTGAGCGTGTCTCATTGCCTCATCCTTTACATTTTTCTCTAATTGGTGCTGCTCCATTCTATTTTAAAAAAAATCAAATCTATTAGTGTGACGGGCTTCCATCCGTATCCAATACATTGGTTGCAAACACTATAGAAGTACACAAAGGAGCCTTTCAGAGATAGTGAACAGTTGTGTGCAGTGTTCACTGTAGTCTGTGTTTTTTTTTTTTTTTTGAGTGCAGATCACGCTCCAGTTAGTTCTTCAACCACTGCTGCTTGTACTCTGCTGAGCGTGTCTCATTGCCTCATCCTTTACATTTTTCTCTAATTGGTGCTGCTCCATTCTATTTAAAAAAAAAATCAAATCTATTAGTGTGACGGGCTTCCATCCGTATCCAATACATTGGTTGCAAACACTATAGAAGTACACAAAGGAGCCTTTCAGAGATAGTGAACAGTTGTGTGCAGTGTTCACTGTAGTCTGTGTTTTTTTTTTTTTTTGAGTGCAGATCACGCTCCAGTTAGTTCTTCAACCACTGCTGCTTGTACTATGCTGAGCGTGTCTCACTGCCTCATCCTTTACATTTTTCTCTAATTGTTGCTGCTACATTCTATTTAAAAAAAATGAAATCTATTAGTGTGATGTGCTTCCATCCGTATCCAATACATTGGTTGCAAACAATATAGAAGTTCACAAATGGGCCTTTCACAGCTACTGAACAGTTGTGTGCAGTGTTTACTGTAGTCAGAGGTTTTCATTTTTGGAGTGCAGATCCCGCTCCAGTTAGTTCTTCAACCACTGCTGCTTGTACTCTGCTGAGCGTGTCTCACTGCCTCATCCTTGACATTTTTCTCTAATTGGTGCTGCTACATTCTATTTCAAATAATTCAAATCTATTAGTGTGACGTGCTTCCATCCGTATCCAATACATTGGTTGCAAACAATATAGAAGTTCACAAATGGGCCTTTCACAGCTACTGAACAGTTGTGTGCAGTGTTTACTGTAGTCAGAGGTTTTCATTTTTGGAGTGCAGATCCCGCTCCAGTTAGTTCTTCAACCACTGCTGCTTGTACTCTGCTGAGCGTGTCTCACTGCCTCATTTTTTACATTTTTCTCTAATTGTTGCTGCTACATTCTATTTAAAAAAATGAAATCTATTAGTGTGACGTGCTTCCATCCGTATCCAATACATTGGTTGCAAACACTATAGAAGTACACAAAGGAGCCTTTCAGAGATAGTGAACAGTTGTGTGCAGTGTTCACTCTAGTCTGTGAGTTTTTTTTTTTTGAGTGCAGATCACGCTCCAGTTAGTTCTTCAACCACTGCTGCTTGTACTCTGCTGAGCGTGTCTCACTGCCTCATCCTTGACATTTTTCTCTAATTGGTGCTGCTACATTCTATTTCAAATAATTCAAATCTATTAGTGTGACGTGCTTCCATCCGTATCCAATACATTGGTTGCAAACAATATAGAAGTTCACAAACGGGCCTTTCACAGCTACTGAACAGTTGTGTGCAGTGTTTACTGTAGTCAGAGGTTTTCATTTTTGGAGTGCAGATCCCGCTCCAGTTAGTTCTTCAACCACTGCTGCTTGTACTCTGCTGAGCGTGTCTCACTGCCTCATCCTTTACATTTTTCTCTAATTGTTGCTGCTACATTTATTTAAAAATAAATCTATTAGTGTGATGCTTCCATCCGTATCCAATACATTGGTTGCAAACAATATAGAATTCACAAGGGCCTTTCAGTATGAACAGTTGTGTGCAGTGTTTACTGTAGTCAGAGTTTATTTTGAGTGCAGATCCCGTCCAGTTAGTTCTTCAACCACTGCTGCTTGTACTCTGCTGAGGTGCTCACTGCCTCATCCTTACATTTTTCTCTAATTGGTGCTGCTACATTCTATTTAAAAATAAATCTATTAGTGTGAGTGCTTCCATCCGTATCCAATACATGTTGCAAACAATATAGAAGTTCACAAACGGGCCTTTCACAGCTACTGAACAGTTGTGGCAGTGTTTACTGTATCAGAGTTTTTCATTTTGAGTGCAGATCCCGCTCCAGTTAGTTCTTCAACCACTGCTGCTTGTACTCTGCTGAGCGTGTCTCACTGCCTCATCCTTTACATTTTTCTCTAATTGTGCTGCTACATTTATTTCAAATAATTCAAATCTATTAGTGTGAGTGCTTCCATCCGTTATCCAATACATTGGTGCAAACAATATAGAAGTTCAAAGGCCTTTATATGAACAGTTGTGTGGTGTTACGTGTCAGGGTTTTCATTTTTGAGTGCGATCCGCTCCAGTTATTTCTAACCACTGCGCTTGTACTCTGCGAGCGTGTTCATGCCTCATCCTTACATTTTCTTATGTGTGTGTTACATTTATTAAAAATTAAATCATTAGGTGAGGCTTCCATCCGTACATCATTGTTGCAAAAATAAGAGTTCACAACGGCCTTTCACAGTACTGAACATTGTTGCTGTTTAGAGCATAGGTTTTCATTTTGGAGTGCAGATCCGCTCCAGTTAGTTCTTCAACCACTGCTGCTTGTACTCTGCTGAGCGTGTCTCACTGCCTCATCCTTACATTTTTCTCTAATTGTGCTGCTACATTCTATTTCAAATAAATGAAATCTATTAGTGTGACGTGCTTCCATCCGTATCCAATACATTGGTTGCAAACACTATAGAAGTACAAACGGAGCCTTTCAAGTAGTGAACAGTTGTGTGCAGTGTTTCACTTAGTCGTGAGTTTTTATTTTTGAGTGCAGATCACGCTCCAGTTAGTTCTTCAACCATGCTGCTTGTACTCTGCTGAGCGTGTCTCACTGCCTCATCCTTGACATTTTTCTCTAATTGGTGCTGCTACATTCTATTTCAAATAATTAAATCTATTAGTGTGAGTGCTTCCATCCGTATCCAATCATTGGTTGCAAACAATATAGAAGTTCACAAACGGGCCTTTCAAGCTACTGAACAGTTGTGTGCAGTGTTTACTGTAGTCAGAGTTTTTCATTTTGGAGTGCAGATCCCGTCCAGTTAGTTCTTCAACCACTGCTGCTTGTACTCTGCTGAGCGTGTCTCACTGCTCATCCTTTACATTTTTCTCTAATTGTTGCTGCTACATTTATTTAAAAAAATGAAATCTATTAGTGTGATGTGCTTCCATCCGTATCCAATACATTGGTTGCAAACAATATAGAAGTTCACAAAGGGCCTTTCAAGCTATGAACAGTTGTGTGCAGTGTTACTGTAGTCAGGAGTTTCATTTTTTGAGTGCAGATCCGCTCCAGTTAGTTCTTCAACCACTGCTGCTGTACTCTGCTGAGCGTGTCTCACTGCCTCATCCTTGACATTTTTCTCTAATTGGTGCTGCTACATTCTATTTCAAATAATTCAAATCTATTAGTGTGACGTGCTTCCATCCGTATCCAATACATTGGTTGCAAACAATATAGAAGTTCACAAACGGGCCTTTCACAGCTACTGAACAGTTGTGTGCAGTGTTTACTGTAGTCAGAGTTTTCATTTTTGGAGTGCAGATCCCGATCCAGTTAGTTCTTCAACCACTGCTGCTTGTACTCTGCTGAGCGTGTCTCACTGCCTCATCCTTTACATTTTTCTCTAATTGTTGCTGCTACATTCTATTTAAAAAAAATGAAATCTATTAGTGTGATGTGCTTCCATCGTATATAATACATTGGTTGCAAACAGCCTTTTTGTTAAGGTACAGTATTATATCGACATTGTACAGGTGTCGCTATTCAGTCTGATAACTAGATATCATTCACCTTTTCTATCAGTTGTCGTTGTTTCAGCAAAACTTGCAGGTATATATTTAGCTATTGTGACTATGCACTATTGACTTTAACAAGGTAATGCATGAGTTTTGTTACCGATTCTCATTTTTACATGATGGACCTTTATGGTATGGGTTGTTAAATTTGTAATTAAATATGTATTTTTTGAAATGACACAAATATAAGTAAAGTTGAAGAGGACTAGTCCTACATCCATTGTTTGCACAATATTACAGGTGTGCATCACGTCCCTTAATCAACAATGGATTATTAAATTTACTTGTATGCTTTTATTTAAAAGCCAAGAACACTGAAGGCTAACCTTCGCACTGCAGCTGTTGACAAAGTTCAACCCACATAATGCACTTCCAACATTGCAGCATTTGAGGCATGATGTGAGTTGGATTTGTCAAGTTATGAAGTGACAAGATTCACCATCAGTACCCTATAGCATAAGTAGGCTTTTGTGTTAGCATTTGTGTTCGACATGTGGATATCTGCAGTAATATGTCCCAATTATTTTGATACAATTTGTGACAAAGACTAAGAAATTTATGGTTTTAAAGGTGACGTTTCACTTGTTTACAGCTTAGAAATAAGGGTGTAGCCTCTTATCTATGTGTAGCAGTAGCCACTTTAACATGTCATGTTTTTTTCAACATGTGTAGCTACCTAGCAGTAATTTTTGACGGACACACAGCAGGGGAACAGCAGGCGTTACTGAACCCCACAAACACATCAGCGATTGTTTTGATCTGTGCATCCAACACTTCTGAGCAGCAACTGGCAGTGTTGTAGCCCAGGCAGTAGAGTTCAGGTGGTAGAAAGATGAACATAACAGGAGACATGGATAACGTTGCCAACCAGTTATTTAATCTGAAACCGGACAGGCAAATTCATGCGAGATCCATGCCTTGTTCATTTTCTGAAAAGTAAGCCGGTCTACATTATCGGAGGATAGTCGCATGCTACGGTCTGTTAGTACACCACCTGCAGCACTAAAGAAGCGCTCCGATAATACACTGGCAGCAGGGCAAGTCAGCACCTCCAATGCATACTGGCTAAGCTCTGGCCATGTATCCAGCTTAGAGACCCAAAACTTGAATGGGGAAGAGCCATCTGGGAGTACACTGAGAGGCCAAGACATGTAGTCTGTCACCATCTTACGGAAACTTTGCCTCCTGCTGACTGGAGCCATTCTGGATGGTGTAGACATTGGTGGCGCTGCGACAAAACTTCGCCACATTTGGAACATACTGGTCTTGCTGTTGTGAATGTGCTAGAAATGAATTCTGAGCAGAAGCTCACTCTGGTGGTTACAAACAGTACTGAACTATCCAATGAAGATTGTGAAGATTGGAGATCAGGTGTTACTGACTGGTGTTATATAAGGGAGGTTCCCTCCCATCAGGGTTGACCTTGATCAATTGTTCTGGTCTCATCTTTGATTCCTGTACACTTTGTAGCTTGCTGTTTCGTGCCTGCATCGTTTTCAAACAGATAAGACATATTCTTCTTTTAGTTTTTTGTGTTTTTTTTTGGCATTTTGTCCTGCACTTCTGTGGGGGTCTGCCGGGTCCCCTTGAGGGGCTTGTGCTCCTCTCAGTTTAGTTCAGCCACTGTTGTTTGTTCATTTTCCTTTTCTACTTTTTTCTGTGGCTGCTATTTATTTTTTGTTACACCAGAGAACTAATTTAGGTGCTAGAGGTCGTGTCATCTCAGGTGTTTTTGTAATTAGTAGAGTTGGTACTTTTCAGGGTTTTTTGTGATTGCATAAAGTGCCCTTCCTATCCTTTTCTATTTATGAAGTTTGAGCCCCAACGTTTGCTCATACTATTTTCTGTCTGTGTCAGTATTTCTTCTTGTCTAGCCGCCATTACATGTTTGGGGGCTTTCTATGTTCTTTGTGGATCTGCTCCGGGGCAGATAGCTTTCCTCTTTCTATCTTTAGGTGTAGTTAGCTTCTCAGGCTGTGACGAGGCGTCTAGGACCAACGTAGGTACGCTCCAGGGCTGCCTTTGGTTGTGGTGGTTAGTCAGGGTACTGCAATCCCATAGATTCCAAACTCTCTGATGTATTGGCTTTTTTGCCTGCTCTCCTCAGCTACCAAATCATAACATCTTGCCCTGTGCAGAGGCGCTGCTTGTGCTCCCTCTTGTTGCAGAGCTGTCTCCACTGCCTCGACGCACAGAGCTGCTTTGTAAAGCAGTAGTAGCAGCAGTGCTCTCGGCTGGAATGGAGAACATTATGGATTGCACCAGTGTGTCTTGGTACTCCCGCATTTTACGCTTCCGGTTCAACGGTGTGATGAGGCTTTGTAAGTTGTCCCGGTAGCGAGGGTCTAGGAGGGTGGACACACAATAATCAGACGTGGTGAGAATGTGGGCGATGCGGCGGTCGTTTCTCAGGCACTGCAGCATGAAATCAACCATGTGCTGCAGACTCCCAACTGGCCAAGAAACGCTGTCTCCTGCAAGAGGCGTCATCTCTGCCTGCTCTGCATCACCCCACCCTCGCTATACATACTGACTAGAGTGTTGTGTACCTCCCTCTGGAGCGATGTCTTCCTCCTCCATTGACTCCTCCTCATCCTCCTCACAAAGTGAGCCATGCCCAGCCCTTTGAGAGGAACCACGTTGCGCTGACTGTCCAGAAGGTGACGGAATTTGTGACTCCTCATCCTCCACCTCTTCCAAAACCTCATCCCTTAGTGCTTGCATTGTTTTTGAAGCAGGCAGATAAGGGGGACAGTCAGGCTGACTAGTGCATCATCTGCACTCGCCATCCTCGTTGACTCATCAAACGCACGCAAAACGTGGCAGATGTCCTTCATAGAGTCCTTCGCCAGTCCTTACACTGGCTGCCCATTCATTATAGTATCCAATTCAAAGTAATGGTTGTCACCCACAAAGCTCTCCACAGTGCAGCACCCCCCTACATCTCCCTCATTTCTATCTATCGGCCTAACCGACTGGTGCGCTGTGCAAACGACCTTCGACTAACCTCTGCACTAATCCGTACCTCCCACTCCCGACTACAAGACTTCTCCCGTGCTGCGACAATCCTCTGGAATGCTCTACCCCAAGAAATTAGGACTATCCGCAATTAGCATGGTTTCAGGCGCTCCCTCAAAACACATTTGTTCAGAGCGACCTATCACATTCACAAATCAAAGTCATTCTATGTGTAAGTCTGTGTGTGTAGCCCATTCACTATCTCCATCCATCCATCACTCCCTCAAAATGGCTGGACCATCATTGTAAATACACCATTGTATATAAACACCTGTAATTTGTATCTCCCCCACCTCATTGTAGATTGTAAGCTGTCACGAGCAGGGGCGGCTTATATTGCTTTAATTATTGTATTGTTAACGTCGTTACTTATGACTTGTGTTCTGAAACTGTTAAACTGTAAAGCGCTGCGGAATATGTTGGCGCTATATAAATAAAGATTATTATTATTATAGAGGCCCAGTCAGTAGTCGTGAAGTGTGAACGGCGCAAATTGCGAGTTGATTGCGCCTGATGCAGCTGAGACTCCATTACTGTTGGCTGCTGCTCACACAACCGCTCCAACATATGTAACGTGGAATTCCACCTGGTGGGTACGTCACATAAGATGCGATGTTCAGGAAGGCGAAATCTGCGTTGCAGAGCTGCAATCAGCGATCTGGCCATGCTGGAACGTCGCAAGTGAGCGCACTCTAGGCGGACCTTGTGCAGCAGTGCATCAAGATCCGGATAGTCCCTCCAAAAACTCTGCACGACCAAGTTGAGCACATGTGACAGACATGGTATGTGAGTGAGGTTGCCAAGGCCCAGAGCTGCCACCAGATTTCGGCCATTGTCACACACTACCAAGCCTGGCTGGAGATTCGCTGCCAAAAACCACACGTCGCTGTCCTGCTTGATGGCATTACAGAGCTCCTGCGCTGTGTTTCTTCGATTCCCCATGGAAATTAATTTCAGGACGGCCTCTTGACGTTTGGACACGGCTGTGCTCATATCGGTCGCAACAGGTAACCGTTCACGGGTCCATGTGGAGGTAGACTGTGACGGCTCCTGCAGCGATGATTCTGAGGAACTGGAGTAGGAGGAGGAGTCAATGTGTACAGACTTGATTCCTGCAATCCTTGGAGTTGGCAGAACACGTACAGCGCCACTCGCAAGATCAGTACCCGGCTCCACAACATTGACCCAATGGGCAGTGAGGGAAAGGTATCGTCCCTGGCCATGGGTGTTAGAACTCTCTTGTTAGGTTTTGTTTCAGTTTGCTGGTCACATGACCTTTTTTCCCTATTTAGTCTGGCTCCGCCCTTCTGGCTTTGCTCGATTTCATTGTATTATCTACTGTTAAGCTAGCTGGGTGCTTAGGTGCCTTACTCAGTCAGTTTTGATTGATGTTAGGATCTCAAAGTATTTTGTTTTCTGTTTAATTATCCCTGCTACAATTTCTGTTAGGAGGTGTCCACCTTTTCTCCCAGTCCCTAGATCTTGTAGGGATTCCTCCCTCGCAACTATAGGTCTTCGTTCAGACTAGCTGAGGACTTTAGCGGGTCTGGTCGCAGGATCAGGTTCCCCGTTACATCGTAGGGATTCAACTTAGTTCTATTGTAGGGACAGAATTCCCTTCTTTCCTTAGTGGTTGTAGCAGATCATAACAATGGGTACTGGTCCACGCATAGGTGGTCAGGTGGACCTTGCTACTGATGGCGTTTAGTAGCGCATGTTTAATTTTTCCCTCAACATGCTTTTGCAGACCAGGGACGGCTTGCCTGCTGAAATGAAATTGGCTTGGCACATTGTATTGTGGGACTGACAATTATATTAAGTTACGGAAACTGTCTGTCTCCACCAGCCTGAATGACAGCATTTCAAGGGACAGGAGTTTTGCAATGCCAGCATTCTGAGCCTGTGCACGTGGATGGTTTGCCGAGTATGGCCGTCTTTTATCCCATGCCTGTGCTACCGATGGCTGTTTTGTGGCCTGGGAGTGTGAGGATGACAGGGAACTTGCTGCTGTGTGTGGAATAACACTTTGTCTCTAGACAACAGTGACCGAGGTTCTTCCATGGCGATCCTGTGAGGAAGCAGAACCAGCTGTGTGTGAGCTCGATGAAGAGGCTTCAACACAACCTGAAGATGTAGGTGCTGCTGTAGGTTGGCCTACATCTCCAGTGTGTCTTTGTAACTCAACTACGTGCTTTGTCTGCACATGTTTCCACATATTAGTGGTATTTAGGTTACTGTCACTTTTACCTATTTTTAATTTTTGATTACACAGCTTGCATTTGACAGCAACTATCATCTGCAAGTGTGTCAAAAAAGGACCACGCAGTGCAAGTCCTGGGAGCGCACGTTTTGACTTTTGGAAGACAACTGCTCCGAACAGGTGCCAAACTGGAGGCTACAGCCAACCGAGTCTGCAGCCTAACTCTCCCTCCTGTATGTACCGTTGGGGCAATGTCTTCCTCTATCTTCCTTCTATCACTAACCACTTCTCTAGGCCTCTCACAGCTTTCAACCAAAGTACTGGTTCTCAGCCACAAAGCTATCCACAGTGCAGCACCCCCTACATCTCCTCCCTCATTTCTATCTATCGGCCTAACCGACTGCTGCGCTCTGCAAACGACTTTCGACTAACCTCTGCACTAATCCGTACCTCCCACTCCCAACTCCAAGACTTCTCCCGCGCTGCGCCAATCCTCTGGAATGCTGTACCCCAAGAAATTAGGACTATCCACAATTTGCATGGTTTCAGGCGCTCCCTCAAAACACATTTGTTCACAGCGGCCTATCACATTCACTAATCAAAGTCATTCTATGTATTCTGTGTAAGTGTGTGTGTGTGTGTCTAGTCCATTCACTATCTCCATCCCTCACTCCCTTAAGATGGCTGGACCATCATTGTAAATGCACCATTGTATATAAACACCTATAGTTTGTATCTCCCACACCTCATTGTAGATTGTAAGCTGTCACGAGCAGGGGCGACTTATTTTGCTTAAATTATTGTATTGTTAACGTTGTTACTTATGACTTGTGTTATGAAACTGCTAAACTGTAAAGTGCTGCGGAATATGATGGCGTTATATAAATTAATATTATTAGTATTAGTATTCCTCTGAGCTGCTCCCACCACCTTCCTGTTCCTCACGCCATGTTGGGTCTTGGACCTCATCATCTCCACTACCCTCTTCCAACAACTGCTGATGTTGGGTGGTCTGGCCAGCACCATGCTCAACAGAAACTGGCACCTGAGTCTCATCATCATCAGATGCGTTCTGCGGTGTGCTGACCATCGGCACTGTCTCACCCGCCTCTTCAGATTCAGAGAGACACAGCTGTTGCGCATCACTGCATACTCCCTCTTCTTCACATTCCAGAATGCTGCTTGGCTGGGCCCCTGTTTGCAAGCCAACAGATTCTGAGAACAGAAGCAGACACTCAACTAGATCCTGTACAGAACTCTGTGACTGCCTGGGCAATTTGGCAGGCGGTGAAGAGACAGATGGTTGCTCAACAGTGCTGTGATCCTGAGAGGAGGTGGAAGCAATTGAAGTCGATGCATTGGCTGACATCCAACCAACAACGGCTTCAATTTGTTCTTTCCAGAGCAGAGGGGGGTACGCCGACCTCCTACAAAAGTGCGCATAAAGTAACGCTCACGGGGAAAACTGGTGGATGCTGTGTCACTGGGGCGGCAGCAGCCACATAATCCCAACGTCCTCTCCCTGCTGAAACTCCACGACCACGTGCCTTACTCCCTGCCTTCTGTTAGGGTTCGATTTCCCGCTGCTGCACAAGGGGAGTCTCAAACCCGTCCCGCTGCGGTCTCCCATTCATCTCCGGCCACAGTGGAGCCTGCTCAGCAGAGACATCGGTCCAAGCATCTTGCCCACTCCACTACTGGGCAGTGACTTGCTGCTGCCTTTCCTGGATCTGCTATTATAGCCAGTGCTGGAGCAGACGCCTTTGGGACAAAGTCCTGCGTTTTCCCTTCTGAGCATGCCCAGAGTGAGATCTCTCATTGGAGATCAGGGGTCACATGTTCAGGTGCTGCAGCGGCTCCTATTGGTCCACCAGGAAGGTCATGTAGCTACATGTGTTTGTAACAGTTTCTCATTGGTCCTTGTTCCTGGAAGGTCCTGTAGCTGTTGCTATAAAAGGGTAGCATGGCTGGGCCGCCATGCGCTAATATCAACCATTGTATGCTATGCGCCAGTGTGGTCATGTGTATGTGTGGATAGGGACCCGGCTGAAATAAGCCACTAGAATACCGACTTAATCGGTGAGGAGTTTGGTATGGTAGCTGGTCAGGGTCGGTGTCCTAGATGCCCTAGATTACCGGCATAACCGGTGAGGAGTTTTGATTGCCGTATTTAGGGTCTGGCGTTCAGACGCCATAGATTGCGGGTGACTCCCGCGAGTACATTAGCACATGATCACGCTTTATGTACGCTTAGCACTTAACTGTGTACCTGAGTGCCTGACAGGACACAGTGCTTTTTCTTAGCGGCCCTGTGACGTAACAAGGTTCGCTTTCAACGCTAGTCAGCGCCCTAGCGTGTTTTCTTTGCCACTCAGTTGTGTCTAGTGAGTGCGCACACATTGCCATATAGCGCTGCGGCTCTCTTTCTAGCGGCTCTGTGGAGTAACAGAGTTCGCACTCATTGCCACAGCGCATTACGGCGTTTATGTTGGCAACTCTGCGGGATAACAGAGTTTGCTTCTCGCGCCATTTTTACTAGCAGCAGGCTCCGCTTGCACGGTGGACCCCGGGCTGCGAACGCACCTTTCTACATTAAATATTTGGTGTGTTCCGCAGACCCATAACATAATATTAGCGCCAGGGTCTGGCTAGTAAAATGGCGGATGAACAGCGACTACAGCTGTACATCCAGCAGCTGGAGGGTAGGTTGGCGGCTCTTGAGCGCAAAACCTCAGCTGTGGATGTTACCGCAGTCGCTGTTCAGGCTGCTAGTGTAGCTGCAGCCAGTTTGTCCTCTGCCACCTCTGTCCCTACATTGTCCCACCTCCCGCTTCCAGGCAAGTTTGCTGGTGACAACAAGCAATGTCGGGGATTCGTAAGTCAGTGCTCCATACACCTCGAGCTTCTGGCTGCACGTTTCCCCATGGATCGGGCACAAGTGGGCTTTGTGATAGCTCTTCTGTCGGGCAGAGCGTTGGAGTGGGCAACGCCGCTGTGGGAGCGCGACGACCGTGTGGTGCAGAGCGCTTATCGTTTTCTGGAGGCTCTGAAAAAGGTTTTTCTAGGACCTCAGGCACCCACGATGCGGCGCTCAAACTGCTGGCAAGTACTCAGGGTTCGGCTTTGGTCAGCCATTTTGCTGTCCAATTTCGGACTCTGGCCTCGGAATTAGAGTGGCCAGATAAAGTCCTCATTTCCGTGTTCTGGAGAGGACTGGCGGGTCATGTGAAAGATGCCTTGGCTACCAGGGAGATTCCTGCCACACTGGAGAAGCTTATCGCTATTTCCACCTGCGTCGACCTCCGTTTCCACGAGCGGAGGCTGGAACGTGTCCAGTGTAGGCAGAGGGTCCAGTTGGCTCCTACCTTCACCAACCCTCTGGAGTCGCCTGTTCAGGCGCCCGACCTTCAGGAGGTTGCTCCTGCAGGATCTAAATCTCGGGTCACTCGTCCATCCCCGATTTGTTATATTTGCCAGCAGCAGGGACATTTTGCCAACCGATGTCCACAGCGGCTGAATAAGCGGTCGCGCCCAGTAACCGTAGGAACAGGGTCACTGGATGCCATGAGTTTTGCCCCTAAAGTGCTCCTCAAGGGGATAATTACCCACGGTTCTACCACCCTACCCGTCAAGCTGTGTGTGGATTCTGGGGCAGAGGGAAATTTTATGTCATCCTCCTTTGCTTCGCGCCACACCATGCCTTTGGTGTTGCTGGCTGAACCAGTATCGGTTCGGGTGTTGAACGGAGCAATTCTGCCCTCACAAATCACCCATCAGTCTGTCCCACTCACCTTGTCTATGTCTCCTTCCCATCAGGAGAATATATCATTTTTTATCCTCCCTGAGGGTATAGATGAGGTTTTGTTGGGATTACCCTGGCTCCGCCACCACTCTCCCCATATTGAGTGGGCTTCAGGGAGAATTCTGGGTTGGGGTAATTTATGTATAGGCAGATGCATTAGGGACAGCATGCAGGTCAACACCACTGAGATACCCATAGACCTCTCTCCTCTTCCCAAGGTCTATTGGTCTTATGCCAACGTTTTCTCAAAGAAGGCTGCGGAGACTCTTCCGCCTCATCGCCCCTATGACTGTCCTATCGACCTCTTGCCTGGAGCTGAGCCTCCTAGAGGAAGGGTCTATCCCCTCTCTCTTCCTGAGACAGAGGCCATGTCCCAATATATTCATGAGAACTTGGCAAGGGGATTCATTAGGAAGTCGGTGTCACCAGCGGGAGCGGGGTTCTTCTTTGTGCAGAAGAAGAACGGAGAACTACGTCCGTGCATTGATTATAGGGGTCTCAACGCTATCACCGTGAAAAATAAGTATCCTTTGCCGCTAATCTCTGAGCTTTTTGACAGGCTTCGGGGAGCAAGGGTATTTACTAAGCTAGACCTGCGGGGTGCGTATAACCTGATTCGCATCCGTGAGGGGGACGAGTGGAAGATGGCATTTAACACCAGAGATGGGCATTATGAATATCTGGTAATGCCCTTTGGGCTCTGTAATGCTCCAGCTGTCTTCCAAGACTTTGTGAACGACATCTTCCGGGAGATGTTGACCACCTCGGTGGTAGTCTATCTGGATGACATTCTCATCTTTTCTCCAGATATGGCCTCCCACCGGAGAGATGTCTGCAAGGTCTTCGACCTCTTGTGAGCAAATTCCCTATATGCGAAGTTGGAGAAGTGTATGTTTGAGCAGTAGTCTCTACCTTTTCTGGGCTATATCATCTCCACCCAGGGATTGGCTATGGATCCTACCAAACTACAGGCTGTGATGGATTGGCAAGAACCCACTCCCTTAAGGCGGTGCAGCGCTTTATGGGGTTCATTAACTACTATCGCCAATTCATTCCCCACTTCTCCACTTTGGTAGCTCCCTTGGTAGCCCTCACCAAGAAGGGAGCTAATCCCAAGTTGTGGTCAGAGGAGGTCACCAAGGCGTTCTCCTCCATCAAGTCGCATTTCGCCAGTGCTCCCATCTTACATCGCCCCGATGTCGATAAACCGTTTATCTTAGAGGTGGATGCCTCTTCTGTTGGTGCTGGAGCAGTCCTTTTTCAAAAGGATGCCCAGGGTTGGAAGCATCCCTGATTCTTCTTTTCCAAAACCTTTACACCAGCAGAGAGGAATTATTCCATCGGGGACAGGGAGTTACTGGCTATGAATTTCCCCTTCTCCGAGTGGCGACATCTTCTGGAGGGGGCTCGCTTCCCCTTCCAAGTGTTCACTGACCACAAGAACTTGGTGTATTTGCAGACAGCCCAGCGGCTAAATTCCCGTCAGGCCAGATGGTCCTTGTTTTTCTCCCGGTTCCATTTCACCCTCCATTTCCTCTCCGGTGAGAAGAACATTCGCGCTGATGCTCTATCCCGCTCCGTGGTGTCCTCTGAGGAGGTGGAGGAGGAGCCTCGGCTGATTGTCCCCACAGAAAGCCTAAGAACGGTGGCTCCGGTTTCGCTTGAGTCTGTGCCTCCGGGCAAGACTTTTGTGCCCACCAATTTGTGACCGGAAGTACTCTCTTGGGCACATTCGTCCAGGGTGGGTGGACATTTTGGGACCAAAAGGACTTCTGAGTTGCTGGCGAGGACATACTGGTGGCCGCAGATGGCCCGTGACGTCAGGGAATACGTTCAGGCGTGCGTCTCCTGCTCCAAGAATAAGTCCCCTCGACAACAGCCAGCTGGGTTACTTTTTCCTTTACCGGTGGCAGACAGGCCTTGGGAGATGGTCGGAATGGATTTTGTGGTGTGCTTACCCAAGTCTCGGGGCTGCACCATCATCTGGGTGATAACCGACCACTTCTCCAAAATGGTGCACTTAGTGCCGTTACCACGGTTAACGTCTGCAGCATTATTCATTAGGCATATTTTCCGCCTACACGGTATGCCATACAAAATTGTCAGTGATCGAGGTCCCCAGTTTGCGTCTCGGTTCTGGAGAGAGCTGTGTCGTTTACTCAGCATTGAGTTGAATCTCTCCTCTGCATACCATCCCGAGACGAATGGGTTGGTAGAGAGGGCCAACCAGACCTTGGTCACATACTTGCGACATTTTGTCTCTGCCAGGCAGGATGACTGGGCATCCTTGCTACCGTGGGCTGAGTTCGCTCTAAATAATGCTGTGGCTGACTCCACCGGACAGACCCCATTCCTCCTGAACTACGGTCAGCATCCGCTGGTACCAGTGCCTATGCCCGTGTCTTCCGCCGATTCCAGGGTGGCAGACTGGGCTGTGGAGGCACGGGACATTTGGGACCGCACTCAGGATGCCATTCAGGCCTCCAAAGAGAGGATGAGGTCTTCGGCCGATGCCCATCGGCGCCCCGCTCCTACATTTGCCCCGGGCGACCTAGTGTGGCTTTCTGCCCGAAACATCAGGCTACGGGTAGAGTCCACCAAGTTGGCACCTCACTTTTTGGGTCCCTTTAAAGTTCTTGAGCAGGTGAACCCGGTGGTTTACCGCCTAGCCCTTCCGCCTCGCCTTGGTATCACTGACACCTTTCACGTGTCCCTCTTGAAACCTGTGGCCATTTCCCGGTTTTCCGAGTCATCTGCCGGGACGTCGGGTTCATCTACCGACGATCATGAGGTGAACGCCATTGTTGGGTGCAAGGCAAAAAATTTTATTTGGTGGATTGGCGGGGTTATGGGCCTGAGGATAGATTCTGGGAGCCTGCCGAGCATGTTCACGCTCCGCAGCTCATCGCTGCCTTTGAGAGCAGCGAGGCCCAAAGAAGGGGGGCCCTAGGAGGAGGGATAATGTTAGGGTTTGATTTCCCGCTGCTGCACAAGGGGAGTCTCGAACCCATCCCACTGCGGTCTCCCATTCATCTCCGGCCGCAGTGGAGCCTGCTCAGCAGAGATGTCGTTCCAAGCGTCTTGCCCACTCCACTACTGGGCAGTGACTTGCTGCTGCCTTTCCTGGATCTGCTATTATAGCCAGTGCTGGAGCAGACGCCTTTGGGACAAAGTCCTGCGTTTTCCCTTCTGAGCATGCCCAGAGTGAGATCTCTCATTGGAGATCAGGGGTCACATGTTCAGGTGCTGCAGCGGCTCCTATTGGTCCGCCAGGAAGGTCATGTAGCTACATGTGTTTGTAACAGTTTCTCATTGGTCCTTGTTCCTGGAAGGTCCTGTAGCTGTTGCTATAAAAGGGTAGCATGGCTGGGCCGCCATGCGCTAATATCAACCATTGTATGCTATGCGCCAGTGTGGTCATGTGTATGTGTGGATAGGGACCCGGCTGAAATAAGCCACTAGAATACCGACTTAATCGGTGAGGAGTTTGGTATGGTAGCTGGTCAGGGTCGGTGTCCTAGATGCCCTAGATTACCGGCATAACCGGTGAGGAGTTTTGATTGCCGTATTCGGGGTCTGGCGTTCAGACGCCATAGATTGCGGGTGACTCCCGTGAGGACATGAGCACATGATCACGCTTTATGTACGCTTAGCACTTAACTGTGTACCTGAGTGCCTGACAGGACACAGTGCTTTTTCTCAGCGGCCCTGTGACATAACAGGGTTCGCTTTCAACGCTAGTCAGCGCCCTAGCGTGTTTTCTTTGCCACTCAGTTGTGTCTAGTGAGTGCGCACACATCGCCATATAGCGCTGCGGCTCTCTTTCTAGCGGCTCTGTGGAGTAACAGAGTTCGCACTCATTGCCACAGCGCATTACGGCGTTTATGTTGGCAACTCTGCGGGATAACAGAGTTTGCTTCTCGCGCCATTTTTACTAGCAGCAGGCTCCGCTTGCACGGTGGACCCCGGGCTGCGAACGCACCTTTCTACATTATATATTTGGTGTGTTCCGCAGACCCATAACACCTTCTTCATCTTGGTAGATTGATAAAGAAAGTCTGAAAAGTTATAAGGCCAAAGTGTGGTTATTTCACAGAGACTGCAGTGAACACTGCACACAACTGATGACTACCCAACGCATCACAGCAGGAAGGCAGTCTGTGCGTCCAAACAAAGGCGCAAGCATACATGCACGTACCCAGTTTATAAAGCTATATAAAAAAAATTATGTAGTAGTGACGCACACTTTATTGAGGTACAGTATTACATCGCGATTCACCATCTGTGGCTATGCAGTCTCATCTATATATACCTTATCTATCCGTTGTCATGCTTGCAAGTCCACAGTCAGGCATAAATGGCAATTTGCACTATGCACTTTTTAAAGGTTATGTTTGTTAATAAAAATGATTATTGGCACATATTATGAGTATTACATGATGGAAATTGTATAATTTTTATAAACTGTTTAGTGACATTATTCAGCAAATGTAACATTTTATTAATGTGACAGATAACTTGTAATGCTGATGATGTTTTGAAGTCAGACATTCATTGTCTATACAATAAAAATGGTGTACATACTGTTACTTATCCATCATTAATGGATTCAGATATGTACTTGTATGCTTTTATGTACAACCATATAGCAGATTCCTTAACTAATTTATTTTGTGGTTTGCATTGCTGTTAAACATGTTAATGTATGCGTTTATGTTTGTCAATTCTTTATTTATCTCAATATTTTTTTAAATGAAATCATCATCTTATGGTAGTAAAGGTTATCTTTCTCTTGTTTGGAGTATAGACATTTAAAATTGACACTTAACAAGGAAAATACTTGATCTACTATTTAAACATCCTCCTTGACCCTGGGCTCCAACAACGCCAGTTGTTGCCTAGAAGTGCTGTTAGCACAGTGAACACTTGCTCCTGTGTTACTGAGGTTCAGTAAAACCAGCTGTTCCCCTGCTGTGTGTACGTCAAAAAGTCCTGCTGCCTCCACCCTGTCCTCCTCTCATCCCTGGGCTCCAACACCACCAGTTGTTGCCTGGAAGTGCTGTTACCACAGTCAACACTTGCTCCTGTGTTACTGGGGTTCAGTAATGTCAGCTGTTCCCCTGCTGTGTGGACGGCAAAAAGTCCTGCTGCCTGCACCCTGTTCTCTTCTCATCCCTGGGCTCCAACACCGCCAGTTGTTGCTCGGAAGTACTTGGCACGGGTACTGACTCCTGCCCAGCCTGGTTACAGCACGACAGCTGTTTCCTGGCAGTGTCAACGTCAATTAGCCTCCAATAAGTTGTCCTGTCGTGTTGCATTCTGGTTAGCCGACTATATGGTGCCTGCAGTTTTGGTCATTCCTATGTGTGCTGTGGTGATATGTAAATAAAGGCTGTTTCGTTGTGACAATAGGACAAGCACCCACTGTAGGACTGTGTGATTCGGTAACTGAGGACGGCTTGCGGCCTTTCAACTTACATTTTCATGGGTGCCTTATGGTACCCGTTCGGGTTCCAGTACCATCAACTGGTTCTCCGCAGTGCCTTTGGCCTAGGTGCCTCCATCTCGGTAGCCGAGTTCCAGCAACGTCTGCTGGTCCTTGGTAGTGCTTTGGAGCACAGGTACCTCCTGCTTAGTAACCGTGTCCCAGTAACGTCAGCTGGTCCTCGGTTGTGCCATTGGCTCTTTTCCTTCTGCTGCACCTCCGGGTTCCAGCACAGTCAGCTGGTCCTCGTTACTTGCATTGGCTCTTGTACCTTCAGCTACCCGTCCGGGTTCCAGTACCGTCAACTGGTTCTCCGCAGTGCCTTTGGCCTAGGTGCCTCCATCTCGGTATCCGAGTTCCAGCAACGTCTGCTGGTCCTTGGTAGTGCTTTGGAGCACAGGTACCTCCTGCTTAGTAACCGTGTCCCAGTAACGTCAGCTGGTCCTCGGTTGTGCCATTGGCTCTTTTCCTTCTGCTGCCCCTCCGGGTTCCAGCACAGTCAGCTGATCCTCGTTACTTGCATTGGCTCTTGTACCTTCAGCTACCCGTCCGGGTTCCAGTACCGTCAACTGGTTCTCCGCACTGCCTTTGGCCTAGGTGCCTCCATCTCGGTATCCGAGTTCCAGCAACGTCTGCTGGTCCTTGGTAGTGCTTTGGAGCACAGGTACCTCCTGCTTAGTAACCGTGTCCCAGTAACGTCAGCTGGTCCTCAGTTGTACCATTGGCTCTTTTCCTTCTGCTGCCCCTCCGGGTTCCAGCACAGTCTGCTGGTCCTCGTTACTTGCATTGGCTCTTGTACCTTCTGCTACCCGTCCGGGTTCCGGTACCGTCAACTGGTTCTCCGCAGTGCCTTTGGCCTAGGTGCCTCCATCTCGGTATCCGAGTTCCAGCAACGTCTGCTGGTCCTTGGTAGTGCTTTGGAGCACAGGTACCTCCTGCTTAGTAACCGTGTCCCAGTAACGTCAGCTGGTCCTCGGTTGTGCCATTGGCTCTTTTCTTTCTGCTGCCCCTCCGGGTTCCAGTAACATCAGCTGGTTCTCGGAAGTTTGTCAGCCTTCTTGTACCTTCAGCTACATTTACAAATTGAACATTTTAAAAATGTTTTTTTGGGTAATCACTCTGGATCTCCAACAATGAAGACGACGACCCTGATGACCACCCCGAAGAAGATGACGACCACAAGGACGACGAGCATCAAGCCAACCAGCCTGAACACCATCACAAAGAAGAAATAAAAGATTACCCAGAAGAAGATCACCAACAGGACAAAGAAAGTTAAGACAAACTACATGATACAGAAAAAGAGACAGAAGAACAATAAGCAGAAGATCAAAAAGAAGAAGAACATGAAGTATAAGACCAAAATGAAGAGCAAAAGATATGCTCTAAATTATAAGCAGAAGAAGACTAAGCAGTGTATGGGGGTGAGTTCGTTCCTCCTCGTGGTGCCCCTGGAAAATGCCTGCTGCTGCAGGCGAAACTGAACACGGACAAATACTGTTGTAATTTAAATCTTTTGGGACAGCAAGAACGGAAGGATGAAAAATTCATACTTTTACAGATTACAAGTACAGGATTCTCTGTCACAAATAAGAATATGATAAGGAAGATGAAGAGGAAGAAGATGAAGAAGTAGAATATGAAGAAGAATAATAGTTTAATAAGAACAATATGAGTAATGTTAACAAAAAGATGAATAGCAAGAAGTTTAAGAAGAAGATAAAGAAGGTGAAGATGAAGAATAATTTGATGAAAATGATGATGCTGCTGAAGATTATGAAGGAGAAAGTGTGTCAAAAGTTAAAAAGGTGAAGAGCATGGAAGTTGTGAAACATACATATTTGCCAAAATAGAAAAAACGTTAACAACATTGTCAATTTCTTCGTCAATCCGAACATCTTTAAAAAAAAAAATAATTATGCTATTCCATTTGATTGGGTTAAACATCTATGCGTTTAATGTCTCCTCAACCTCCCCCAATACATTCTACATTACTCTTTGTTGTTTTCCTTCATGTACAATTAACCAACAAGGCAAGAATGGGTTTTTTTTAATTCCGATATTTTGTTCCCATAGACTTACATTGGATTTCCGGTATCGGTATCGGGTATCGCCGATATTTTTGGGGTATCGGCGATACCATTCCGATTCCGATACTTTTGGATATCGGAAAGTATCGCTCAACTCTATTAGACACATCTTCCATCTACATGGTATGCCAGACAAGATTGTCAGTGATCGAGGTCCCCAATTTGTGTCTCGGTTCTGGAGAGAGTTGTGTCATCTACTCTGCATTGAGTTGAACCTCTCCTCTGCATATCATCCCAAGACGAATGGGTTGGTAGAGAGGGCCAACCAGACCTTGGTCACCTACTTGTGACATTTTGTCTCTGCCAGGCAGGATGACTGGGCATCCTTGCTCCTGTGGGCGGAGTTTGCGCTAAACAATGCTGTGGCTGACTCCACTGGACAGACCCCATTCCTCTTAAATTATGGCCAGCATCCACGGGTACCGGTGCCAATGCCCGTGGCTTCCGCTGACTCCAGGGTGGCAGACTGGGCTGTGGAGGCGCGGGACATATGGGTCCGCACCCAGGATGCCATTCAGGCTTCCAAGGAAAGGATGAGGTCTTCTGCCGATGCCCATCGGCGTCCCGCTCCGACATTTGCTCCTGGCGACCTAGTGTGGCTCTCCACCCGAAACATCAGGCTACGGGTGGAATCCACTAAGTTGGCACCCCGCTATTTGGGTCCCTTCAAGGCTCTCGAGCAGGTGAACTCTGTGGTTTACCGTTTGGCCCTTCCGCCTTGCCTTGGTATCTCCGATACCTTCCATGTGTCCCTCCTAAAACCCGTGGTCATCTCCCGATTGCCTGAGTCATCTGCCGGGACGTCGGGTTCGTCTTCGGATGACTACGAGGTGAACGCCATTGTAGGGTGCAAGGTGGTATGGGGCAAAACATTTTTTGGGTGGATTGGAGGGGTTATGGGCCTGAGGATAGGTCCTGGGAGCCTGCCGAGCATGTTCATGCTCCGCAGCTCATCGCTGCCTTCGAGCGTAGCGAGTCCCAGAGAAGGGGGGGTAATGTTAGGAGTCAAGTTCCCGCTTCTGCACAGGGGGAATCTCGAGCCATTCCGGCTGCGGTCTCCCATTCGTCTCCGGCTGCAGTGGACTCTGCTCAGCTTAGATGTCAGTCCCAGCATCTCGCCCAGTCTAACAGTGTGCAGAGGATTAATGCTGCCTCTCCAGGCTCTGCTATTGTGGCCAGTACTGATTAGCAGCGAGCAGACATCTTTAGGACAAAGTCCTTGTTTTCCCCTTCTGAGCATGCCCAGGGTGAGATGTCTCATTGGAGATCAGGGGTCACATGCTCAGGTACTGCAGCAGCTCCTATTGGTCTGCCAGGAAGGTCCTGTGACTACTGGTGTTCTGGAACAGTTTCATTGGTTCTTGTTTCTGGCAGGTCCTGTAACTGTTACTGTTGTGAATGTGTTAGAAATGAATTCTGAGCAGAAGCTCCCTCTGGTGGTTACAAACAGTACTGAACCATTCAATGAAGATTGTGAAGATTGGCAATCAGGAGTTACAGACTGGTCTTATATAAGGGAGGTTCCCTCCCATCATGGTTGCCGGTGATCAATTATTCTTGTCTCAACTTTGGTTCCTGGTTCACTTGGAAGCTTGCTGAGTCTTGCCTGCATCTTCTGCTAACAGATAAGATATTTTCTGCTTTTATTTTTGTGCTTGCTTTTTGCATTTTTTCCTGCACTTCTGTGGAGGTCAGCCAGGTCCCCTCCGGGGGCTTGTGCTCCTCTCAGTTTATCTTAGCCACTGTTATTTGTTCATTTGCCTTTTCCAGTTTTTTCAGTGGCTGCGTTCCACAGACCCTAACACTCTACATGTGTGAAATTTTGCACACATACACTCATGTAATTGTTAGTGAAAACCATATATCAAACTACATGAAATGACATGTAACTACATGAAATGACATGTAAACCATGTGTCATTTCATGTCGGGTCTGTAATTTCACAAAAGCCGGCATTTGAATTAGCGGCTATTATACTATGTAGAAGTGTATGTACTATAAATATATATATATATATATATATATATATATATATATATATATATATGTGTCACAAATTCAATGACATGTATATATATATATATATATATATATATATATATGTGGTGTGTAAAATTGTTGAAAAAAAATGTGTGGGCTCCTGCCCTATTTAATCAACCAGACAGACAAAGCCAGAGAGTGGGGGCAGATAATAATAGCCCAGAGAGGGACCATTTTTTTTGGGCCCCCCTGGCTACTAACATCTGCCCCCAGACACCCCAGAAAAGGCAAATCTATAATTAGATTTGCCCTTTCTGGCACTTTGCCCATCTGTTCCCATTGCCCTGTAGAGGTGGCGAATGGGTTAATAAGGGGTTAAAGCCACCTTGCTATTGAAAGGTGACTTTAAGCCAGATTAATAATTGAGAGCTGTCAATTAGGCAACTATCAATTATTAATCCTATTGTATGAAATAAAAATAAAACACACACACTTTAATTAAAAATCATTTTAATGAAATAATGAAACAGTTTTTGACCAAATTTTATTTTCCATGTAAATCCATTCGAAGCCCTTGTTCACATGTAATAAAAATAAAATAATAAAGCAACATTATTCTTACCTATCGGATGTTCAGTCAGGTCCCCCGATATAATCCTTCTGAAAGGGTTAATGTTTACTGCAGGGACCGCAGCTAATCCCGACAGCCTCGCAGTAAACCCCCGACTGAATCATCTCCTCTTCTCGCTGACAGGAGAGGAAGTGGTTAGCGTAATTGATTGCTTCCACTTTAACCAGCCAAGTAAAAAGCAGACTGCTGCGGCCTGGTATTAAAAGACTGTCAAGGCCCATGATTTTGGCCCTCAACAGCCTAAAAATACCAGGCTGCAGCAGCCCCACAATTGGCGCATCCAAAGATGCGCCAATTGTGGCACTTTACCTGGCTCTTCCCACTTGCCCTGTAGCGGTGGCAAGCGGGGTAATAAGGGGTTAATGTCACCTTTGATTGAACGGTGACAATAAGCCCGGTTAATAATGGAGAGGCGTCAATAAGACACCGATCCATTATTAATCATAAAGGTTGAAAATTTTTAAAAAAATACACAGCCAGAAAAAAGTCTTTTAATGAAATAAAACACAACACAGTTTTCATTATTTTTATTTCACGCTCATGATGCGACGCCATCGTTCTCCTGTAAAAAAACAAAAATAACAAACCAACACAAATACTCCCTGTCCGACGCAGTCCAAAATCACGAGTGTCCCACGACGAGTCCAGCTCTGCTACATCTGGATGACAGGCTGAGCCTGACATCCACATAGAGCAGAGCAGCTTACGAGTGCAGATTCCCCGGCGGTGACGTCATCCGGACTGCTGTACTCTCGCGACAGCTGGCTGAGATTACCCAGTACCCGGCAGCACGTGCAGTTATCACGAGAAGTTGCACGTGACCGCCAGGGAGAGGGTGATGGTGGCCATCAAGGAGTCCAGGACGTGACCACCGGGGATCTTCTGCCAGGTAAGTGCTGCTGACTCCTGACAGACCTGACCGACACTGACAGTGACACTTTCGGGAAGTTCCTGTGTCACGTACTTCGTTCTGTGACACAGGAACTCCCCATAGGCTTTAGAGGAAAACTCTAATTCCGGTATCCGATATGCAAAAAATATCGGATCTCAGAATCGGAATTCCGATACAGCGAATATCGGCCGATACCCGATATTTGCAGTATCGGAATGCTCAACACTACTCATCATCCATCTCTAATGTGTTATCTCAGAGCACGTCGTCCATATTAGCCAAAAGCTGGAAGCTCTGCAGCACACATCAGCAAAGTGGTAACAGGCTCTGCTGAAACTAATTTGTCTAGTAGACAAACCACACAACGTGGCAGAGTTACAAAAGGAATAACAGGCCAGACAGATCTGTGGCTTTTGCCTCTGAACCTACAACCAGGCATGGTCTTGTTTGATAATGGACAAAACTTGTTGGCAGCTCTAAGGCTTGGCAAGCTCACACATGTATCATGCTTGGCACACATGCTCAACTTGGTAGTCCAGTGGTTTCTGAAAACATACCCAGATTTGCCAGAGCTTCTGGTCAAGCTACGCCGCGTGAGAGCTCATTTCTGCAAGTATGCTACATCTGCCTCCACTCTGACAGTGCAGCAGCAGTGAATGGAAGTCCTAGCTCATTGACTGGTGTGCGACATGCCCACTAAATGGAACTCCACATGCTGGCAAAGCTTTGTGAGCAACAGAGGCTAGTTGGAGGGTACTGGCTTCAACATGCCTGTCGGTATTCTGGTCAGCCTCCACACATAACTGAAGAGTGAGCATGGATCTCTGATATTTTGTGTGGTTCTCTAAGACTTTGAGGACTCCACAAAGATGATGAGTGGTGCTGAGGCAATCGTAGGCACAACGTTACCGCTTCTGTGCCTACTAAAACAGTCAATGCTGTCAAATTAAACATGAAACTTTGTATGCGGCCTCATCTCGTGTGCTCAGCTCGGATTGCATAACAACAGGGAACTGGAGGCTGAGGAAGAGTAGGAGGAACAGGAGCTGGCTGATAGTGCAAAAGAGGCTAGTACCCACTAAAGCTTTATCCAGTCTCTTTTACATGGATAGGCTGAGAAGGGGAATGAGGAGGAAGAGATGGAAGAAGAGATGGAGAAACAGGGAAATGTTGGCTGTAGGGACCTTGGCACATATGCCAGACTTTATGTACCACTGCCTTTCCCATGACAACTGTGTTAGATTCATCTTGCACAAAAGAGTGTACTAATTGTTCACCCTGCTAGACCCACGCTACATAGAGACCTTTGCATCTCTGCTTCCTGAGGGAGAGAGGTCTTCTAAAAAGGTGCTATAAAAATAGGCCATTGTGGAAAATGTGTTGTAAAAATTTTAATCTGACAACGCTAGCGGCAGGGGTCAAGCTTCTCCCACCCAAGGAAGAGAGGTGAGGGAGACACACAGTAGAGACAGGGGTACATTGTCAAATGTCTGGGCCAATTTCTTGGCATCATCCCAGCATCCAAGTCCTGATGACCGTGTATTTTTGAAAAGAAGGGAAACTATTTT
This sequence comes from Oophaga sylvatica, assembly GCA_033576555.1. NCBI lineage: Eukaryota > Metazoa > Chordata > Amphibia > Anura > Dendrobatidae > Oophaga > Oophaga sylvatica. The sequence goes on along the minus strand of JARQOD010000004.1, from coordinate 571,499,867 downwards.
AAAGATGGTCCAGCAATACATAGCTGACCAAACAAGTGTACTACCTAGTTCCTCTTCAACTTTCAACTCTTGGTTCTCAGAGCAGGACTCCTGGCATGAACTGTCCCTCTATGCCTTTTAGATGTTGTGCTGCCTTGCCGCTAGCATCTTGTATGAGTGGGTTTTTAGTGACACCGGTGGGGGCGTAACAGACAGGCGCTTTCACCTGTCAACAGAGAATGCTGACAGTCTCACTCTGACAAAAATGAACAAATCCTGGACTATCCCACACTTTTCCACACCACCAGATGACAGCACAACATAATGTGTTTTTGTTGTTCAATATTTGCATGAGGCACTTCAGTTGTTGCCTTTCAGGGGTATATGGATGACAGGATAGCACTCCTAATAATTTTTTTCAGGCTTTGCACTTTCTGCAATGCCTTTATGCGTGTAGACGTTCATGAACTACAGTTTTAAAATATTCTTTTTAAAAAATGTTCTGGTTTCAATTATTCATCCATACAGGTTAACGTTGTTATTGTTATATTGCGGTGGTATATAACACTCCCAAAAATTGTTGAAAAATTTGTCTGGTATCCTCCCATTTAGGACTCTTCGCAAAATTCAGGGAATGATACTCTCTTTTGTGTGGAATGGCAAGAAAGCTAGAATCTCAGTTGACTTGCTATACAAACATAAAAATCATGGAGGTGCCGGTCTTCCAAATATTCATGCATACTATCTGGCCTCGTTGATTAAACAGAGCTGGTATTGGTTTGCTGATAATGACCCACATCCAGCTTGGCTTCACCTAGAGAGGGACACTAGCGGTTTAAACTCTGTCCGAAAACTTTTTTTTGTTTTCTTTTTCACAAATCACGAAAAAACTCACCACATCCCATTTTTCAGTCATTAATCTCTGCCTGGAGGACGCTTGTTAAGCCACATAAAAATGTTAAAAAATTAGAGTACATTCCAAACCTACCCCTTTCCCTTTTGACCATAATACTTGATTTCCCTATCCCTGAAACATGGACAAAGTCAGGAATTAAAAGGGTGGGAGATATTTACATCGGGGGTAAATTCCTAACTTTCAGTGAGATTAAAACCAAATATAGGTTGCCTTCCTCCGAGATAATTCTCTTTACCATGTTGAAGGATTGCATCATGGAAATAATATCTGGAAAATCTTGGAATTATGAAACTCTTTCATCACTTTTGTGCAATGTTAAAAACAAGCATATCTGGAGTCTAAGCAACTTGTATAGGCTTATAGCTGGGGATCCTAGTGGCACAAAAAACGTTTACATGAAAAGGAGGGAGTCTGATTTAGGAGAAGACTTTTGGACTGAGCAATGAGACGGTGCTATTAAAAATACCTACAGATCTAATATTTCAATGGCCCTCCATGAATGCCACTTCAAAGTGATGTCTAGATGGTATTATACCCCGATTAGGTTGTCGTACATTAATTCGGAACATTCCCCTTTGTGTTGGAGAGACTGCGGCCAACAGGGAAACCTCTATCATATTTTTTGGGGCTGTCCAAAAATTAAAGACCTTTGGTTTCAAGTCTCCCAACACATTGACCTCCTCACCAAAAATGTTCAAATTACTCCTGGGAGAGTGCTTCTGTCATTAGACATGGAACAATTTGACCCCTCAATTAGATATGTTATTATACATATTTTCTTGGTGGTCAAGATTACCTTGGCGCAATGGTGGAAAAAACGGAGGTGCCTAAATTTGCAGATATCTTAGATAGGATTTGTCTACACAGTGACCTGGAATGGAGATTTGTGGTTGTTAATAATAGTATTCATAAGTACTCAAAAAAATGGGAGATCTGGAACAGCAAGTTTTACGCTAAACAAACATGTTGAAACTTGTCCCTATGCTAATTGCTGTTTTAATTGATGCGTATTTAAAAGATGTATCTCTTTCTGAGGAGTTCCTCATAAGATGGTCTGACGAATGCTATTGTATTGTTTTGTTATTTTATTTTTTATATCCTCTTCAAACAATGTTTAGTAATGTTTGAGGGTTCTCTAATTTTATTGTTCCCTTTACCTATGTAAGTTATACCCTACTTACCCCTTTTCCATTCTGTTACCCTTTCCGGTCTTAATACTAAATTAATAAAAATATTTAAAAGAAAAAAAAATATTTAAAATAAAAATTTGTCTGGATTCAATTGCTGATTTATACAGTATTACCTGCTCCGTAGTACATTTTTTTGGTATATAAAACCACAAAAAAGCATTGAAAATTTGTCTGGATTCAATTACTCATCCCGAATAGAGTTGAACGAAACAGGTCGGTCAGATTCAAAAGTCGCTGACTTTAGCCAAAGTCGAGTTTAGTCAACCGAAACATGACCATAGCGTGAGGTCGGCCACGCGGTCGTCGAAACGAGTGCCAAAATCGGATTTCCCAGAATGCTTGCAGGTGCCTTTTTTCAGCCAATGAGCAAGGATGTTCACTGTGGGCAACGAGATGACATGTGCAGCGTCCACCATCATCGTAGAAAAGGGCATTGCAGTGATTGGCTTGCTTTGGGAGGCATCATAGTGTCTATAAAAGCCCTGACTGCCGACTGCCATTTTACTTCTGCTGATCTTAACAGTAGGGAGAGGTTGCTGACGCTGTTTATCAGTAGGGAGAGAGTTAGGACTGTAAAGAGAAGTTCTTCTGTGCTTGTGGTGATAGTGATTGTGCTGTACAGTTAGTGTGCAGTGACAGGGGAGGATTTTCTTGTGTGCAGCAGCGCTGGTTATTAGGCTGCCTGATAGCTGTATTGCTGTGTGTACACTGCTGTGCAGACTGCTTTTTTCACAGCACTAATACTTTTATTCTTTTTTTCTGCACAGTTACCGACCGTTCATTTTTTCCCACACCGTATACAGCTGTATGCTCCTTACACACTACCGTATACCGGCTGGTACCACGGACAAATATATGCTGACTATCTGTGTGTGACTCCGGAAATATATACGGAGATTGAAATTTTCCCCTATACTATATAAGCCTGGTTTCTTCTGATACAGTACCTTTTTTTTGCCTTTTGTATTACAGTCAAATCCATACTGAGAGAGCGTCCGTGTGTGACTCTGGAAATATATACGGAGATTTAAATTTTACCCAAAACTGTATAAAGCTGTCCGCTTCTCATACAATACCGTATATCTGCTCTTTGTATTACAGTCAAATCCATACTGAGTGAGCGTCTGTGTGTGACTCCGGAAATATATAAGGATATTTAAATTTTCCCCAAAACCGTATACAGCTGTCCGCTTCTGATACAGTACTGTATATCTGCTCTTTGTATTACGGTCAAATCCATACTGAGTGAGCGTCTGTGTGTGACTCCGGAAATATATACGGAGATTTAAATTTTACCCAAAACCGTATACAGCTGTATGCTCCTCATACAGTACCAAATATGTGCTGGTGTTTTTGGTACATTTTCCCAAACATGAGGAAGTATGGTGGAAAAGGCCGCGGACGTGGGCGGGGGGGGGCAGCTGGTACTGATGGTGTGGTGGTGCATCTGCTGGTAGTGCCAAAAGCACAATAGCACCTAAGGCAGGAGATGTTGAGCCTGCATCATCGTCTGGCTCCAGAATGCCTGGAAGACTCCCTTTTCTGGGAGTAGGTAATTCGCTTTTAAAGCCGGAGCATCAGGAACAGGTTTTGGCTTACATTGCCGAAACAGCCTCCAGCTCTATCGCCTCCTCTTCTGAAGTATCAAAAAATGCAAGCACTGAGTCGTCAGTGCAGGCTCCTGGTCAGGAAAAACACCCTTCCTTGTCTCCTTCACTCAACCAAAAGTGAAGGATGCAGCAGGCCACACTTCAGATTACTCCCTGGAGCTCTTTTCACATACCATGCCTGGGTTATCAAGTCAAATCCTGAATTCCCCAGTCCAAGATGAATATGACATGGAGTGCACTGATGCACAGCCACTGCTATATGATTCTGCTGGTACATTCACCCAGAGCACTGTTATGTTATGGTAGCTGAGGAGGACAGGAGCAAAACAGCCAAGGCAGCCAAACACCCAGAGAGGTTGGGATCTAATGGGTTGCAGACCCCTAAACTAACTGCACAACTAGAAGCAGCCGTGGGACGTACCTACGATGACCTAGACAACTCGACACAGCCAGAGAGTTAGCTAAGCCTAAAGATAGAAAGGGGAAAGCTAACTGCCCCGGAGTAGCGCCCCAAAGAAATAGGTAGCCCCCACACATATAACGCGGGTAAGACAAGATGAAATACAAACGCTGGCAGAAAATAGAGTAAGCAAACACTGGGGCCAAAAACTATCTAGATAGTACAGGACAGGAAAGAATACTGTCTGCAACCCAGCAAAACCCTAGGAAAAATTCCAACACTTCTGATTCCTAAAATGCTGAGACCACACGATCTCGCCCTCTCTATACCAGATTTCTGGTGTGAACAAGCAGCTACCCAGCAGCCACTAAAATAACAGGGACAGAGCAAATGAACAGAAATAAATGAGAAACAGGCCAGCACAGGCCCCAGCAGGAGGACCCGGCTGACCTCAATCATAAGGGCAGCAAAAACAAAGAAAAGCAAAACCACAGAAGCAAGCAGAAAATAAGTTATCTGAATGTTCGCAGGAGACAGCAGAAAACCAGCTGACTTCCAAACTGGACCAGGAAGAGAAACTAATCACCGGCGAGGATCATTGGAAAGTTACTCCATTAAATCCCCCAGTCATGACTCCCAGATTGCCAATCGTCAGCAGCTGAAAGGTCTCTGTCAGTCAAGACTGGTTCATTAATATCAACAGCCACCAGAGGGAGCCCCAACTCAGAATCCAGAGAATTCACAACAGTACCCCCCCTTGAGGAGGGGTCACCGAACCCTCACCTGCGCCACCAGGCCGACCAGTGTGAGCCCGGTGAAAGGAGTGAATCAATCTCTCCCCATGAATGTCAGAAACAAACACCCAAGAATTGTCCATCAGAACATAACCTTTCCACTTAACCAAGTACTGGAGTCTCCGTCTAGCCAGATGAGAATCCAATATCTTCTCTACTTCATACTCCAAATTGCCCTCAACCAAAACAGGCTCGGGGGCGCAGCCATAGGAACCACTGGCTCAACAAACCTTTTCAATAAAGATTTGTGGAAGACGTTGTAATTCCTAAACGTTCCTGTAAGCGCCAAACAGAAGGAAACAGGATTAAGAATTTCCAAGATCTTATAAGGTCCAAAGAACCTTGGCTTAAATTTTGGAGACACAACCTTCATAGGGATATTTCTTGAGGACAACCAAACCATGTCACCCACTTTAATCCGAGGACCATCAGTTCTATGCCGGTTGGCAAACCGTTGGGCCTTCTCCTGAGAGAGAGACAACTTATCCACTACTTGATCCCAAATCTGCTGCATTCTCTCCACCATAGAGTCAACACCCGGACAGACAAAAGCCTCCATCTGCCCCGAAGAAAATCGAGGATGAAACTCGAAATTGCAGAAAAAAGGGGACATCAAAGTGGCAGAGCTAGCCCTATTATTTAGAGCAAATTCAGCTAAAGACAAAAAAGAGACCCAGTCATCCTGATCAGCAGACACAAAACATCTCAAATAAGTTTCCAAGGTCTGGTTTGTTCTCTCAGTCTGCCCATTGATCTGAGGGTGAAACGCAGAGGAGAAAGATGGCTGAACTCCAGTTTAGAACAAAAGGTCCTCCAAAGTCTGGAAACAAACTGGACTCCTCTGTCAGACACAATGTTCTCTGGAATGCCGTGCAACCGAACCACCTGCTGAAAAAACAAGGGCACTAACTCAGAAGAGGATGGCAACTTCGGCAGTGGCACAAGATGTATCATCTTGGAAAACCTATCACAGATCACTCAGATAATGGTCATTCTCTGAGAGACAGGGAGGTCGGAAATAAAATCCATAGAGATATGGGTCCATGGCCTCCTGGGCACAGGCAATGGCATTAACAATCCACTAGAGCGAGAGCAAGGTTTGGACCGAGAAAAAGTCCCACAGGACTGCACAAAGTTCCTTACGTCACGAGGTAAGGTAGGCCACCAAAAGGACCGACTCACCAAATCCCTAGTACCAAAAATACCAGGATGACCAGCCAACGCAGAGCAATGAACTTCAGACATAACTTTTTCCCTCCATTGGTCTGGGACGAACAATTTCCCCACAGGGAAGCGTTCAGGTTTATCCCCCTGAAATTGCTCCAGGACCAGTCTCAAATCGGGTGAGATAGCAGAAAGAATGACACCGTCCTTAAGAATGGCAGTAGGCTCAGTCACATCAAGAGAATCCGCAAGAAAACTCCTAGAGAGGGCATCCGCCTTAACATTCTTAGTTCCCAAAAGGCAACACTAGGTACTCAAAATGCCCCTCAGGGGTATTAAATGCCGTCTTCCATTCATCCCCATGCTTAATGCGAATAAGATTATACACCCCCCTAAGGTCAAGCTTGGTAAGCCAACTAGCACCGTTCACTTGGGAGAATAAATTGGAAATCAGGGGTAATGGATACTGATATTTAACAGTGATCTTATTAAGGAGATGATAGTCAATACATGGTCTGAATGAACCATCCTTTTTGGCCACAAAGAAAACGGCACCCAAGGGTGAAGAGGATGGTCTAATATGACCCTGCTCCAATGACTCCTTGATATAAGATAGCATAGCATCATGCTCAGGTACAGACAAATTGTAGAGCCGACCCTTGGGAAATTTACAACCGGGCACCAACTCAATCGCGCAATCATAACTCCTATGAGGAGGCAAGGACGCTGTTAGGGACTGCGGAACGCAACAAATAAATATGAATAATAGGCAGAACCTGCTGCTACTAAGATGACAGGATATGGCGATATAAGCGAGATCTGTTACTTCACAGTCACAGACATAGATGTTGTGGCACGATATGGCGGTATGAGCGAACTCTGTTACACCACAGAGTCGCTGAGGTATGGACTGTGTCCTGTTAACACCACAGGGGTACACAGATAACTGCTGTGCAGATAGCAGTCCGTGGTCATGCAGTCAGCAACGCAAACAAGCAACTCCTCACAGGTGTAGTCGGTATTCTAGAGGCCATTTCAGCCAAGCCCTAAACACGTGCACACAAAACTCCTCACCGGAGGTGCCGCTATTCTAGGGGCTTATTTCAGCCGAGCCCTAACCGCATGCGTGCATGATCACACTGGCGCAAAGCACATAACACAATAGATACTAGCGCATGGCCGTGCGGCCATGCAAGCCTTTTATAGCAGCAACTACAAGATCTTCCAGAAAAGGACCAATGAGAAAACTGTTCCAGAACACAAGCAGTTTCAGGACCTTCCTGGCAGACCAATGGGAGTCGCTGCTGTCACCGAGCATGTGACCCCTGATCTCCAATGGGAGATCTTGCCCTGGGCATGCTCAGATGGAGAATGCGAGGACTTAGACCCAGAATTGCCTGCTCCAGCACTGGTTATAATAGAGGAACCAGGAGAGGTAGCAACAAGCCTCTGCACAGTATTAGACCGAGCGAGAAGCTGGGACCGACGTCTCAGCTGAGCAGGCTCCACTGCAGCCGGAGATGGATGGGGACCGCAGCGGGACTGGTTTGAGATTCCCCTTGTGCAGTATTGGGAACTCGATCCCTAGCGTGAACGTGCTCGGCAGGCTCCCAGGACCTATCCTCAGGCCCATAACCCCTCCAATCCACCAAATAAAATTTTTTGCCCCGTACCACCTTACACACTACGATGGCGTTCACCTCATGATCGTCCGTAGACGAACCCGATGTCCCGGCAGATGACTCGGAAAACCGGGACATGACCATGGGTTTCGGGAGGGATACGTGAAAGGTGTCGGAGATACCCAGGCGTGGTGGAAGAGCCAAACGGTATACCACAGGGTTAACCTGCTTTAGGACTTTGAAAGGAGCCAGGTAGTGGGGTGCCAATGTAGTGGACTCAACTCGCAGCCTGATGTTACGGGCGGAGAGCCACACCAAGTCACCAGGAGCAAATGTTGGAGTGGGTTGCCGATGTGCATCGGCGGAAGACCTCATTCTCTCCTTGGAAGACTGAATGGCATCCTTGGTATGGTCCCAAATGTCCCGTGCCTCCACAGCCCAGTCTGCCACCCTGCAGTCGGCAGAAGACACGGCATGTGCACCGAAACCTGCGAATGCTGACCGTAGTTTAGGAGGAATGGAGTCTGTCCAGTGGAGTCAGCCACAGCATTGTTTAGTGTAAACTCAGCCCACGATAGCAAGGATGCCCAGTCATCCTGCCTGGCTGAGGCAAAATGTCATAGACAAGTAACCAAGGTCTGGTTGACCCTCTCTACCAACCCATTCGTCTCGAGATGGTATGCTGAAGAGAGATTTAACTCAATACTGAGTAGACGACAAAGATCTCTACAGAACCGAGACGCAAACTGGGGGCCTCGGTCACTGTCAATTTTGTCCGGCATGCCGTGTAGATGGAAGATGTGCCTAACGAACAATGCTGCCAGAGCTCGTGCAGAAGGTAATCGTGGTAGCGGCACCAGGTGCACCATTTTGGAAAAATGGTCAGTGATTACCCAAATGATGTTGCAGCCCCGAGACTTGGGTAAGCTCACCACAATGTCCATCCCAACCATCTCCCAGGGCCTGTCTGCCACCGGCAAAGGGTAAAGTAACCCAGCTGGCCGTTGTCAAGGGGACTTATTCTTGGCGCAGGAGACGCATGCCCCAACATAGTCCCCAACGTCACGGACCATATGCGGCCACCAGAATGTCCTCGCCAGCAACTCAGATGTCCTCTTTGCCCCAAAGTGTCCACCCACCCTGGACAAATGTGCCCAAGAGAGTACCTCCGGTCACAAATTGGTAGGTACAAAAGTCTTGCACGGAGGCACAGACTCTAGCGAAACCGGGGCCACTGTTCTCAGCCTCTCTGTGGGACAATAAGCCGAGGCTCCTCCTCTTCCTCAGAGGACACCACAGAGCGAGAGCGTTGTGAACATTTTGGAGATGACTTCGGAGCTGAAGCTCCCTCTGGTGGTTGCTGAGGGTATTGATCCTATCTTGAATACCAAGAGTCCTACACCCACAGATAACGAGTGGGTGTCAGGTGGTACTGACTGGCATGATTTAAGTGAGCTGATCTCCCATGATCCTCGCCGGTGATCAATTGTGCTTCCTGGTTTCGTTTGGAATTCAGCTTGTTTCCTGCTGTCTCCGGCTTGCGTTCAGATAAATCTCAGTTTTTTTTATTTTTTTTTTTAAATTCCTTGCTTTTTGCTGCATTGCTTTTTTTCCTTCAGCCGGGTCCCCTATGGGGGGCCTTGGCTGGTCTCCGTTCATTTTTTGTATTTGTTCATTTGCTCAGTTCTTGTGATATTTTACTGCTGGGTAGCTACTTGTCCACACCAGAGATCTGATATAGGTGGTCGAGACCATGTGGTCTCAGTGTTTTTGGATTCAGAAGTGTTGGAGTTTTTCATAGGGTTTTTCTGGGTTGCAGAAAGTATTCTCTACTGTGCTGTCCTACTCTGGCACCACTCTAATCAATCCTTCACTCTGCTGTGCAACTAATCCACCTATCTCCCCGTTATTCCCCAGCCTCTTCTCTGTGCTAAGCCCTTCATTGGCTTCCTATCGTCCAGAGGCTCCAGTTCAAAACCCTAACTGTGACATACAAAGTCACCCACAACCTGTCTCCTCCATACATCTGTGACATGGTCTCCAGGACATACCCACACGCAACCTTCGATCCTCTCAAGATCTCCTTCTCTACTCCCTTCTTACCTCTTCTTCCCACAACCGCATACAAGACTTCTCCCGTGCCTCCCCCATACTCTGGAACTCTCTACCCCAACACATCAGACTCGCGCCTACCATGGAAACCTTCAAAAAGAACTTGAAGACCCACCTCTTCCAACAAGCCTACAACCTGCAGTGATCCTCAGTCTACTGAACCTCCGCACGACCAGCTCTACCCTCTCCTAGTGTATCCTCACCCATTCCTGTAGACTTTGAGCCCTTGCGGGCAGGGTCCTTTCTTGTTCTGTACTTGTGTGTGCCTTGTATTGCTCACGTTTATTGTACTTGTCTATATTTGCCTCTTTTCACATGTAAAGTGCCATGGAATAAATGGCGCTATAAAAATGTATAATAATAATAATAATAAATACAGTCTGTTTTATCCATTATGACTATAGCTCCACCCTTGTCTGCTGGTTTAATGATCAAAGTTTTGTCAGATGATATAGAAATAAAATTATTGTTATGATTAGTTGGTCTAGTGCTGATTTCTCTACTTCCGACAAGTTTGTCTGAAAGTGTAGCTTCCCTTGATTGATCTCCCTATTGAAAATATTGACATCCTTTTCTACCTGGGAAACAAAGGTTTCCACAGGAGAATTGTTCTTGGGGGGCATATGTGAGCCGGGTGTTCGAAGTGCCAAATATTTGAATTCGAATAAAGATTGATTATCCTGCTCTTGAGGCCCAGAATCTACTGTTTTTTTGGAAAAGTGGACTCGTAGTCGAAGGTTCCGAAAGAACCTTTGAAGGTCCATACCGAGTTCGAGAAAGTTGAATCTGTATGTGGGACAAAATGATAGTCCCTTCTGTAGGAGATATAATTGATAGGTGTCTAGATTCTTGGAGGAAATGTTGATAACCAGTGGAAGTTGCCTACCTGGGTCAGATTATATTCACCCAGGGGCGATAGGGCGTCCGATTCGGTCCAGAGGGAGTCCGGCGCCTCCCATCTTTTAGCGATGACGTCATCTTCTTTGCTTCCAGTCGCGGCTCCGGCGCAGGCTCACTGCTCTGCCCCAGCTGCTCCAGCCGCAATCCCTCAAGGGGAATATCAACATTTTTTATTAAAATATGTATGTGGTCAATTTAAGGAGCGCTATGGCTATAGAGCACACTGCAATAGGTTAGTGGTGAACAAACATTTTATTAAACCACTACACATTACGGCAACAGACCGCTACCTTCCTCTGGTGGATTTAGTGGTGGTTAATCCACCAGAGGAAGGCAGCGGTCCGCTGCTGAAACGCGTAGTGGTTAAATAAAAGGTTTGTTCACCACTAACCTATTGCCGTGTGCTCTATAGCCATAGCGTTCCTTAAATTGACCACATACATATTTTAATAAAAAAATGTTGATATTCCCCTTGAGGGATTGCGACTGTAGCAGCTGGGGCTATATAGAGTATCTCCAGGTAGTAGGACCTGAAGTGATGTCACATCCTGTGAAGTGGTATCACGTGACTGCATCTTGTGTCCACGTGACCAGACCAGGAAGCAGAGCACAAAAGCGGTCCCGGAGCAGCACAGCATGAGTATATGAAGACACCCACTGCTGAGGATGTGCAGGGGTGCACAACCCATCCAGTTGAGAGTCTAATCCCCCACCTTCCATTAAATATCCCCAATAAACCACCAGGTGCTTCTCATGCTGTGCTCTTCCATGTTCATTGTTTGGCATTACTGTAATTGGCAAACCAGCCCAGCATGTTCATTGGCTGCAATAAAGCACCAAACATGCTGGAAGGGTCACTCGAATATACCGAGGTGAATACCTAATTACACCAGTAGCATGATGGTTGGGGCACTGGTAGTCTAGTGGTGGCAGCTGCAATTCAAATCTATATGTGAGAATCAACAGGGTAGGCGCTAAGGATATATCATGCACTAAAACAACTGTCTGCTGAGTCAGGGATCATATTGATAATGATTTTGTGCAGGATAGGACATGAGAAGCCGATTGGGCTGATAAGTAAGTCAACCCATCAGAGGAGGAGGTTGGTAGTGATATCAATAAAGAATCAACACAATATTCCAAAGACTGGTCTACTATTTCTGTAGTCAGCTTGAGAGCAGGAGAAGTCATAACTCATAACTGCTTTATTTGGAGGTGGCTCTGCAGGCCCTGAAATTTCTGGTCATGGTGGAAGCGAGTTCCATGTGCAGTCATATAGAGGGTGGGAATTATTTTCCACATTGCTAGCCAGCAAATCTTTTGCAATGCAAAGAAAATAAGCCATATATTTCTCATCACAAATAGGAGTTACAGCTCTCTACCATCACATGAAGTTGCAATAACATCTCACATGTGAAAAGCAAACTGCTTGTTCTTGTCCTTCTTTCATTGCAAAGCCATTTGTGCAGAATTACTACCAAACTCAGGTCAAAATTCACCTATTTTGCTTTTGGCAAAAGTAGTAGTAGAGAGGTAATAGATAGGCCATTTTGGAATTTGTAGCACAGCACTCCTCTCAATCATCGCAGGATGTTACCTCTGACAACAACATCATCAGTTTCAGTCAACATTTTATAAAGAATGGTGTTCCTGATCTCAAGTAACTAAGGGATATTTTTTGGATTGTTATGCTAATTTTAAGCATGATAAATCTGTCAGTATGCTCTGTTACTAAATATGTAGGTTAATACCAAGTTAATAGCTATTTCTTTTATGAGGTCTTTTTGTCAGTACATAGGCTGTTATTGTGTTGAAGCATTTGGTACAGTTTGGGGACCTCATAGTGTTACATACTACTTTTCCGGGAACTGGAGGCTTTGCATTAATGTGATTCGAGCCTAGTCAATTAATATAATTTCCATTTTATAAATTTTAAAAAATGACTGACATTCTAAGAAGTTGCTGATGACTTCTAAATGTATTATTATATTCTTCCATTGAGCAGGATACTAATTCATAACAGAAAAACAAAGTCATCTCCAGGGAATTATTCCACCTGGCACCTTGTCTTCATTTTATGCATAAATATCCACAGATAATTCCCCACTTTTCTGTGTCTGGTGCACATGGAAGCTGAGCACGCTGCTACCTAACATTATTATCACTCTCCCTAGAGCAACTAGAGGAAAATAATGTGAAGATGAATGTCAGCTTCAAAGAAATATCTAATGTGAGTAACAAATGTGTAATAAACTCAAGGAAAGACTTAAAGATTAAAAGTGTCTGATAATCAAAATGCTAGAAATGAAGAAATGGACAAGTTTCAGTATAAAAGACAAAATATGTATCAGAGTCACAGATTGGTCACAAACATTTTTCAACTAAAAATCTTCCCAGACATATAAACAGGATTGTCACTTATGGTTGAGCATTGATTTCTGTGAACCTGATCCAGATGAAAAGACCAAGAAGAGAAATGTCAGCAATAAATCTGAAGAATTAATGCGATTACGGGAGCTTTGAATCTGACACAAAAACCCTTCATCTACAGATGACAAATTACCGTTACTGAAGAGGCACCTTCTCGGGGTATAATGATATTGCAGGTACCTCCATAGCGGATATAGACAGGATAGAGAGAAGTATAATTTAAGGAATGTTAGGATGAAGATTTGTTGTAGTCATTTCTGAAGATCTCAAAGGAAATTTGTGCACAATGTAAAAACGACCATTCAGAATTATGTCAATTATTTTCACTAACAAGAAATCCTGAATGAAACCTGCTGCATTCGCACAACCTTGATACACTTTTTTTCTATTTTAGGTTTTATTGTTATTATTATTATTATTATTAATAATATTAATTTCTATAGCACCATTGATTCCATGGTGCTGTACATGAGAAGGGTTTACATACAAATTACAGATATCACTTACAGTAAACAAACTAACAATCACAGACTGATACAGAGGGGAGAGGACCCTGCCCTTGCGGGCTTACATTCTACAGGATTGTGGGAAAGGAGACAGTACGTAGGGGGGTTGCAGCAGCTCAGGCATTGGTTGAGGTGGTAGCTTTGGTAGTGGTGAGGAGGCAGCAGGGTCATTGCAGGCTGTAAGCTTTCCTGAAAAGTTGGGGTTCTCAGGTTCCGTCTGAAGGATCCAAATGTGGTTGATAGTAGGACGTGTTGGGGCAAAGAATTTTAGAGGATGGAGGATATTCGGGAGAAGTCTTGGAGGCAGTTGGGTGAGGAGCGAATAAGTGTGGAGGAGAGAAGGATGTCTTGGGAGGACTGGAGATTACATGAGGGAAGATATCGGGAGATTAGTTTAGAGACATATGGAGGAGACAGGTTATTGATGGCCCTGTAGGTCAGTATTAGTAATTTTAACTGGATATGCCGAGGGAATTGGAGCCAGTGAAGAGATTTGCAGAGTGGAGAAGCGGAGGAGTAGTGAGGAGAGAGGTGAATTAGTCGGGCAGCAGAGTTAAGGATGGACTGGAGAGGTGCAAGGGTGTTATCAGAGAGGCTACAGAAAAGGATGTTGCAGTAGTCAAGGCGGGAGATGATGACGGCATACACAAGCATTTTGGCAGATTGAGGGTTGAGGATAGGATGGGATTCTGAAAATATTTTTGAGCTGGAGGTGACAGGAGTTGGAATGAGCTTGGATATGTGGTTTGAAGACAGGGCATAGTCAAAGGTTACTCTGAGGCAGCGGACTTCTAGTATGGGGGAAAGCGTGATGTCGTTAAATGTGATACATAGGTCAGATAAGGAAGATCTGTGATATGGAGGAAAGATGATGAATTCAGATTTGTCCTCATTGAGTTTGAGGAAGTGAGAGGAGAAGAAGGATGATATGCCTGATAGACACTCTGGGATTCTGGAGAGCAGAGAGGTGACATCCGGGTCAGAGAGGTAGATCTGAGTGTCATCAGCATAAATGTGGTACTAAAATACATGAGACATTATGAGTTAATCCAGGCCAAGTGTATAGATTGAGAAGAATAGGGTTCCTAGAACCGAGCCTTGGGGGACTGCAACAGAGAGAGAGTGGGATGAGGAGGTAGTGTGGGAGTGGGAGACACTGAATGTGCGGTTGGAAAGGTATGAGGAGATCCAAGATAGGGCGAGGTCTTTGATGCCAAAGGATGAGAGGATCTGTAGTAGGAGGCAGTGGTCAACTGTATCGAAAGCAGAGGACAGGTCAAGAAGGAGGAGTATAGAGTATTGTCCGTTAGCTTTGGCTGTAAGTAGGTCATTAGTAATTTTGGTCAGGGCCGTCTCAGTGGAGGGCGGAAACCAGATTTTAGATTGTCAAAGAGCAGGTTAGATGAGAGATGGGAGGAAAGTTCAGCGTGGACGTGCTGCTCCAGGAATTTGAAAGTGAATGGGAGCAGCGATATTGGGCAATAGCTGGACATAGCAGTTGGGTCAAAGGTTGATTTTTTAAGGATAGGTGTGATTGTGGCATGTTTGAAAGCAGAAGTGAAGGTACCAGAAGTTAGTAATAGGTTGAAGAGGTTGGTTAGGGATGGGATTAGAGTGGTGGTGAGGTTGGGGAGGAGGTGGGATGGAATGAGGTCAAGTGAACAGGTGGTGAGGTGTGATTTGGAGAGGAGAAAATTAAGTGATGTTAGATAGAGAGGTTATGACTTTTGGGCATTGGTCTGGTATACAAAGGGGTTGTGGTGGTTGAACAATGAAGACTTGACTTATTCTACATTTTTGCATCACTTTTTGATAATGCAATGTTGTTAACTGACAGTATAGTACAAAGTACACTGAATGTAACAGACTAATATTTCCCTAAATGATATATTAAGACAAGTCCTAGTATTATTAATAAAAGTTATTTCTTTTTGGAATTTAACACCTGCCATCATTTCTTTCTTTGGTCTAAAAACAGGAGAACAACAAGACATTTGTTACAGAGTTTTTACTCTTAGGATTTCAAGTCAGTCATGATAAAAGACTTTTCCTCTTCTGCTTGTTCCTTATGGTTTATTTTATGATAATATGTGGGAATCTCCTAATCATCATCTTGGTGTTCACCAGCAAGAACCTCCACACTCCAATGTACTTCTTCATCTCACAACTGTCCATCAGTGACATCTTGTTACCCACAGATATTGTCCCCAATCTGCTCCATATTCTACTAAATAATGGGGGGATCATGACGTTTGATGACTGTATCACTCAATGTTATTTTTTTGGTGCCTTAGAAACATTTGAGAGTTTTCTTCTTGCTGTGATGTCTTATGACCGATATGTGGCCATCTGTAATCCCCTCCGTTACACATCTGTCATGACAAGTGGACATTGTGTGATATTGACCCTCTTTTGTTTTTTGTTCGGACTTTCTCTAACTTTGATTTACATCATAACAATAGCAAATCTAAACTTTTGCGGAGCCAATACTATTGACCATTTATTTTGTGACTTTGTGCCATTGATAGATCTTGCCTGTTCTGACACCTTTATTTTACATTTGGAGATTTATTTATTAGGCACTCCATCTGTCTTCATTCCAGCCACAATCATTGTAGTGTCTTATACTTACATAGTTATAACAGTCTTACGGATTCCTTCCAGTACCGGTAGACAGAAAGCCTTCTCCACCTGTAGCTCCCATCTCACTGTGGTCTCCATATTCTACGGGACTCTGTTTAGCATTTATGTTGTCCCATCAAAGGGTCTCACCCTCACCATGAGTAAGATTCTCTCATTGCTATACACTGTGTTTACTCCTTTGATTAACCCTATTATATACAGTCTGAGAAATGAGGACATTAAAAAATCTGTACAAGGAACACTTCATAAGGTTGTCATCTAGAAAATCATTTGCAATATGCTATACAGATAAATTATTTCCAGTAATTAATACAAAGTGCTTGAATAAATCTTCCCTTTATTGATTCTGGTACACATAGCGAGGTTGAACTAAACCCCCA
Source organism: Oophaga sylvatica (assembly GCA_033576555.1). Lineage (NCBI taxonomy): Eukaryota > Metazoa > Chordata > Amphibia > Anura > Dendrobatidae > Oophaga > Oophaga sylvatica. Next base: position 571,483,221 of record JARQOD010000004.1, on the reverse strand, counting down.
TTATATGACATAAACATCTTGATGTCTTAACCTCCTGAAAAGTTCATCTTGGTTTCATCACTGCATAAAACAGATTCCAACCATGGAGCATGTTTCCACATTAATACCTCAGAAGCTGATAACATATTTCACCCACAGAGCCAAGCTTTTATCTTCTATGGTGTACAGCAGAGCAGCTGCAGGTAAAAATCTCAAAGTTTTATTCTGATACATCTGGTGGTCTGCCATGAGTAGTGTTGAGCGATACTGCTCGATATCTAAAAATATCGGATCGGAATGGTATCGCCGATATCACTAAATATCGGCGATATCCGATTCCGATACCGGAAGTCCCATGTAAGTCTATGGGAACAAAATATCGCAACTAAAAAAAACCTTTATTTCCTTGTAAACACTAAATATACACACATAGAATACATATATATATATATACATGTCATTGTGACATATATATATATACATATATGTATAGTTTATACACTTCTACATAGTAAAATATCCTCTGATTCAATTGCCGGGTAAAGCCGGCTTCTGTGAAAAGACAGAAGCACCCGACATGAAATGACACTTGGTGTACATAGGGTTAACCATGTCTTTTCATGTCGTTTGCAATCTGATTTGCACAAACAATTACATCAGTCTATGTGTGCAAAATTTCACACCTGTAGGGGTTAATTAAAGGTGTAAATTCGTTGTAAAAAAAACGGACTTTTTTGCTAAGAATTTACACCTTTAATTAACCCCTACAGGTGTGAAATTTTGCACACATAGACTGATGTAATTGTTTGTGCAAATCAGATAGCAAAGGACAATTGAATTAGCGGCTATTATACTATGTAGAAGTGTATGAACTATAAATATAAATATATATATATGTGTCACAAATTCAATGACATGTATATATATATATATATATATATGAGGTGTAAAATTGTTGAAAAAAAATGCGTGGGCTCCCGCCCTATTTTCGCAACCAGACAGACAAAGCCAGCGAGTGGGGGCAGATAATAATAGCCCAGAGAGGGACCATTATTTTTGCCCCCCCCTGGCTACTAACATCTGCCCCCAGACACCCCAGAAAAGAAAAATCTATAATTAGATTCGCCCTTTCTGGCACTTTGCCCGTCTATTCCCATTGCCCTGTAGCGGTGGCGAATGGGTTAATAAGGGGTTAATGTCACCTTGCTATTGAAAGGTGACCTTAAGCCAGGTTAATAATTGAGAGCTGTCAATTAGACAACTATCAATTATTAATCCTATTGCATGAAATAAAAATAAAACACACACACTTTAATTAAAAATCATTTTAATGAAATAAAGACACATGTTTTTGACCATCTTTTATTTTACTGCAAAAAACCATTTCCTGTAATAAAAATAAAATAAAAAAGCAAAATTATTCTTACCTATCCCATGCACAGTCAGGTCCCACGGTGTAATCCTTCAGAAAGGGTTAATGTTTACTGCAGGGACCGCAGCTAATGCTGCAGCCTCACAGTAAACCCCCAAATGAATGAGTTCCTCTCCTGGCTGACAGGAGAGGAAGTGGAAAGCTTAATTGATTGCTTTCCACTTTCACTTCAGGTCAGCCAGGGACACAATCAGTGACGTCAGAGGGAACTGATTAACAAAAATAGGGGTTCCCTTTGAATAAAAAATGGCGTCGGGTCCCCCCTATTTTTGTTAACCAGCCAGATGAAGCAGACTGCTGGGCAGTGGCGTACCGTGAATGAAGCAGACCAAGCAGCTGCTATGGGGCCCGGACAGGTGAGGGGGCCCTCGACGGTCGGGTAGCTGTGCTGACACAGTACTACCAGGGGGTCGGCGGGGGAGGGGGAGCGCAGCTCTTCTATATACTCACCCCTCCTGGTGCGGTCTCTGCAGCCCCTGCTCTCTCTCCACGGTCTCCGACGCCTGTGTTCAGCGGTCAGGTGGTACCGCTCATTACAGTCATGAATACGCACATATTCATGACTTTAATGAGCTGTCCCGCGTGACCGCTGAACACTGGCGGCGGAGACCGTGGGAGAAGAGCAGGGGCTGCACAGACCGCGCCGGCAGAAGGGTGAGTATAAGGGATATTTACCTGTCCCGTTCCACCGTTGCTCGCGTCCTCTTGCTGCAATGTTCAGGTCAGAGGGCGCGATGACGTCGTTAGTGCGCGCCGCGCCCTCTGCCCATCATTCACTGCTGGAGGACCCCGAAGACAGCGGCACTCAGCAGTGGAGAGCGGACAGGTAAATATCTCAGGTGCTGGGGCCCTGAGCGAGCGGTGACATCAGCACCTGGTGTCACCCCCTGCTCAGGACACCGGCACCTGGCCCCCAGCGACGAAAGGTGAGTATGTCTTTTTTTTTTTGTTGCAGCAGCTGCGGCAGCATAAGGGCCTATACTATGGAGCATCTATGGGGGCACAATCTATGGGGGCATAATACATTTTTTTGTTTAATGTGTCCCCTCACTGTGCTGGCACTTTACATTTACAATGGCTCTGGGTTTTTTTTTTTGGGGGGGGCCCATTCAGACTTTTGCTATGGGGCCCCATGATTTCTATGTAAGCCCCTGCTGCTGAGGCATGGTATTTAAGGCTGTTAAGGAGCCAACATACATGGACCTTGCCAGCAGCGTCGGACTGGAGTACCTTGGGCCCACCAGAGAAAATATATTCTTGGGGCCCACCATCATACTTCCCAACCTTTGAAGAAGGGAAAGAGGGACAAAGGCTGTGGCACGCTGTGCCTGCTGCAGCAAATTTTAGGCCATGCCACGTTGCACCACAGACTGTCCAGGAGTTGGTGGATGCTTTAGTCCAGGTGTGGGAGGAGATCCCTCAGGAGACCATCCGTCGCGCTCATCAGGAGCATGCCCAGAAGTTGTAGGGAGGTCATACAGCATACCTCCCAAATTTTGAAGACAGGAAAGAGGGTTAAAGGCTGCGGCGCGCATAGAGCGCCGCTGCAAATTTTAAGCCACGCCCCGACCACACCCATTTCACAGCTAATCACACCCATATCCTCGCCCCAACCGTACCCATGCCGATACAGCTGACCCTCCGATGACGGTTGGGGGGCCCACTGCTGGCACCGGGCCCCCCCAACGCATGTTCAGGCCCCATAGCTTCTGGGCGGCAGAGCGGGAAGATTGATTCTCCCTGCTCTGCCGCAGAATGTAACTGTATCGGCGTGCTGTGCACGCCGATACAGTTACTGTAGCGTAGCTCCGGGTGGGCCCCCTCAGAGTGCGGGGCCCGGGGCCACCGCCCCCTCTGCCCCGCGACCTATCCTTTCAAATCAGGGCCCACCACGCAGGAGCTGGGGCCCACCGGAGGTTTTCTCCCGGTGTCCCAGTGGCTCAGTCCGACCCTGCTTGCCAGCCTGATAATACCAGGCCACAGCAGTCTGCTTATCTTTGCTGGTTAACAAAAATAGGGGATCCCCTCGAAAAAAATTGGTGTGGGGTCCCCCCTATTTTTGTTAACCAGCCAGATGAAGCAGACCGCTGAGGCCTGGATTTTCAGGCTGTTAAGGAGCCAAGATCCATGGACCTTGCAAGCCTGATAATACCAGGCCACAGCAGTCTGCTTAGCTTGGCTGGTTAACAAAATAGGGGATCCCCTCGAAAAAAAAACGGCGTAGGGGTCCCCCTATTTTTGTTAACCAGCCAAGTAAAATGCAGACTGCTGCGGCCTGGTATTAAAAGACTGTCAAGGCCCATGGATTTTGGCCCTCAACAGCCTGATAGTACCAGGCTACAGCAGCCCCACATTTGGCGCATCAAAAGATGTGCCAATTGTGGCACTTTACCCGGCTCTTCCCACTGCCCTGTAGCGGTGGCAAGTGGGGTAATAAGGGGTTAATGTCACCGTTGATTGCACGGTGAGAATAAGCCCGGTTAATAATGGAGAGGTGTCAATAAGACACCGATCCATTATTAATCCCAAAGTTATTAAATGTATAAAAAAAAGACAAAGCAAGAAAAAAGTCTTTTAATGAAATAAAAGAGACAACACAGTTTTCATTTCTTTTATTGTACTCTCATTCCTGCGACGCCATCGATCTCCTGTAAAAAAATAAAAAAAACAAACCAACAGTATACCACCTGTCCGACGCAGTCCATAGTAACGACAGTCCCACGACGATCCAGCTCTGCTACATCGCAATGACAGGCAGAGCCTGTCATCCCGGCGCAGCACAGCTGATTACCTGCTTCCCCGGCGGTGACGTCATCGGACTGACTGCTTTACGGCCGGGATTACCCAGCAGTCACTGCAGTTATCGCGAGAAACTGCATGTGACCGCCGGGGAAAGATGATGGCGGCCATGAAGCAGTCCAGCCCGTGACCGCCGGAGATCTTCTGCCAGGTAAGTGCCGCTGACTCCTGACAGACCCGACCGACGGACACTGACAGTGACAGTGACAAATCCGATTCCTGTATCCGATAAGACGAAAATATCGGAACTAAGTATCGAAAGGCCGATAGAGCTAATATCGGCCGATACCCGATACTTGCGGTATCGTATCGCTCAACACTAGCCATGAGGCTTTCTACCACCAGTTCCAGCCCCATTGCCTTGGGTCAACTCCCCAATGCTGTTGCCTTACAATCCCGGAGCCCCAAAAAGTTTAACTTTAAACAAATGATGTTAAAACCATTTCAGGCAACCATGCCTGAAAACTTCAGCTAGGTATAATAGAATTGTACACTGGTTCTATTTTCCTGTTTGATAAAACTGCGGCCATGATTAAAAGGAGACCTGGTGGACCACAAAAGGAAGGAACTGGAGGCAATCTCAGGCATCCAATTGTAAACCGCTCACAGGCGGGCTGCAGATTACACACTGGTAATGGAGAATCAGGATTTTATTCCATAGACAGAAAACCAAATGTTATCCGTGGCCCACCGATGTACCTCCCGGGCCTCAATATACCACCAAAAAAGGAAAACAACACAAAACAGCGGACCAAAATACCAATGTCAATGAAACAATTAAATAAATCCGCATAAAAAGGAGGATTTTTTGCAAAAATATATAATTTATTAGATTATTAAAGTTTAGACAAAGAAGGTATCAACATGAGGTAGATAATATAAGCAGCTTGATGATTGGCAAATTTATAAGATGTGAAATATCTAGCCAGACAGAAAAACAATATCCCATTGGCACACACCACTAATTTTTGAACAATACATATAGGAGTCAGAAAATACGTGACAATAAATGGGGAGTAGCAGAGCCCTGAGAGAAAAAATTGGTAAGACACTATAGTAGAATACTTCAGGTCTCTGTTCAATAATAAGTATCAGGTGCTGCAATAGTCAAGGCATGTAACTATAAAGCAGCATCCACAATCCAGGAGTATGACTAAGATATTAACCCCATAATGTCAGGCCAAGTCGCAACAGTATAACAAGGTAATATATCTGGCTATCATAATGGTGGTATTTTTTACCTTGCGACATAATAGGCTCAGATGGCAGTGACAGTGGGACACAGAAACAGCCCCGACGCGCGTTTCACCGTCCTCGGTTTCTTCAGGAGGCATGGTGAGACGCAAGGGCACGAGATTTAAATAGGGAGGAATGAAAAATACGGACAAATCCGCGTTCCTCGAGTCACGAATAATCCCACCCCGCACTTGACATAGGCGAGCATGTGGAATGCATAATAAAGTGGGCATGTGTGCGCCCAGCCATGATCGCAATGATACGTCACTGTGGGAGGGGCGTATAACAGGAAATAGGAGGGGAGTATCTAGATAACTAGCGAATCGATGTGCCTTTCAGTGTGGTGTCCCGCCACATGGTGCACGCAGGTCAGAGCTCGCCTTGCATGATGGGAGGGTGGACTTGCGTCATCACCTCGCCTCACCAAGGCAACGCATCCGAGTGCGCAGCGCCACGGGCCAGGTACAGAGCACGCCTAAGGCGCATCTACGCTTTAGAGGATAAAACCAAAATGCAGTAATGTAAATTAGAAAACAACAGAAAAAAGTGATAATAAAAAATCAATCAAAAAACAACATTGGAAGTCATACCATCATGTTAATGAAAAGACCTAAAAGGATAACAAAATTAGAACCAAACCACACTAAAATGTAATAATACAGAATCACAAAAAACCGTGCCCAAATAAAAAGAAAAATAATGATTAAAAACAATATACGTCTCATAGAAAGGACTTGAAGCTGATGGCCTCATTGAGGCCATTAGGACCAGTGTGTCCAATATGACCATCCAACGGGTCTCTTTTTGAAGGAGTTTTTGCTTAATGTTACCGCCACATATACCAGTGTATATTCGATCTATGCCACGGACAGAAAGGCCCTTGGGGTACAGTTATGGACATCAAAAAAATGTTTTGGAATTGTCTTCAATGATTATGGATCTAGACAATCTACTGCATTGTTTATGTCCCTGATATGTTCTTGGATACGTACTTTCAAGGGCCTGGTGGTCATGCCAATGAATATCAGTCCACAAGGGCAACTAAGATGGTAAATAACTGCGTCTGTATTGCATGTGATATGATGCACGATTTTATAATTTTTATCGCCTTTTGAGTTAGGGAATTCTTTTGTTCTGATAATGTAGCGACAAACTGAACAATTTCCACAGGAGAAACAACCCCAAGGGGGACCCTTTGTACTGGAGGAAAAAATCAAATTCTTTGGAGGCAAATAATGGCTTTTGCAAAGAACATCGCCGAGCGTCTGTGACTTACGCCAAGTGATGGCAGGGTAATGGGTAAGTTGTTTATTTAGATCTTTGTCTGTTAAGAGAATAGGCCAATGTTTCTTAAAAATCTGATTAATTTCCATCCAGTTTGCATTGAATGTAGTGATCAATCTAGATGGAATCTGATTGGATTTATCTTTTTTAATACTAGATTTAGATAACAGGCTATCTCTATTATTTTGGAAGGCACGAGAAAATCCACAAGCAATGTCTTTGTTAGGATAGCCTCTATTTTTGAATCTCTTATGCAGATTTCTGGCTTGTGCAAAAAATAATTCATCAGTTGAGCAGATCCAGCGAGCCCGCAGGAACTGCCCCACCGAGATTGAGCTCTTCAATTTAGGTGGGTGAGATGATGAAAAATGCAAAAGTGCATTAGTTGCAGTAGTTTTTCTAAATATGTCGGTTAATATCATTCCGTTATCTGACTTGAAAATATGAAGGTCTAGGAAGTCAATAGCCATCTGGCTATATTTCCAGGTCAATTTAATATTAAGGTTATTACTGTTAAGGTGGCTAAAAAATAGATCAAGTTGCGACGTGGAGCCCTGCCAGATGAAAAACACGTTGTCAATGTAGCGTTGCCACGAGATAACAGGGCCATGACCAGGTGTCTCAAGGACCGTATTTCTCTCCCACAGCCCCAGGAACAAATTAGCATAAGAGGGTGCACAAGACGCCCCCATCGCTGTGCCCTGGAGTTGTAGGAAAGAACGGTCCTTGAAGACAAAAAAGTTATGGGTAAGTATGAAATGAAGTAGATTAAGGATGAATTGTATCAAATCATCATCCAAATTAGTCATTTTGAGAAAAAATTGTGCGGCCTGCATCCCGTGGCTGTGTCCTATCGACGTGTACAGGGACTCCACATCACAGGTGACTAGCCACATGTCGTCTTCCAATATAAGACCAACAAGTCTTCGAAGCACATCATTAGTGTCTTGAACAAATGATGGTAATGTCTCGACACATTTCTGTAAGTAAAAATCAATGAATCTGCAAGCGGGTTCACAAAGACCCCCAATGCCAGAGACAATAGGTCTGCCCGGGGGGCATTGGGGGTCCTTGTGAACCTTAGTAAGCAAATAAAAAGTAAGAACAATGGGAAATTCAGGAAGAAGTGCCTCCTTCATTTATGCGGAATAACATTAAATTCAACTCCATCATCTAGAATCTTAGCGAGTTCATCCTGAAAATTGTTCAGAGGGAGTGAATCTAGCCGTTGATAACAAGTTTTATTATAGAGTTGTTTGAAAGCCTCAGCCTCATACATCTCTATTGGCCAGATCACAACGTTACCCCCTTTGTCGGCTCGCTTGATAACCACATCTTTCATGTTTTTTAATGTGGTTATGGCCTTCCTCAATGAATTAGGTAGATTGTCGTGTATAATGCATGGATCAAGTTTGTCAAAATCTTCCCTAACAAGTGTAACAAAAATTTCTACTTGGGGGCAAGCCGCCAAATGGGGACAGGTTTGACATCGTTGGTATAAATGTGTAGGAATAGCAATGCTAGTAGATGATGAGGAACTTTCAGCTGCAAGTGACTCTAAATCATTTAAAGCCTGTGATTCAGTGACTACCTCTGAAATTGTATCTTTCGGTGCAAAATGTTTTTTAAGAATCAATTTGCGCGCAAAAAGTTCCAAATCTTTAGGCTAAGTTCACACGTTGCGGAATTGCCGCGGAAATTTCCGCGGCAATCCCGCACTTCTCCCGCGGGAAATACGCATTTTTTTGTATGCGTATTCCCGCCAGAAACTAGCGTTTTGCAAGCGTAATTAGCTTGCAGAATGCTAGCGTTTTCCTAGCGATCTGTAGCATCGCTTGGAAAACTGATTGACAGGTTGGTCACACGAGTCAAACATAGTGTTTGACACGTGTGACCAACTTTTTACTATTGATGCCGCCTATGTTGCATCAATAGTAAAAAGATCTAATGTAAAAATAATAAAAAAAAAATAAATAATGATATTCTCACCTTCCGGCGGCCCCCGCAGCCTTCCCGCCTTCAGCGACGCTCCCGGCAACTCCCGGTCCCAAGGATGCATTGCGACAAATCACACCGATGACGTAGCATCATGCGAGACCGCTACGCCATCTGGGTGATTCTCGCAAAGGACTCTTGGGACCGGGAGTTGCCGGGAGCGTCGCTGAAGGCGGGAAGGCTGCGGGGGCCGCCGGAAGGTGAGAATATCATTATTTATTATTTTATTTGTTGTTTTACCAGGGATATGGTACCCAGGGTCTGGAGGAGAGTCTCCTCTCCTCCAGACCCTGGGTACCACCGCACATGAACCGCTTACATTCCGCAAAATTAATGAACATGTTGCTATTTTTTCCGCGAAGCGTTTTTTTCGCGGAAAAAAACGCAACATGTGGCCAAAACATGCGGAATCAATTAACATGTATAGGATGCTTAGTGCTTGCGTTTTTTTCGCGTTTTTACCGCTGAAAATCGTGGAAAAAACGCGAAAAAAACGCAAATTTTCCTGAACGTGTGCACTTAGCCTTAATCAACATAAATCAATCAGAGCCCTCTACTGGTGAAAATGAAAGTCCTTTTCAAAGGACTTCCATTTGTGGTGGGGATAGGATATGTTTTGAGAAATTAATTACCTTCAAAATCTCCTGCTTCTCTTGTCTCTCATATTGTATGGGTGTCTTTATTTTTTATGGCTGGTGTATGGGACTGCTGATTCCCTATTGGGTCTCCAGTTGGAGTTGCTCCATTTCTTGGATCTAAAAAATGATCGCCACATGCTCCTTCTGATGTAGTAGAAACACTCGATATTGATTGTGATCTATATTGATGTTTAATTTGCTTCCTACGTGTTAGAGTCTGCGGAACGCACCTAATAGATATTGTAGAAAGGTGCGTTCGCAGCCCGGGGCCCACCATGCAGGCGAAGCCCGCTGCTAGTAAGATGGCAAAAGTAGCGAACTCTGTTATCCTGCAGAGTCGCTAAAATAAACGCCGTAGCGCGCTGTGGCAGTGTTATGGAAATTTAATTTAGGATAAATCTATCCCCATGTTTGCTGCTGCCGTTCCCAATCTTACACTAAAATGTCTTTTTGAGCGCTCAAACGAAATGAGGACTGTCCACACGGAAGTGTCAGTATAACAGTTTGTCAAGACCAACAGTTTATTATTCATTTAAGGTTTTATACTTTTACAAAAAGGGGCTGGTTAGTCAATTAACTTATAATTAAAAGCTGCTAGATTATTGGCTGTTTTAGTATAAGTATGATAATTATGATAAAAGGGCTGAAGTAGCAGATTTATTGTTCTTTGCCCCAGTTTTCCTACGTGACTAGTAAAGAAAATAATAGATATCTACCCAGACCTTCTGTCTTTGTTTCCCCTTTCTGTGTCCTTGGTAAAAAGTCCCTATGAGCTATCTTTTGCAGCAGCCAGACTTATGTAGGCCAGGGGTCATGTTAAGCAACTGATTATAGCTAGCATCAGCTTTTGCATAGATATGCTGAGCACAGGATTTTTAGCAAGTGAGATCTATCTGACTGTAAATGCATATATATGAATATACATTGAATACGTGGAATACATATATATTTCCATGACCGTCCCCCCTTAGATACCACTTGCCCTAAAAACCTGCTCCTGTCCCAAAGCGCTGCAACTCTTTTGTGCTGCCGATGGGCTGGCACATGTCTAACACATGCACCCCTCATCGATGCAGGCTTTTCGCAAATGGGCGGTCAGGAGATCTGTCCCCAGCAGGGGTTCATGTGTTTGCAATCATAGTTTCTTTATTCAACTGCATGTTTAGAAAAACGTGTGTATTCTTCATCAGGTAAGTCATCTGTCTGGTCAGTCAGAGCATCCACGACATCATTCATGGCTTAGGTGTCTCTTCTAGTATGGGAGCTTCCTTGCAATGCGATACGTGGATCCAAGCAGGCTTTCCCTCTAGTTTCACAGAGGTTGGTGTCATCTGGGGCTCTTGGACAGGACCATCAAATCTGGGATCGAGTGTTCTCATTTCCAACTTTTTCACCAACACCCAGTCTCCTGGCTTTCAAGGAATGCGTACCGGACACTGACTCTGGATCTGCAGTGAAGAGAAAAACTCGAGAGTGGACATTAGTTTTTTGACCAATTCAATTACATAAGCAAACAAGATATCATTTTGCATATTCTGCTGCTGAGGGAAGAATGCACCTAACTTGGGACTAGACCCAAACAAAATTTTGTATGGTGACAGCTTTTCTGGGTCTCTGGGAGTGTGCCTTATGCTAAACAGTGCAATTTAGCTTTTCCTACTTTCTTACTGCTTTGGGGGTGGTATGGAGTGTGTAGGCCTAAATCTGACCCTACTTCTAACCAGATCTCTTGTGTCAGATTTGCTGTGAATGCGGGTCCCTGATCACTCTCTATCACTTCTGGAACCCCGTATCTGCACACTATTTTCTGAAAGTAGCTTCTTTGCAGTAGTCTTTGCTGACTTGGAAGGCTTCTGTCCATCTTGAAAACGCTTCTTTGACCACAACGACGTATTTAAATCCTCCATTTGGTGACATCTGGATGTGGTCTATCTGCATTCTCTGGAGCTGATAGAGTGGTCTTGCCAGATAAGGTGAGGGGGACTTTCTTCCACACGTCCAGGCTTGCATTTGCCGCAGGTCAGACAGCTGCTGGTGAATTTGGCTGTTAGGGTGGAGATCCATGAAGCGAACCAGTAAGCACCAATCAGATCATTCATCTGTGTCTTTTATCTGTGTGTGTGTGGATCCATGTGCCCATTGGACCACCATAGGGTGCATACTTTGTGGTAGGCAGGATTTGGAGTCCATTGTAGATAGCCTTCCTTCTTCACGTGTTGCTCCTTTCGCATTCAGCTCTCCTTTGAAACTTGGTCTTACAACTTTTTTGAGCAGATCCCAGGACGTCTTTTTGTCAGGTTTCTTGTCTTCGGTCATCATGTAGTAGCCGTCCGGCTCTACGACCTCTCCCACTTCTCCATGTTGTCTTCCTTTGGCCGCTTCTTTGGCTGCCATGTTCGCCATGTTATTGCCTCATGCCTCTTCTGTTCTCAGTTTTCCATGCACTTTGATTTTTCAAATTGCCATCATTTTTCAAGTTGGAGTACACCCAGCAGGTCCCCGAAGGCTCCATGATGCTTCACGGTTGTCCCGCTTGCTGTGATGAAGTCCCTTGCAGCCCAGATAGGCCCAAAGTCGTGTGCTGTGCCATGCGAGCACCTGTAGTCGGTGTAGATGTTTGCAGTCTTGCCTTCTGCCGTCTGGCAGGCCTTCGTCAGCGCTATGAGTTCTGCTTCCTGGGCTGACAGGCTAGGTGACAGACTTCTGGACCACAGGATTTCTTGATTGCTGGTCACTGCACTTCCTGTGTGGAAACTTCTTCATCGTCTGCAAATCTGGAGCCATCCAAATAGAGGATAAATTCTGTAAATTTTGTTCTGAAAAGTCCATATTTTATCCCCCCTTGGGAGTGGGAGTAGAGTAGCCGGGATGAGGACTGTAGGTCTGGAGACGGTGACATTGTGAGACAAAGGCGATAGAGGCGCCACAAAGATGCCTGGCGGTGGGGAAATTATTGTTGGTTGAGCTTGATTGAGGATTGCCAAGATGTCATGCGGAGTGAGAGTTTCCAGTGGCCGTCCAAGAGTGATGTCAGCAGTTTTGTCCAGGAAGGTGTGTGCTGCAGATACTGCCATCAGGCAGGAGGGTGCTCCTCTTGCAACTGGAACCAAGCGGGCTGAGAGGCAGCCTAAAAGTCTCTGTTTTCCCCCGTGAATCCGTGTCAGGACTCCAGTAGCATGACCTTCTTTCTGAATGAATTGAAGGCTGCGTCCGATAGAAGGAGCGGGGTTGCGTTGATGCAAGCGCTCAGAGGCTGCATTAGGACTGAGGCATCAGGGATCCAGGTTCTGCAATACGACACTAGACCAGGGAAGGCCTGCAGCATTTTCGGAGTTGTTGGGGGAGCCATCTTCTCCACAGTGGTCTTCCAGTCATTTGACAGGTGTTTAGTCTGGTGGGCAATACAGTGTCCCAGGGATGTAACTTGCTTCTGACACCGCTGGACTTTGTTCTTCCAGACCTTGCGTTGCTGTTCCTCAAGGAACAAGGAATGGACTGTGCAGGTATCGATGTCAACCAGGCAAAAAAGAAGGTCATCCATGTGTTGTAGAAGAGTGACTCCTGCATATTCTGCAATCCAGTTGACGAGGATGGAGGACATTGTCTTGGTGAAACTTGAAGGGCTTGTTCTGAGCACCTTGAGGCAACACTGTCCATATGCACTGCACTGGTGCGTGAAGGCAAGCAGGTCATCCAGGTGGAGGGGAACACTGAAGAAGGCACTGGCCAGGTTGATCACTGTGAATACCGTTGTGGTGACTGGGACTTTTGAGAGCAGAGTGTGCGGGTTCAGCACTGTTGGGGTTTCAAATACCGTAGCCTCTTTCACGGCCTTCAGGCCTTGCACCATTCTGAACTCAGTGGGGTTTACAGTCTTTTTCTTCACTGTGGAAAGCTGGGATTGATTCTGATGGGCGAGGCAGCCCAGTTTGGCCTTGTCCTTCACTATGCGACTCCCATCCCCCGGCACAGAGCTGGCGGGAAAACATGCCGCCTACTAGGATCCACATCATGAGAGATGACGACCAGCTGGCTTTCTTGTTCTCCAACAAGGCAGTCACTGTGTTAGCACCTGCTCTGATCACAGGGGGTCTTCTTGTTGGGACGTCGCCTTCACCGGCTGCTTTTTTCTCAGCACGGGCCATCAGTTGTTCCTTTCGCTCCAGCTTGGTCTCAGGTCAGTATTTGTGCACAAATTTGAAGAGCTGAGTGGCCTTTTGCCGGTCTAGGGCCTGGGTGAACTGGTTGATTGCAGGGGGCACCTCCTGCTGCTTGCAAAAGATGAACCTCTGGCGTTGGAGCCGGATGTGGTGTTGCCATTCCATGAAGTGAGTAGAGTCCTTCTTCAGTTGAATATCCTGGCCAATGTCAAAGTTCTCAGGCCGTCTTCTTAGGCGAGTTCACTTAGACCTTCAGTTGGTCAGAGACATCTTGACTCTGGGTGATGGAGTGGCTTTCTGGTACTATGTCCAGCACCTCCTGTGATAGGTCTGCAGTGTGGTTGTTTGAGGTTCCTGTTTCTTCTTGGGTCAGGGGTGAAGAAAGTGTCATGGTCCCATCTTCCTGGAACACTCTGGTCGCTTTCAGCTTCTGCAGTAGGTCCACTCCCAATAGGATGAGGGTGCAGGTCTTTGACACAACAAACTGGGACAGGATGGAATGTTCTAGCTGAGTCCACACGCTCAGGGGCTTCATAATCTGGAAATATCTGACTTGACCATCAATTCCCATGCAGGACGCAGAAGATTCTTATAGATAGGTGAGGTTGCGGAGTTCCACAAGAAAAGATCTGACTACGCCATCCACTCTCAGGATATTGGTCCCACTGGTGGGGTTCCCTGTGGACTTGGTGTGCTCCTGTCCTATGGACGGGGGTCTTCACTGCTTTCTGTGTTTCTTCTTCTTCTGGGTGAAGTCGGTGTTCTGCACCGGTTCCTGAAATGACCAAACTCGCCACAGTTGTAACACTGGACATCCCTTCTGTCCCAGTGGGACTCAATCCTTTTTGCTACTGCGAGCAGGGTATCCATTGCTATTGACATGTACTCAGGCCTGGCTACTACCAGTGGTTTCCTGATTGGTTCTCTCAGTCCATGCACAAAAACCTGTGCCAACATTCGTCTGTGTGTCTGATCATGGGTAATGAGGCCCAAATCTTGAAACACTTGCATCACTCTGTCATGGAACTCCTCTACAGACTCTGTCTGGTCTTGGCTCGTGACATGTAGGCTGAGAGCTTGTTCTGTCAGTCTGCTTTTGGCCCATTCTCTGAGCTGCTCAATTTGCTTTGGTCCTGTCTCCCAGGCATATGCATCTAATTCTGCTGGAAGCTTGAAGTGTTCTCTCATAATTGGCCAGAATGCATCACCTGCTTTTATTTCCATTACAGCCCAGAGATCAATCCAGGCTGCTGCATACGTTCGCTGGATCTGCTGCATTTTTTGGCAAAATGGCATGGGGTGCATCCCTGGGTCTGGCAGCATACTGATCACCTGGCTTGGGATGAAGGGCTCATAGGATGGTGCCTCTACCTGTCCCTGCCCTATTGGTGCTTGTGGGTTTTCTTCCCTAGTATTGGGCAGCATGTGTGATGTTGCATCTTCATCTTCATCAGATGAGAAGTGACATGGTGTCCTTGGTGCATACACTGGCTGAGGCTGCGGTGGATCAGTGTCATAGTTCCATGCTGGCAGCTCTGCTTGGCACTGAGGTTCCTCATTTGTGTCTGTAGCTACACTTCCCCCTGTGAAGCCCCGGCTGTGGGCTCTGCTAGTTGTTTTGTCTGAGGGCTACCTGCAGCGTTTTGTGTAGGGAGATTTTCACTTTCTTCTCCTGATATAATGACTGGCAATGTTTATACTGTGCTTGGGATAGACAGGGTGCCTCGTGCTGTAGGCACTGAATACATGGACACCACATTGCTTTGGCTGGGCGTTAGCCCAGTTGGTAACGAAGGAGGAAAAAGAGGAAGAGAGGGGAGGTGTGAGGGAGAAAGAGTGGGGTGTGATGAGGGAGGAGTGAGGTGTAGAGGAGGGGGGAGAGAAGAGAAATGGAGGAGGGAGAAGAAAATGAAGGAGGAGAGAGTGAAAGAGGGGGGAGAGAGAGAGATGGAGGGGGAGAAGTAGAAGAAGAAAAAGAAGAAGGTTTGAAAGATGGAGAGGAAGAGATAGAAGAAGAAGAGGAAGAAAATGGATGTGTCAGAGATGTAAGGGAGGGGAAAGAAGGAATGATAGGGAAAGAAGGATAGAGAGGAAAGGCAGCGAGGAAAGAGGAGAGAAGTCTGAAGAAAAAGGAGAAAGGGACTGAGAGAAGAAAGAGGAGAGGGTGTCCCCCCTGCGCAGCTTGAGAGGGGACCGTTGAAGCAAAAATGCCTTCTCCATGTGGATAGAGGTGGGGAGCTTTTTTCTCTGTACAAGGCTCCTTATTCAATGAGAGCAGCCTACACTTGTCCCGTGTCTCCACATGATGGACATCTGATGTGTGAGACTCTAAACTCTGCTCTTGTGACATGTCCGTGATCATTTTCTCACAGACGATTTCAATGCTTCTTTAACACCTTTTCAATCTTATTCACATAAAAAAATCACTTCCTGGTCCGTTCAAATAACTTGCTGTATCTTCTACACGATGCAAGACCTCCACTGCTCTTTTATAGCAGACTGCAATCTAAAAACAAACTTTCCTGTGCCTTTCAAAACAAAAAAAACATTTAATTCATTGTGCAGCGTAAAGTCTGGCCGTCCATTGGATTCTCACGTATTCTGACCTTCTATTCACATGCCTAGCCCTTCCTGCCCACATACTGTGTCTATTCCAAAAACCTATTCAACAAAGGTGATTAAAAAATCAAAAAATGGTTGGAGAATAAAACTCTAAAATAAGTTGATTAGAAAAACCTCTCCAAAATTATTTAAAAATTTACTTAAAAGAAAATTTTTAAAAACAAGAGTTAGATTTAAAAAGAAAAAAAGAAAGAAAACCCTACACAGTTTAGTAAAACTCTAGGAAAAAGAGTGACCAAGTAAAAACTCCAAAAGCAAAAAAGCTGATCAAAAAGGGGAGGGAAAAACGTATTAATAGTAAAACTCTAAAAAACAACAAGGTTGACAAGAAGAAAAAACCCTTGTTACTAAAACAGCTAATTAAAAACAGAAAAGAGGTGGAAAAACTGATTGTAAAATGATAAAAACAAAAAGAAAAATACTTTTTCAGAGAGAGATGAATGCAGACATAAACAACTTCCTCTTTTTTTTTTCTCTCGCTGCTGCTGGCACTTCCCTCCTCCCTTATATCTCTGCTTGCTGTGTCTACAGACACTGAAATCACGTATCAAAAAAAAAAAAGGTAACCGAGCAGGAGAAAATGGATACAGCTCAGCTTCAACTCCTTAAAACCTCTGCGCCACACCTGTGACTAGATTAAAACAAAAACCAGAAAAAAAAAAAAACAGAGCAAAAACAGATGTGACACTGTGATTAGCAGAGGGGGGGTTTAGCCCGCTGCCTGCAGTGAGGAAGTTAGTGTCAGAGAGCATTCTGACTGTAAATTTAAAACGACAGTACCTGATACAGACAGGAGCACGTACAAATGAAAAAGACACCCGGGAGTATCCGAATCCCTCTTTATTAACCTGTGACACCTACAAGCTGCTCTGGTAACTGATAACTCACCAATTGCACTGAGCACACTGGTGTTCCAGGTCTGTTACTCTGAAAACCGGTCGCCTTGGCCGGTACGCCGGTCACAGTAATCTGTAATAGCCTTAATCAAAATTCTCACCATCCGCATCTGGTTTGACTGGGATAACCTCCCTACGATGCGTGGATGATTACTGTGAGAACTTATCCAATCAAAGCTCCCGCCCTTCACACCTGGATTGGCCGGGGTGACCTCCTTCCGATGTGTGAAGGATTACTGCAGAAACTTAACCAATTCAAAGCCCTCGCCCTTCACACCTGGATTGACTGGGATGACCTCCCTTGTTATGATTTGGTAGCTGAGGAGTGCAGGTAAAAAAGGCAATACACCAGAGCAGTTGGATTCTATGAGATTGCAGTACCCTGACTAACCACCACAACTAGAGGCAGCCGTGGAGCGTTCCTACGTTGGTCCTAGACGCCTCGTCACAGCCTGAGAAACTAACTATACCTAAAGATAGAAAGAGGAAAGCTATCTGCCCCGGAGCAGATCCCCAAAGAACATAGAAAGCCCCCAAACATGTAATGGCGGTTACACAAGAAGGAATACTGACACAGACAGAAAATAGTATGAGCAAACGTTGGGGCCCAAACTATCTAAATAGAAAAGGATAGGAAGGGAAAAAGCCCAATCCTGAGGATCGCCGCGCAGGAGAGAGATGACAATTTGAACCTGCTGCGCTGCGTTCCCCTGAGGACTTAGATTTTAAGGCAAAAAACAATTTACAATTATTTTTGAAATTCAGAAACTTGGCTCGATCCCCCAAAAACAAATCTGGCATGGGAATCCTAGGTTCCACAACAGGCAACCTAGCAAGATAGGTAGCAATACTCTGAACCTCAGTAGCAAGCTGATCCACATGGCCAGACAACTGTGCAAACTCCATTGAGAGAAAAAATCCTCCCCAGCACCCAGAGATACAGAGGGAAAAAAAAAATGCAACAAACAGAAAAATATCTCTGACAACTCTGACAACCTTTTTTTTTTCTTTCACAATATTTTTCCCTTCTGTGAGTACCATATAATTTTCAGTTTAGGCCGGTGATACTGTTATGATTTGGTAGCTGAGGAGTGCAGGTAAAAAAGGCAATACACCAGAGCAGTTGGAATCTATGAGATTGCAGTACCCTGACTAACCACCACAACTAGAGGCAGCCGTGGAGCGTTCCTACGTTGGTCCTAGACGCCTCGTCACAGCCTGAGAAACTAACTATACCTAAAGATAGAAAGAGGAAAGCTATCTGCCCCGGAGCAGATCCCCAAAGAACATAGAAAGCCCCCAAACATGTAATGGCGGTTAGACAAGAAGAAATACTGACACAGACAGAAAATAGTATGAGCAAACGTTGGGGCCCAAACTATCTAAATAGAAAAGGACAGGAAGGGCACTTACTGCAATCCCAAAAAACCCTGAAAAGCACCAACTTTACTAATTTCAAAAACACCTGAGATCACACGACCTCAACCACCTAAATTAGTTCTCTGGTGTAACAAAATAAAAATAGCAGCCACTGAAAAAACTGGAAAAAGCAAATGTACAAACATCAGTGGCTGAACAAAACTGAGAGGGCAAAATCCCCCGGAGGGGACCCTGAAGGCCCCCACAGAAGTGCAGGACAAAATGCAAAAATCAAGCACAAAAGCAAAAAGAAGAAAATGTCTTATCTGTTAGCAGGAGATGCAGACACGACACAGCAGGCTACAAAGGAAACAGGAATCAAGGATTGAGACCAGAACAATTGATCACCGGCAACCCTGATGGGAAGGTGACTCCCTTATATAAGACCAGTCAGTAACACCTGATTCCCAATCCTCACAATCTTCACTGGACAGTCCAGTACTGCTTGTAACCACCAGAGGGAGCCTCTGCTCAGAACTCATTTCAAGTCCATTCACAACAGTACCCCCCCTTGAGGAGGGGTCACCGAACCCTCACTTGAGCAACCAGGTCGGTCAGGATGAGTTCTATGATACGCACGGATGAGTCTCTTAGCATGGATGTCCGAAGCAAACACCCAAGAATTGTCTTCCTGACCATAACCTCTCCACTTAACCAAATACTGGAGTTTCCGTCTAGAAAAACGAGAATTAAAAATTTTCTCAACCACAAACTCTATATTGCCCTCAACCAGAACAGGGTCAGGAGGCAAAGCAGTAGGAACCACTGGCTCAACAAACCTCTTCAACAAGGACTTGTGGAACACATTATGGATCTTAAATGTTCCTGGAAGAAGCAAACGAAAAGAAACAGGATTAAGAATCTCCATGATCTTATAAGGTCCAATGAACCTAGGCTTAAATTTAGGAGATGCCACTCTCATAGGAATATTTTTCGAGGACAACCAGACCAAGTCCCCCACTTTAAACCGGGGACCATCAGTCCTATGCCGGTTAGCAAACCGCTGGGCCCTCTCCTGAGAGAGGGACAACCTCTGCACTACCTGGTCCCAAATCTGTTGCATACGCTCCACAACAGAGTCAACACCTGGACAGACAGAAGCCTCCGTCTGTCCTGAAGAAAATCGAGGGTGAAACCCAGAATTACAGAAAAATGGAGACATCAAAGTGGCAGAGCTAGCCCTATTATTAAGAGCAAACTCAGCCAAAGGCAAAAAAGAGACCCAGTCATCCTGATCAGCAGACACAAAGCATCTTAGATAAGTCTCCAATGTCTGGTTTGTTCTCTCAGTTTGACCATTGGTCTGAGGATGAAACGCCGAGGAGAAAGACAATTGAACACCAAGTTTAGAACAAAAGGTCCTCCAAAATCTGGAAACAAACTGGACTCCTCTGTCAGACACAATGTTCTCAGGAATGCCGTGTAAACGAACCACGTGCTGAAGGAACAAAGGTACCAATTCAGAGGAGGAAGGCAACTTAGGTAATGGCACAAGATGTATCATCTTGGAAAACCTATCACAAATCACCCAGATGACGGTCATTCTCTGAGAAACAGGGAGGTCGGAAATTAAATCCATAGAGATATGGGTCCATGGTCTCTTGGGCACAGGCAATGGCATCAACAAACCACTAGAGCGAGAGCAAGGCTTGGAGCGAGAGCAAGTCCCGCAGGACTGCACAAATTCCCTGACATCACGAGACAAGGTAGGCCACCAAAAGAACCGACTAACCAAGTCTCTGGTACCAAAAATTCGGGGATGACCGGCCAACGCGGAACAATGAATCTCAGACATCACACTCTTTTTCCAGTGGTCCAGGACAAACAATTTCCCAACAGGGCAGCGCTCGGGCCTATCCTCCTGACACCCCTCCAGAGCCAGTCTCAAATTGGGCGAGATGGCGGAAAGAACTACACCTTCTTTCAAAATAACAGAAGGATCAGATAACTCAGGAGAGTCTGCAAGGAAACTCCTTGAAAGGGCATCCGCCTTAACATTCTTAGTGCCAGGAAGAAAGGAAACCACAAAATTAAAACGTGTGAAAAACAAGGCCCACCTGGCCTGTCTAGGATTAAGTCGCTTGGCAGATTCCAGATAAACCAGATTCTTATGGTCAGTAAGGACCACCACCTGATGTTTGGCTCCCTCCAGCCAATGTCTCCACTCTTCAAAAGCCCACTTCATGGCCAATAACTCCCGATTACCCACGTCATAATTACGTTCAGTAGGAGAAAATTTTCGAGAGAAAAAGGCACAAGGGTTACTTTTAGAGGTCTCTGGATCTCTTTGGGACAAAACGGCACCTGCCCCAATTTCAGAGGCATCAACCTCCACCTGAAATGGCAGAGAAACATCAGGCTGCCGTAGAACAGGAGCAGAAGTGAATCTCTGCTTAAGTTCCTGAAATGCAGAGACTGCCTCAGGAGGCAAATTCACCACATCAGAACCCTTTTTGGTCAAATCAGTTAATGGTTTAACAATAACCGAGAAATTACCAATAAATTTACGATAAAAATTGGCAAAACCCAAAAATCTTTGAAGAGCCTTTAATGAAGTAGGTTGGACCCAATCACAGATGGCCTGAACCTTGACCGGGTCCATTTCAATAACAGATGGGGACAAAATAAATCCCAAAAATGAGATCCTCTGTACGCCAAAAAGACACTTTGATCCCTTCACATACAGAGCATTCTCTCTCAAAATCTGGAATACAGTTCGAACATGTTTCACATGAGAGTCCCAGTCATTGGAAAAAATCAAGAAATCATCCAAATAAACAATCAGAAATTTATCCACAAAATCCCTGAAAATGTCATTCATGAAGGACTGGAAGACAGAAGGAGCATTAGTGAGCCCAAAGGGCATCACAAGGTACTCAAAATGCCCCTCAGGGGTGTTAAATGCCGTCTTCCATTCATCCCCGTGCTTAATGCGAATAAGGTTATATGCCCCCCTGAGGTCAAGCTTGGTAAACCAAGTAACGTTTTTCACCCTGGAAAACAGGTCAGAAATCAAGGGTAACGGGTATTGATATTTCACTGTAATATTGTTCAAAAGACGATAATCAATACACGGCCTTAATGAACCATCCTTTTTGGCCACAAAGAAAAAACCGGCACCTAAGGGTGAAGAGGATGGTCTGATATGACCCTTCTCCAAAGACTCCTTGATATAAGACCGCATAGCGTCATGTTCAGGTACAGACAAGTTAAAAAGGCGACCTTTAGGGAATTTACTACCTGGCACTAATTCAATAGTGCAGTCATAGCTCCTATGGGGAGGCAAGGATGCAGATTTACTTTCGCTAAACACATCAGAAAAATCAATCAAAAAGTCAGGAACATCCTGAGCCTGGGGGAGGCAGAAAAAACAGGAGTGTTGGTATTAACACATTGGCAGTCCCAACTGGTTACAGACACAGATTTCCAATCCAAAACAGGATTATGAGACTGTAACCAAGGGAAACCCAGCACGATAATGTCATGCAGATTATACAGAACCAAAAATTTGCAGCTCTCCTGATGATCAGGTTCAACCCTCATTATCACCTGAGTAGAGAACTGAGGTTTATTCTCAGCCAAAGGGGTAGAATCAATCCCCAGTAGGGGAATAGACTTCTGTAGGGGTATCAAGTGAAACCCACAACGTTTAGCGAAATCAAAATCCATCAGGTTAATAGCTGCTCCCGAATCAACGAAAGCCTGAGCAGAAAATGAGGACAGAGAGCATATCAGAGTAACAGTTAATAAAAACTTAGTCTGAACACTACCCAAGACAACTGAGCGTGCAAAACGTCTTCCCCGCTTAGGGCAGACTGAAATAGCATGAGAGGCATCACCACAGTAGAAACAACCCATTGCGCTTTCGAAACTCATGACGCTGTGCCCCAGAAACCACTCTATCACACTGCATGGGTTCAGAAGCAGGTTCACAAGGCAACACTATTCCACGCATACTTCTCCGCTCACGCAAACGTCTGTTAATTTGAATCGCTAATGACATAGAATCATTGAGACCAGAGGGGACAGGGAATCCCACCATAACATCTTTTACATTATCTGACAGACCCTTCCGAAAAAGGGCTGCCAAAGCGTCGTCATTCCATTTGGTCAGGACTGCCCACCTACGGAATCTCTGACAGTATAACTCAGCGTCATCAAGCCCCTGATTTAATGCCAACAAGGCTTTTTCAGCTTGATCAGTGACATTAGGCTCATCGTACAATAACCCCAAGGCCTGAAAAATGCATCAACATCACTCAAAACAGGATCCCCAGGTGTCAGGGAAAAAGCCCAATCCTGAGGATCGCCGCGCAGGAGAGAGATGACAATTTGAACCTGCTGCGCTGCGTTCCCTGAGGACTTAGATTTTAAGGCAAAAAACAATTTACAATTATTTTTGAAATTCAGAAACTTGGCTCGATCCCCCAAAAACAAATCTGGCATGGGAATCCTAGGTTCCACAACAGGCAACCTAGCAAGATAGGTAGCAATACTCTGAACCTCAGTAGCAAGCTGATCCACACGGCCAGACAACTGTGCAAACTCCATTGAGAGAAAAAATCCTCCCCAGCACCCAGAGATACAGAGGGAAAAAAAAAATGCAACAAACAGAAAAATATCTCTGACAACTCTGACAACCTTTTTTTTTTCTTTCACAATATTTTTCCCTTCTGTGAGTACCATATAATTTTCAGTTTAGGCCGGTGATACTGTTATGATTTGGTAGCTGAGGAGTGCAGGTAAAAAAGGCAATACACCAGAGCAGTTGGAATCTATGAGATTGCAGTACCCTGACTAACCACCACAACTAGAGGACAGCCGTGGAGCGTTCCTACGTTGGTCCTAGACGCCTCATCACAGCCTGAGAAACTAACTATACCTAAAGATAGAAAGAGGAAAGCTATCTGCCCCGGAGCAGATCCCCAAAGAACATAGAAAGCCCCCAAACATGTAATGGCGGTTAGACAAGAAGAAATACTGACACAGACAGAAAATAGTATGAGCAAACGTTGGGGCCCAAACTATCTAAATAGAAAAAGATAGGAAGGGCACTTACTGCAATCCCAAAAAACCCTGAAAAGCACCAACTTTACTAATTTCAAAAACACCTGAGATCACACGACCTCTACCACCTAAATTAGTTCTCTGGTGTAACAAAATAAAAATAGCAGCCACTGAAAAAACTGGAAAAAGCAAATGTACAAACATCAGTGGCTGAACAAAACTGAGAGGGCAAAATCCCCCGGAGGGGACCCTGAAGGCCCCCACAGAAGTGCAGGACAAAATGCAAAAATCAAGCACAAAAGCAAAAAGAAGAAAATGTCTTATCTGTTAGCAGGAGATGCAGACACGACACAGCAGGCTACAAAGGAAACAGGAATCAAGGATTGAGACCAGAACAATTGATCACCGGCAACCCTGATGGGAAGGTGACTCCCTTATATAAGACCAGTCAGTAACACCTGATTCCCAATCCTCACAATCTTCACTGGACAGTCCAGTACCGCTTGTAACCACCAGAGGGAGCCTCTGCTCAGAACTCATTTCAAGTCCATTCACAACACTCCCTCCGATGTGTAAAGGATTACTGCGCAGACTTATCCAATCAAAGCTCCCGCCCTTCACACCTGGATTGACTGGGATGACCTCCCTCCGATGTGTGAAGGATTACTGCAGGAACTTATCCAGCAATTTGGTTTTCTGCTATACAGCTCCCAGAAATCAGCAAGCAAAACAGTCACGGTTCCAACTTTCTCCCGGGATCACATATAACATGAAACACATACACAGCAGGAGCAAACACCTTATGTCCCAGGGTTTTGGATAAGGGTGTGGGACTTTTTACACTACCTGGGAATGCGGTGGTGACCACACCTGACTGGCATGAGGTATAAGACCTGGACTGGACACAAGGGACTTTCAGGTAAGATGACAAGATTTTCTTACCTTACTTATGGAGATGCGCAGTCTCCGTCCCGTGAGCCAAGACCATGGCCAACACTTCTGTCTCTCTGGTCAGCAGGTCCCCGTGCATTTCGTCCACTGCCCCGCATGCAGGCACCAACTGTTATGGAAATTTAATTTAGGATAAATCTATCCCCATGTTTGCTGCTGCTGTTCCCAAACTTAGACTAAAATGTCTTTTTGAGCGCTCAAGCGAAATGAGGACTGTCCACAGGGAAGTGTCAGTATAACAGTTCGTCAAGACCAACAGTTTATTATTCACTCAAAGTTTTATACTTTTACAAAAAGGGGCTGGTTAATCAATTAACATATAATTAAAAGCTGCTAGATTATTGGCTGTTTTAGTATAAGTATGATAATTATGATAAAAGGGCTGAAGTAGCAGATTTATTGTTCTTTGCCCCAGTTTTCCTACGTGACTAGTAAAGAAAATAATAGATATCTACCCAGACTTTCTGTCTTTGTTTCCCCTTTCTGTGTCCTTGGTAAAAAGTCCCTATGAGCTATCTTTTGCAGCAGACTTATGTAGGCCAGGGGTCATGTTAAGCAACTGATTATAGCTAGCATCAGCTTTTGCATAGATATGCTGAGCACAGGATTTTTAGCAAGTGAGATCTATCTGACTGTAAATGCATATATATGAATATACATTGAATAAGTGGAATACATATATATTTCCTGTGTTAATCCCCAGAGCCGCTAACGGGAATGCCACAGCGCTATATGACGGTAAGTACGAACTCTCTTAACTTCAGTGAGCCGCAAAGTAAAACGCTAGGGCGCTGAACCAGCGTTATAAAGCGAACCCTGTTGCGTCACAGAGCCACTGAGAAAAAGACTGTGTCCTGTTAGACTCACAGGGATACACAGATAACTGCTGTGTGGATAGCAGTCCATGATCATGCAGACAGTAACGCAATCAAGCAATCTCCTCACAGGAGAAGCCGGTATTCTAGGGGCTTATTTCAGCCAAGCCCTAACCACGTGCATCCAAATGTCCTCACCGGAGAAGCCGGTATTCTAGGGGCTTATTTCAGCCGAGCCCTAACCACATGCGTACATGATCACACTGGCGCAAAGCACATAATGCAATTGATACTAGCGCATGGCGGCCCAGCCATGTCACCCTTTTATAGTAACAGCTACAGGACCTGCCAGAAAAAGGACCAATGAGAAACTGTTCCAAAACACCTGTAGTTTCAGGACCTTCCTGGCAGACCAATAGGAGCTGCTGCAGTACCTGAACATGTGACCCCTGATCTCCAATGAGAGATCTTACCCTGGTCATGCTCAGAAGGGGAAGCGCAGGACTTCGTTCCAAAGACGTCTGCTCCAGCACTGGCTATAATAGCAGATCCAGGAGAGGCAGCAGCAAGTCTCTGCACAGTATTGGAATGGGCAAGACTCTGGGACCGACGTCTCTGCTGAGCAGGTTCCACTGCGGACGGAGATGGATGGGGAACCGCAGTGGGACTTGTTCAAGACTCCCCTTGTGCAGCAGTGGGAACTCGAACCCTAACACTACGCCAGCGATAGACTCGCTTTTGCTGCTAGTCCTCAAAGTCCAGCAGATATTTTTTGGTTTTATTATTTTGAATCTCCAATTCCCACTTAGAAAGGTCTTCCTCCAGTGAGCAATCAAATTTTTTATAGTCGTCGCTGGATAAAATTTCTTGAATTTTAATACGTATTGATTCAATTTCCCTTTCTAAAGTTTCTAGTGTCCTGTTATCTGTACCAATGAGGAGTTCTAGAAGTGTACGGGAACACTTTGTCAAAGTATCTTCCCACTTGGAGACAAATGAAGGATCTTCTATGTCAAGTGTGAGGAATAATTGAACTCGCAATCCTCTAGGAATTATCTCCTGTAGATAATTTTCTAATGCAGCTTTATTCCACCACATTTTTGTTCGTTTTTTCATAAGTTCCCTAATTTTCAGCTTCAAGTCCTTAACATCTGATCTGTCTTTGTCAACAGACTGCCTCTCACCAAATACCATCCCGAGCTGTGTAACCCAGGCTTTGTCACGTTTCTTGAAATCGATGAATCCTGTAGGTAAGTCTATAGACATATAGTATTCATTACTAGAAAACCAAATTTTATCCGTGGCCCACCGGATGTACCTCCCAGGCCTCAATATACCTGCAGATTACACACTGGTAATGGAGAATCAGGGTTTTATCCCATAGATGCAACGTGAAAAACATGTACCACATCCAAGGAAGGCAGCAGTCAAGCATATTTCCAGTTTCCAATTCTCAACATCTGAGTCAGCAGTTGATGTTGCTAAACAAAATAGCCATCCATGAAAATTTGAAGGCTCTGTAATTGGAATGAGTAGTTAAATTCTTTAATGAGCATTAAGTCAGGCTACAAAGGCAGAGTACATTTTTTTTACTTGCTCAGACATGGCGCAATGCAGAGTACAATTAGTCTTTTGGACACAGTACTCCCTCAAAAGCTAATAACAAATTTCAACCACAGACCATGTGTTAGGTTGGCGGAACAGACCAAAGAAAATATAATAATGAGGTGCGTTCGCAACCCGAGGTCCACCGTGCAGAGATGGAACCTGCTGCTAAGTGATGGTGGAACAAGATGGCGGGTGATCACCGAAAAACACGCTTGTTAAATGTCACCCGGTGTGAACAGCGGCGAACTCTCTTGCACCACAGAGCTGCAGCAACAACGTAAAAGGACGCTGTTCACTGTTAACTGTCACAGGGCACAGCAGATATGGCGCGAGTAATGTCTCTAGGCTCAGCCCCTAAAACGTTGAGGTAAGAGCCTGACCGGATCCACAATGCACACGGTGTCACACAAGCGATGCCACTACTTGTCGCTGACGCTAGGCACTGACTCTGCCTCCTACCTGCACTAGCCAAGGCACTAGCTGGCAGGGCTGAGCAACTCATGCATTCCAAAGGTAGGGGTTTCATAATGAGTCAGTCACAAGAGACAACCATACTTGTATACAACACACACACCACACGGTCTATACAAGCGCACGGCCGTGCGGCTTTGAGATCCCTTTATAGATCCCAGTCTGACAGGAACTTGCTAGTGGACCAATTCGGAATTGCTTGAGGACCTTACCAGCTGACTGCCGACCACCAATGAGTGGTCGTCTCACGGGCATGCTCAGAAGGGCAAATCCTGGACTTAGTCCCAGGAACGTCTGCTCACCACTGTCTAATGCTGGTTACCAATCTTATACTAGTCTGTCCTCCCTTGAATCTCTAACACAAGGTCAGTACCTGCCGCCCTCTTTGTATAACAGCACTCTCATGTCCGCAATACTGTTCCACCACCCCAATACTGGCACCATTCATGACACTCGTTTCTCATATATGATTTTAAATACTCTCCATATCATTGTTTTAGCAATACCATGAATTTTTTGCACACTACCATATCTCTTTGAGACACTGGATTTATTTGTATTGGATCCTCATCTCATCTTATCTTATTTGTGTATTTTGTATATAAGTGTATAGTATTATTTTGGTTTTTTGTTTTATATTTTTCTGTATATGTATTCATTTTGCATATATCCCTACTATATTTATTTATTTAAGCATTTTAATTTTCTACAGTAAGGTTTGACAAAGACCTGGGATATGGTCGAAACGTTACCTTATGGAATATCTTGCATTTCTCCACTGCGGTGAAGCAATTTTCTTTATTTTGTGATTGAAATAAATTCCTTTTTTGCAACATTATATGAGACTCTGAGTGAGACTGTTTATCCTCTGGATTAACAAAGTCTTGGAAGACGTCCGGGGCTTTACAAAGACCGAACGGCATCACCAGTTATTCATAGTGACCTTCCCTTGTATTAAACGCGGTCATCCATTCGTCCCCTTCACGAATGCATATCAGATTACACGCGCCCAGCAGATCCAGTTTAGTAAATATCCTTGCTCCTCGAAGCCTACCAAAGAGCTCCGAAATGAGGGATATGGGATATTTATTTTTTACAGTAATGGCTTTGAGATCCCAGTAGTCAATACACTGACGTAATTCCCCACTCTTCTTCTGAGCGAAGAAGAACCCAGCCCCTGCAGGAGAAACTGACTTCCTGATAAACCCCCTCGCCAGATTCTCTTTAACCCCTTCCCGACCCATGACGTCAACGTAGACGTCATGCTATAAATCATGTTCCTGCGGGCCGGGTGACCGGGGTCACTGAAAGGTCACCCGACCGGCAGGCACAAGACCCTCTGTGCATCACCACAGTGGGGGTGGCTTAACCCCCACGTGGCTACGATCGCTCTGATTGGCTGTTAAAAGAGAAACAGCCAATCAGAGCAATCTGTAATATTTCACCAATGAAATTGGTGAAATATTACAATCCAGCCATGGCCGATGCTGCAATAGCATCTGCCATGGCTGGAGACCGCGATCTGACCCCCCCACATCGAGTCACGGCGGCGATCGGCCGCCGCCACCGAAAGATGGCGGTGATCGGTCACCGCCATCACTATCTGCTCCCCTCCTCCTCTGCCTCCGCTGCCCCACCTTCCGATCCCCCCCCCTCACCTTCCGACCCCCCTACTCACCTCTCCCGGTCCACCGATGTCCCTGGATCCGTCCCAGCGGCTGCCCGGGATTCTTCATGAGCGCCGCCATCTTGGAAAATGGCGGGCGCATGCGCAGTGCGTCCGCCGGCCGGCACATGCACTGTGCGCTCTGCAGTGTCCAGAAATTTATTTTGATCACTGTGATAAACGGTCACAGTGATCAAAATAAAAAAAAAGTAAATGAACCCCCCCTGTCATAGGTAGGGACAAATAATAAAATAAAGAATTTTTTTTTTCCTATTAGGCCCTGTGCACACGTTGCGGATTTTGCTGCGGATCTGCAGCGGATTTTGCTGCGGATCCGCAGCGGATTTCGCGCTGCGGATCCACAGCAGATCCAGAAACCATGTACAGTACAATGCAAATAAATGGTAAAAAAAAAAAACGCTGTGCACATGCTGCAGATTTTTCAGCGCGGATTTGCTGCGGTTTTAATTCCGCAGCATGTCAATTCTTTGTGCGGATTCCGCAGCGATTTTACACCTATTCCATTATAGGTGTAAAACCGCAGGGAAAAACCGCACAAAAACCGCAGTAAATCCGCGCTAAATACGCAGGTAAAACGCAGGTCATTTTACCTGCAGATTTTAGAAAAATCCGCAAGTGAATCTGCAACGTGTGCACGGGGCCTCAGGGTTAGGATTAGGCTGGGTTCATATTGCATTATGGCAGTCCGGTATAACGCGGTGTAACGCAGTCCGTTAACGCTGCCATTCACCCCATTTGTGTGCGCATCGCAACGCATGCCGTAAAGCGGCATGCGTTCGCGACGTGCCGTCATTCAGTGACGGAGCCTTGGACGCGGGCTGCAGCATCTGTGCTCCGTCACCGCTAGCACAGATGAATCATCGCTGATTCCTCTGCGCTAGCGGTATAGCATAACGTGATCGCGTTATGCTATACCGTTACCAGCCCGTCAACACTACGTGTTGAATGGGCTGGTAAATCGCAATATGAACTCAGCCTTAGGGTTAGGGTTAGAACTAGGGTTACAGTTAGCATTAGGGTTAGAATTAGGGTTAGGGTTAGGGTTACGGTAAGAAATTTGGATTAGGGTTGGAATTTGGGTAAGGGTTGGAATTAGGTTTAGGGTTGGAATTAGGGTTAGGGTTGGATTAGGGTTTGGTTTGTGGTTAGGGTTAGAGTTAGGATAAGTGTTAGGGTTGTTTTGGGGTTAGGGTTGGGATTAGGGTTAGGGGTGTGTAGGGGTTAGGGTTGGGGTTAGGGGTGTGTTGGGGTTAGGGTTGGAGTTAGAATTTTGGGGTTTCCACTATTTACGCACATCAGGGGGTATCCATACGTGACGTGGCGCCACCATTGATTCCTGCAAATTTTGCGTTCAAAAAGTCAAACAGTGCTCCCTTTATTCCAAGTCCCGACGTGTGCCCCACATATGGGGTATCAGCGTACTCGGGAAAAATTGCACAACATCTTTGGGGGTCTAATTTCTCCTATTACCCTTGGGAAAAAAAATTGGAGACTAAAAAATTATTTTTGTGGAAAAAAAATGATTTTTTATTTTCACGGCTCTGCGTTATAAACATCTGTGAAGAACTTGGAGATTCAAAGTGCTTACCACACATCTAGAGGAGTTCCTTGGGGGATCTAGTTTCAAAATGGGGTCACTTGGGGGGGTTTCTACTGTTTAGGCACATCATGGGCTCTGCAAACATAACATGACACCCGCAGACCATTCCATCAAGTCGGCATTTCAAAACGTCACTACTTCCCTTCCGAGCCTCGATGTGTGCCCATACAGTAGTTTTCTCCCACATATGGGATATCAGTGTACTCAGGACAAATTGTACAACAACTTTTGAGGTCTAATTTCTCATGTTACCCTTGGGAAAAAAAAAAAAAAAATGGGGACTAAAAGATCATGTTTGTGGAAAAAATTAGATTTTTTTATTTTCATGCCCGGGCGTTATAAACTTCTGTGAAGCCCTTGGGGGTTCAAAGTGCTCACCACACATCTAGATAAGTTCCTTACGGGGTCTAGTTTCCAAAATGGGGTCACTTGTGGGTAGTTTCTACTGTTTAGGCACATCAGGGGCTCTGCAAACGTAACATGACACCCCCAGACCATTCCATCAAGTCGGCATTTCAAAACGTTATTACTTCCCTTCTGAGCCCCGACCTGTGCCCATACAGTAGTTTTCTCCCACATATGGGATATCAGCGTACTCAGGACAAATTGGACAACTTTTGAGGTCTAATTTCTCCTGTTACCCTTGGCAAAATAAAAAAATTGGGGACGAAAAGATCATTTTGTGGAAAAAATATGATTTTTTTATTTTCATGCCCCGGCGTTATAAACTTCTGTGTAGCCCTTGGGGGTTCAAAGTGCTTACTACACATCTAGATAAGCTCCTTGGGGGGGTCTAGTTTCCAAAATAGGGTTACTTGTGGGGGGTTTCTACTGTTTAGGCACATCAGGGGCTCTGCAAACGCAACATGACGCCCACAGAACATTCCATCAAGTCTGCTTTCCAAAATGGCGCTCCTTCCCTTCTGAGCTCTCCCATGCGCGAAAGCAGTGGTTCCCCCCACATATGGGGTACCAGTGTACTCAGGACAAACTGTGTAAAAACTTTTGTGGTCCAATTTCTCCTGTTACCCTTGTGAAAATAAAAAATTGCAGTTAAAAAAAATCAGTTTTTGAGGAAAAAAATGATTTTTTATTTTCACGGCTCTGCAATATAAACTTCTGTGAAGCACGTGGGGTTCATGGTGCTCACCACACATCTAGATAAGTTTCTTGAGGGGGTCTAGTTTACAAAATGTGGTCACTTGTGGGGGTTTCTACTGTTTAGGCACATCAGGGGCTCTGTGTCACGCGGTCTTATGATATGTGTACAATTCCCACTCTCTGCTCTTCACTCCCTGATGATCGAGGCCGAAGCCGAAAATACAATTTACATGCTTCCCTGAAGGTAAAAAATTTGTCTCGCCCACCAGTGAACCTGTCCGGGAGAGCTACTTTAGGTTCAAATCTGGTTTTCTCCGAGGGAGACAAAACTTTGGACTTAATGTCCGTCAGCTCCATGGATAATCCCTGCAACTGCAGAGCCAGCTGGGCTACTGGATCCATGGCAACTGGGAAAAATTTTATGGGCCAGTGAAAATGTCACACGGTCTTATGATATGTGTACGATGTCAGTAAACTATTCTTAAAAGAACAACACTCTACACAACATATAGATTAGCAACATCAGCATGTAAATATAGAATAGATTTACCTGACACGATATCCGTTGAACTCAGGATTAATCTTGAGGACTTGATACACTGTCACAGGAAAGAAGAGGACCGGGGGTCTAACCTGACCCTAAACTGGGGTCCTAACTAATCCCTCACCTTGGAGGTACTGATAATGGTTCAGAGGTCCAAGTCTCCAGCCTAACCCTGTCTCCTATCAGTCCCTGAACCCTGTAATCAGTCCTAAGAAGGATTCTGATTACCACCAAAGGGATATGGGCTGATCTCTGCTAAATACACAGATTAGAAATATAAGACAGACTGGAGAAAACACAGACTTGCATACACACTCAAACACAGAAGGAACATAAATGATCTGGGATATTAACCCCTTACTGCCATCGGACGTACTATCCCGTCCATGGTACCTGGGCCCGTATGACCGGGGACGGGATAGTACGTCATAGGCGATCAGCTGCGCTCCTGAGGGGAGCGCAGCTAATCGCCGCCGGGTGTCAGCTGATTATCACAGCTGACACCCATGACTGTGTGTCAGGAGCAGTCACGGACCGCTCCCGACACATTAACCCCTTGCACACCGCGATCAAACATGATCGCGGTGTACTGGGGGCACAGGGGAGGATCGCACAGGGTGGGGGCTCCCTGCGCGCCCCCCTGAGACCCTCAGAGCAGCGCGATGTGATCGCGCTGTTCTGAGGGCTTCCTCCCTCCCAGGACCCGGATCCAAGATGGCGCCGGGGTCCTGGAGGGAGGCGGCTACCTCAGTGCCTGCCGAGAGCAGGCACTGAGAAGCCTGCATCTATGCCTGTGCGATCGCTGGTGTGACAGAGTGCTGTGCACACTGTCACACCAGCGATCTGATAAAATACTGTGATGTCCCACCCTGGGACAAAGTAAAAAAGTTAAAAAAGTAAAAATAAACATGTGTAAAAAAAAAATCCAAAATAAATAAAAAAAAAAAAAATATTCCCCAATAAATTCACTTCTTCCTGTAAATAAAAAAAAAAACAATAAAAGTACACATATTTGGTATCGCCGCGTCCGTAACGACCCCCCCTATAAAATTGTCCCACTAGTTAACCCCTTTAGTGAACCCCTTAAAAAAAAAAAAAAAAAAACGAAGCAAAAAAATCAATGCTTTATCATCATACCGCCGAACAAAAAGTGGAATAACACGCGATCAAAAAGACCGATATAAAAAAACATGGTACCGCTGAAAACATCATCTTGTCCCGCAAAAAACGAGCCATCATAAAGCATCATCAGCGAAAAAATAAAAAAGTTATAGCTCGCAGAATAAAGCGATGCAAAAATAATTATTTTTTATATAAAATTGTTTTTATTCTATAAAAGCGCCAAAACATGAAAAAATGATATAAATGAGGTATCGCCATAATCGTACTGACCCGAATAATAAAACTGCTTTATCAATTTTACCACACGCGGAACGGTATAAACGCCTCCCCCAAAAGAAATTCATGAATTGCTGATTTTTGTTCATTCTAACCTCCCAAAAATCGAAATAAAAAGCGATCAAAAAACGTCACGTGCTCAAAAATGGTACCAGTAAAAACGTCAACTCGTCCCGCAAAAAATAAGACCTCACATGACTCTGTGGGCCAAAATATGCAAAAATTATAGCTCTCAAAATGTGATGATGCAAAAACTATTTTTGCAATAAAAAGCGTCTTTTAGCGTGACAGCTGCCAATCATAAAAACCCGCTATAAATAGTAAATCAAACCCCCCTTTATCACCCCCTTAGTAAGGGAAAAATAATAAAATTAAAAAAAAGTATTTATTTCCATTTTCCCATTAGGGTTAGGGTTAGGGTTGCGGCTAAAGTTAGGGTTAGGGTTGGCGCTAAAGTTAGGATTAGGGTTAGGGTTGGGATTAGGGGTGTGTTAGGGTTAGGTTTGTGGTTAGGGTTGGGACTAGGGTTAGGGGTGTGTTGGGGTTAGGGTTGGAGTTAGAATTGGGGGGTTTCCGCTGTTTAGGCACATCAGGGGCTCTCCAAATGTGACATGGCGTCTGATCTCAATTCCAGCCAATTCTGCGTTGAAAAAGTCAAACGGTGCTCCTTCACTTCTCAGCTCTGCCATGCGTCCAAACAGTAGTTTATCCCCACATATGGGGTATCAGCGTACTCTGGACCCCAAGAGTTATTGTGCAATTTGTCCTATTTCTTCTGCTACCCTTGGGAAAATAAAAAACTGGGGGCGAAAATATCATTTTTGTACAAAAAAAAATATTTTTTTGTTTTTACGGCTGTACATTATAAACTTCTGTGAAGCACTTGGGGCTTCATAGCGCTCACCACACATCTAGATAAGTTCCTTGTGGGGTCTATTTTCCAAAATGGGGTCACTTGTTGGGGATTTCCACTGTTTAGGCGCATCAGGGCTCTCCAAATGCGACATGACGCCCCCAGACCATTCCATCAAAGTCTGCAATCCAAAACGTCACTACTTCCCTTCCGAGCCCCGACGTGTACCCATACAGTAGTTTTCTCCCACATATTGGATATCAGCGTACTCAGGACAAATTGGACAACAACTTTTGGGGTCCAATTTCTCCTGTTACCCTTGTAAAAATAAAATATTGGGGCAAAAAAATCATTTTTGCAAAAAAAAAAAGGATTTTTTATTTTTACGGCTGTGCGTTATAAACTTCTGTGAAGCACTTCGGGGTTCAAAGTGCTCACCACACATCTAGACAAGTTCCTTGTGGGGTCTATTTTCCAAAATGGGGTCACTTGTGGGGGGTTTCCACTGTTTAGGCGCATCAGGGGCTCTCCAAATGCGACATGACGCCCCCAGACCATTCCATCAAAGTCTGCAATCCAAAACGTCACTACTTCCCTTCCGAGCCCTGACGTGCGCCCATACAGTAGTTTTCTCCACATATTGGGTATCAGCGTACTCAGGACAAATTGGACAACAACTTTTGGGTTCCAATTTCTTCTGTTACCCTTGTGAAAATAAAATATTGGGGACGAAAAAATCATTTTTGTAAAAAAAAAAAAGATTTTTTATTTTACGCCTGTACGTTATAAACTTTAGTGAAACACCTGGGGTTAAAAGTTCTCACCACACATCTAGATAAGTTCCTTGAGGGGTCTAGTTTCCAAAATGGCATCATTTATGGGGGTTTCCACTGTTTAGGCAGATCAGGAGCTCTCCAAACACGACATGGCGTCCAGCCAATTCTGCGTTGAAAAAGTCAGACGGCGCTCCTTCCCTTCCAAACTCTGCCATGCACCCAAACAGTGGTTTACCCCCACATATGGGGTATCAGCACACTCAGGACAAATTGCACAATAACTTTTGGAGTCTTGTTACCCTTGGAAAAATAAAAATTGGGGTGAAAAGATCATTTTTGTGGAAAAAATATGATTTTTAAATTTTACGGCTCTACGTTATAAACTTGTGTGAAGCACTTGGGGGTTCAAATTGCTCACCAAAGATCTAGAAAAGTTCCTTAGGGGGTCTAGTTTCCAAAATGGGGTCATTTGTGAGGTTTTTCCACTGTTTAGGCACATCAGGGGCTCTCCAAATGCAACATGGCATCCAATCTCAATTCCAGCCAATTTTGGTTGGAAAAAGTCAAATGGTGCTCCTTCCATTCCGAGCTCTGCCGTGCGCCCAAACAGTGGTTCCCACCCACATATGGGGTATCAGCATACTCAGGACAAATTAGACAACAACTTATGTGGTCCAATTTCTCCTGTTACCCTTGAGAAAATAAAAAATTAGTGACTAAAATATAATTTTTGTGGGAAAAAAATAGGATTTTTTATTTTCATGCCAGGGCATTATAAACTTGTGTGAAGCACTTGGGGGTTCAAAGTGCTCACAAAAGATCTAGATAAGTTCCTTAGGGGTATAGTTTCCAAAATGGGGTCACTTGTGGGGGGTTTCCACTGTTTAGGCTCATCTGGGGCACTGCAAACGGAACATGACCCCCATCAACGTCTGCATTCCAAAACGTTACTACTTCCTTTCCAAGCACTGCCGTGCGCCCAAACAGTTTCCTCCCCCCACATATTTGGTATCAGCGTACTCAGGACAAATTGGACAACAACTTTTGGGGTCCAATTTCCTTGGGAAAATTCAAAAATTTGGGACTAAAAAATCATTTTTGTGGAAAATTGTTTTTTTTTTTTTCACACCCAGGCATTATAAGCTTTTGTGAAACACTTGGGAGTTCAAAGTGCTCACAACAGATCTAGATAAGTACCTTAGGGGGTCTAGTTTCCAAAATGGTGTCACTTGTGGGGGTTTCCACTGTTTAGGCGCATCAGGGGCTCTCCAAACACGACATGGCGTCCAATCTCAATTCCAGCCAATTTTAGTTTGAAAAAGTCAAACGGCGCTCCTTCCCTTACAAGCTCTGCCGTGTGCCCAAACAGTGGTTTTCCCCCACATATTGGGTATTGGCGTACTCAGGAGAAATTGCATAACAACCTTATCTGCCCATTTTCTCCTTTTACCCTTGTGAAAATAAAAAAAAAGTTTGTAAAAGATCATTTTTGTGGCTAAAAAGTTAAATATTCATTTTTTCCTTCCACGTTGCTTTAGTTCCTGTGAAGCACCTGAAGGGTTAATAATCTTCTTGAATGTGGTTTTGAGTACCTTGAGGGGTGCAGTTTTTAGAATGGTGTCACTTTTGGGTATTTTCTGCCATATAGACCCCTCAAAGTGACTTCAAATGAGAGGTGGTCCCTAAAAAAAATGGCTTTGTAAATTTTGTTGTAAAAATGAGAAATCGCTGGTCAACTTTTAACCCTTATAACTTCCTAACAAAAAAAAATTTTGGTTCCAAAATTGTGCTGATGTAAAGTAGACATGTGGGAAATGTTATTTATTAACTATTTTGTGCGACATATTTCTCTGTTTTAAGGGAATAAAAATTCAAAGTTTGAAAATTGCAAAATTTTAAAAATTTTCGCCATATTTGCGGTTTTTTCAAAAATAAACGCAAGTTATATCGAAGAAATTTTACTTCTAACGTGAAGTACAATATGTCACGAGAAAACATTCTCAGAATCGCGAAGATCCGTTGAAGCGTTCCAGAGTTATAACCTCATAAAGAGACAGTGGTCAGAATTGTAAAAATTGGCCCGGTCATTAACGTGCAAACCACCCTTGGGGTGAAGGGGTTAAACTCTAAGCAAGGTGTGCTTAAAACAACTAAGGAGCTCTTTAACTTAAGTCTATAAAGATACAATCCTATCTGTGGTCTGCATGAAGAATTTCACTGGCAACTCCCAAACAGACAACCAGAGATTTAAAGGAAACCAATCAACAAATAATTAATTGCAGCCGGGAGAAACTGCACCCATTCCCAGAACTGAGCACAGACAGAATTAACTCCCTAACTGCCAAACACAAAGAAACAGCAACTCAGCTGTGAGAAGTCAGAATGTGCAACCGCGACGATCTTCGTGGCGATGCACACATGACAGTACCCCCCCTTCTACGAGGGACCTCCGGACCCTCAGGGCCAGGTTTGCCCGGGTGAGTTCTGTGGAAGGTCCGCACCAAACGATCTGCGTTAATGTCAGACGCAGGAACCCACGTCCTCTCCTCTGGACCATACCCCTTCCAATGCACCAAGTACTGAAGGGACCGGCGATTCAGACGTGAGTCAATGATCTTTGACACTTGAAACTCCAAGTTACCATTGACCACCACTGGAGGAGGAGGTAGAGGTGATGGTATGACTGGTGCCACGTACCTCTTAAGTAATGACTTGTGGAACACATTATGAATTTTAAACGTAGGAGGGAGGTCCAGACGAAATGCCACAGGATTAATTATGGAACTGATCCTGTACGGCCCGATGAATCTGGGACCCAGTTTCCAGGAGGGAACTTTAAGTTTTATATTCCTGGTAGACAACCATACCAGATCGTTCACATTCAGATCTGGACCAGAAACTCTCCTCCTATCAGCCATACGTTTATAACGGTTCCCCATAGCACTCAGATTATTCAATACACCTCTCCACACTGAAGCAAGTGACGACGAGAAACGCTCCTCCTCAGGAACCCCAGAAGGGCCCCCCCCATTGAAAGTACAAAACTGGGGATGTAAACCATATGCCCCAAAAAACGGGGATTTACCAGTGGACTCGCTCCGCCTGTTGTTAAGAGCGAACTCTGCCAGAGGCAAGAAAGAAGACCAGTCCTCCTGGTTCTCTGAGACAAAACACCGAAGATAAGTCTCTAGGCTTTGATTCAGACGCTCTGTCTGACCATTGGTCTGCGGATGAAAAGCCGAGGAAAATGACAATTGCATCCCCCGACGTAAACAAAATGCCCTCCAAAACTTGGACACAAACTGAGACCCCCTATCTGACACCACATCAGAAGGCAACCCATGAAGTCTCACAATCTCCCCAATGAACACCTGCGCCAGAGTTTTAGCATTAGGGAGGGCAGGAAGAGCAATGAAATGTGCCATCTTACTGAACCTGTCAACAACCACCAGTATGACAGTCTTCCCTGACGACTGAGGAAGGTCCGTGATGAAGTCCATAGACAAATGAGTCCATGGACGCTCCGGAAGTTTCAAGGGTAAGAGGGTCCCAGACGGACGGGTATGAGGGGTCTTAGAGCGAGCACAAACCCCACAGGACGCGACAAAAGTTAAAACATCTTTATTAACGTTAGGCCACCAAAACCGGCGAGAAGGAGATCTAAAGTAGCCTTACTCCCTGGATGTCCTGCTAAAGCAGAATTATGATGTGCCTCAATAACCTTTTGTCTCAACTGATTTGGGACAAACAGTCTCCCTGGAGGTCCTGCAGGGGCGTCCCCCTGAACCTCTAATACCTCCTCCTCAAGCTCAGAACATACAGCCGACACTACCACCCCCTCCTGAAGGATAGGAATCGGGTCATCCATTTTCCCGGCCCCTGGGAAACTGCGAGACAAGGCATCCGCCTTAACATTCTTAGATCCAGGGCGATAAGTGACAACAAAATTAAACCTGGTAAAAAACAACGACCATCGAGCTTGTCTGGAATTCAGACGCTTAGCAGATTCCAAATACAGCAGGTTCTTGTGATCAGTAATGACGGTGACCGGGTGGACTGCCCCCTCCAAAAAGTGACGCCATTCTTCAAAAGCTAACTTAATGGCCAAAAGTTCCCTATTGCCGATATCATAATTCCTTTCGGCGGACGACAATTTCTTAGAAAAGAAAGCGCACGGATGCCATTTACCAGGGGACGGACCCTGGGACAATATTGCACCCACCCCTACGTCAGACGCGTCCACCTCCACAACGAACGGCTGTGATGCATCTGGTTGGATGAGAACGGGTGCCGAAGCAAAACATTTTTTCAAAGAGGAAAAAGCTTGGCAAGCTTTGTCCGACCATTTAGAAAAATCCGTCCCTTTTCTTGTCATGTCAGTGAGAGGTTTGACAACAGATGAGAAATTACAAATAAATTTCCGGTAGTAGTTAGCAAACCCCAGAAAACGCTGCAGAGCCTTAAGATCCTCTGGCTGATCCCATTCAAGCACTGCTCTCACCTTTTCAGGGTCCATACGGAAACCGGAGGCTGACACCAAGAAACCCAAAAACTGAAGTTCCTGTACGGCAAATACACACTTTTCCAGTTTGGCGTATAGTTTATTGTCTCGCAAGATCTGCAACACCTGTCTCACATGCTCCTGATGAGACACAAGATCTGGCGAGTAAATTAAAATGTCATCCAAATATACGACCACAAACAGCCCCACCAGATGACGAAAAATGTCATTAACAAAATGTTGGAATACTGCTGGTGCAGTAGTCAGACCAAAAGGCATGACAAGGTTCTCATAATGTCCCTCCGGCGTGTTAAACGCCGTTTTCCACTCATCCCCCTCTTTTATCCTAATCAGATTATACGCCCCCCTGAGATCCAATTTAGAGAACCATTTGGCGCCAACAATTTGATTGAAGAGATCAGGAATAAGAGGGAGTGGATACGGATCTCGAACAGTAATCCGATTAAGTTCGCGGAAATCCAAGCAAGGGCGTAGGCCTCCATCTTTTTTCTTCACAAAGAAGAACCCCGCGGCCACTGGGGAAGATGAAGGTCTAATATGCCTTTGGCCAGACTTTCCGAAATATAATCTTTCATAGCCTGCCTCTCAGGACCAGAAAGGTTATATAACCTAGCTTTAGGCAACTTAGCATCAGGAAGGAGATTAATAGAGCAGTCATACACGCGATGAGGAGGCAACTCCTGACACCCCTCCTCAGAGAACACATCCCCAAAGTCCTCCAAAAAAGGAGGCAAAGTACTAGGCACGACCGCACTGATGACTGTGTTCATGCAGTTACTTTTGCAAAACTCACCCCATTGGCTTATCTCTCTGGACTGCCAATTAATCACAGGGTTATGTTTAACCAACCAAGGAAGTCCCAACACAATAGGAGTAGGTAGACCCTCCAACACATAACAAGATAATAGTTCCCTATGTATTGCCCCTACCCGAAGGTCAATGTTATGAACCTCATGAACAAAGCTACCTTGGCCGAGAGGCCTGGCGTCAATGGAGAATATAGGGATCGGTTTGACCAATACACTCAGATGCATACCTTGAGCCTGAGCAAACTGAGCGTCAACCAGATTAGCCCCGGACCCACTATCAAGAAGAACAGAAAATCTCTCCACTCTCGTACCAACCACCACCTCCACTGGTACAAGGAACTGAGAAGAACTAGCGGACGAAATACATACTCCCAGGTTGTCGTCCACCACACAACCTGGGATTAACAGTTTTCCGGCGACTTCTTGTTCAACAAGGCACGGGACGGACATCCCCCAACAA
Source organism: Oophaga sylvatica (assembly GCA_033576555.1). Lineage (NCBI taxonomy): Eukaryota > Metazoa > Chordata > Amphibia > Anura > Dendrobatidae > Oophaga > Oophaga sylvatica. The sequence goes on along the minus strand of JARQOD010000004.1, from coordinate 571,442,159 downwards.
AATGTCCCTCTTTCCCGCAGAAGAAACACCTTCTAGTCCTGCGGCGTACCGCCAATCCCCTCCTACGAAATGATGTCCCTCCCAACTGCATAGGCTCCTCCGAACAGACAAGGGGAACTTCAACATAAGGGACTTTAGTAGTAGGTGGAGTAACAACAGGGGGTGGAGTTACCTCGCACCTCTCCCGGAGCCGTCTATCAGTACGGATAGCCAGGGCCATAGCAGCCTCCAGTGATGGAGGAGAATCATACTGAGCCAAAACGTCCTTTAATTTGTCAGAAAGCCCATGACAAAACTGGCTCCTAAGAGCTGGGTCATTCCACTGAGTATCTGTGGCCCATCTACGGAACTCAGAAGCAAATTCCTCCGCTGGACGATCTCCCTGCTGTATCTTACGTAATTTTGTCTCAGCAAGAGAGACCCGATCTGGGTCATCATATACCAAACCCAGGGCAGTAAAAAATCGATCTACTGACTGTAGAGCCGGGGATCCCGGAGGAAGGGAAAATGCCCAGGATTGAGGGTCCCCTTGTAGGAGCGAGATAACAATTCCCACTCTCTGCTCTTCACTCCCTGATGATCGAGGCCGAAGCCGAAAATACAATTTACATGCTTCCCTGAAGGTAAAAAATTTGTCTCGCCCACCAGTGAACCTGTCCGGGAGAGCTACTTTAGGTTCAAATCTGGTTTGCTCCGAGGGAGACAAAACTTTGGACTTAATGTCCGTCAGCTCCATGGATAATCCCTGCAACTGCAGAGCCAGCTGGGCTACTGGATCCATGGCAACTGGGAAAAATTTATGGGCCAGTGAAAATGTCACGCGGTCTTATGATATGTGTACGATGTCAGTAAACTATTCTTAAAAGAACAACACTCTACACAACATATAGATTAGCAACATCAGCATGTAAATATAGAATAGATTTACCTGACACGATATCCGTTGAACTCAGGATTAATCTTGAGGACTTGATACACTGTCACAGGAAAGAAGAGGACCGGGGGTCTAACCTGACCCTAAACTGGGGTCCTAACTAATCCCTCACCTTGGAGGTACTGATAATGGTTCAGAGGTCCAAGTCTCCAGCCTAACCCTGTCTCCTATCAGTCCCTGAACCCTGTAATCAGTCCTAAGAAGGATTCTGATTACCACCAAAGGGATATGGGCTGATCTCTGCTAAATACACAGATTAGAAATATAAGACAGACTGGAGAAAACACCGACTTGCATACACACTCAAACACAGAAGGAACATAAATGATCTGGGATATTAAACTCTAAGCAAGGTGAGCTTAAAACAACTAAGGAGCTCTTTAACTTAAGTCTATACAGATACAATCCTATCTGTGGTCTGCATGAAGAATTTCACTGGCAACTCCCAAACAGACAACCAGAGATTTAAAGGAAACCAATCAACAAATAATTAATTGCAGCCGGGAGAAACTGCACCCATTCCCAGAACTGAGCACAGACAGAATTAACTCCCTAACTGCCAAACACAAAGAAACAGCAACTCAGCTGTGAGAAGTCAGAATGTGCAACCGCGACGATCTTCGTGGCGATGCACACATGACACTCTGCCCGACCGCAGACCATTCCATCAAGTCGGCATTTCAAAGCATCACTACATCCCTTCCGAGCCCTGACGTGTGCCCAAACAGTGGTTCCCCCCCACATGTGGGGTACTAGCGTACTTAGGACAAATTGGACAACAACTTTTGGGGTCCAATTCCTCCTGTAACCATTGTGAAAATAAAAAATAGTGGGCTAAAAAAATCATTTTTTGAGAAAAAAAAAAGATTTTTTATTTTCACGGCTCTGCGTTATAACTTCTGTGAAGCACCTGGGCGTTCAAAGTGCTCACTGTGCATCTAGATAAGTTCCTTAGGGGGTCGAGTTTCCAAAATGGGGTCATTTGTGGGGGAGCTCCAAAGGTTAGGCATACAGGGGCTCTCCAAACACGACAATGGTGTCCGCTAACGATTGGAGCTAATTTTCCATTCAAAAAGTCAAATGGCGCTCCTTCCCTTCTGAGCCCTGCCGTGCGCCCAAACAGTGGTTCCCCCCCACATATGGGGCACCAGCGTACTCAGGGAAAACTGGACAACAACTTTTGGGGTCCAATTTATCCTGTTACCCTAGGGAAAATAAAAAATAGTGGGCTAAAAAATGATTTTTGAGAAACAAAAATGATTTTTTTATTTTCACTGCTCTGCGTTTATAAACTTCTGTAAGCACTTGGGGGTTCAAAGTGCTCACTACACATCTAGATAAGCTCCTTGGGGGGTCTAGTTTCCAAAATAGGGTCACTTGTGGGGGGTTTCTACTGTTTAGGCACATCAGTAACATGACGCCCGCAGAACATTCCATCAAGTCTGCATTCCAAAATGGCGCGCCTTCCCTTCTGAGCTCTCCCATGTGTCAAAACAGTGGTTCCTCCCCACATATGGGGTACCAGTGTACTCAGGACAAATTGCACAACAACTTTTGTGGTCCAATTTCTCCTGTTACCCTTGTAAAAATAAAAAATAGCGGGCAAAAATATTATTTTTAAGGAAAAAAAAATTTTTTTCACTGCTCTGTGTTATAAACTTCTGTGAAGCACTTGGGGGGATTCAGAGTGCTCACAACACATCTAGATAAGTTCCATAAGGGGTCTAGTTTCCAAAATGGTGTCACATTGGGGTTTTTTCAATGTTTAGGCACACAGGGGCTCTCCAAAGGCGTCATGGTGTCCGCTAAGGATTGGAGCTAATTTTCCATTCAAAAAGTCAAATGGCGCTCCTTCCCTTCTGGGCCCAGCCGTGCGCCCAAACAGTGATTTATGACCACATATGAGGTATCTGTGTACTCAGGAGAAATTGCCCAACAAATTTTAGGATCCAATTTATACTGTTGCCCATGTAAAAATGAAAAAATTGATGCTAAAAGAAAAATTTTGTTGGAAAAATTAAAATGTCCATTTTGTCCTTCCACGTTGCTTTAGTTCCTGTGGGTTAATAATCTTCTTGAATGTAGTTTTGAGTAGCTTGAGGGGTGCAGTTTTTATAATGATGTCATTTTTGGGTATTTTCTGCCATATAGACCCCTCAAAGTGACTTCAAATGTGAGGTGGTCCCTAAAAAAAATGGTTTTGTAAATTTTGCTGTAAAAATGAGAAATCTCTGGTCAACTTTTAACCCTTATAACTTCCTAACAAAAAAAAATGTTCACAAAATTGTGCTGATGTAAAGTAGACATGTGCAAAATGCTATTTATTAACTATTTTGTGTCACATAACTCTCTGGTTTAACAGAATAAAATTGAAAATTTGAAAATTGCGAAATTTTGGCCAAAGTTCCATTTTTTTCACAAATAAACGCAAAAATTATCGACCTAAGTTTACCACTAACATGAAGCCCAATATGTCACGAAAAAACATTCTCAGAATCGCTAGGATCCGTTTAAGCGTTCCTGAGTTATTACCTCATAAAAGGACACTGGTCAGAATTGCAAAAAATGGCAAGGTCTTTAAGGTCAAAATAGGCTGGGTCATGAAGGGGTTAACATACTGGGACATAGCCTCCATCTCCGGGAGAGAAAGGTGGTAGACCCTTCCCTGCGGAGGCTCCGTACCAGGCAGGAGGTCTATAGGACAATCATAGGGGCGATGGGGCGGCAGGGTCTCCACTGCCTTCTTGGAGAGCACATCAGCATATTGCCAATACTGTTTGGGTATTGAGGTTAGATCTGCATGGATTTCAGATGACCCTACCTGAACGTGGGTCTTGTGACACAGTCCCAGGCATGCTCTACTCCACCCCTGTATGTCATAATAATGTATCCAAGTAGTGGATTACTACTTAACTGATGCACATAGTCAAGCAGTGTTTGAATTTAAATGAACACTAACTTCATGCTGAGAAAATTGATACTTTGTCGTTCTACGAGGTTCTCTCCCCGAGATATGATACTTATGAGTTTATTAGGCATTTCTGAAAAGGGGAGTGCTTCCATAGCTCTGCCAACCTCAGTGATGTTACAAGCAGAGGGTATATGATCAGGAACCTCAGTCTGAGGTCAGAGAGACCTGGGGGGAGACAGCGTATACCAGCCATGCTGCGGGTTGAATCTTTGCCTTTGAGAGCACCTCCCCCTTAAAAGACATGTTTTCCATGGACTGAGATATGTGTAAGTGCTAGTGTTGAGCTTTCCGATACCGCAAGTATCGGGTATCGGCCGATATTCGCGGTATCGGAGTTCCGATACTGAGTTCCGATACTTTGCCATATCGTATACAGGAATCGGAAGTTCCCATAATGCTATGAGAGGCAGTGTGATTTCATTCAGCCAATGAGGAATCCTAAGAAGTGTGGGCACTTCCTGTAAGCCTGCAGTCATGTTAACTAATGGCATGGCTGTGATTGGCTACTGAAATGATGTCATGAATGCACTATAAAAGGTGCCGCCGCCATTTTGGTTTCACTCTGCTGTGAATTCAGTTAGGGACAGAACGCTGCTCTTCTGACTCTGAGGGACAGTTAGAAATTGCGATTTTGTGTATTGTGCTTTAGGCAGGCTAGTTTACCAACCACTATGTAAAGCTACCTTTTGCCTTGCAGTGCTGTTTTCACAGCTGTCTGCAAGGTCTGTGTGTGAGTGCAGGTCACGCTGAATTTTGTTCTGCATCCACTGCTGGTTGTAGTCTGCTCAGAGTGTGTCACTGCCTCATACTTTTTTTTTTTTAATTGCTGCTGCTCAATTCAATTTTAATTAACTCTCTCCTATTAGTGTGCCGCGCTTCCATCCGTATCCAATACATTGGTTGCAAACACTATAGAAGTAGATAGCGAAGCCTTTCATAGCTAGCGCACAGTTCTCTGCAGTGTGTCATGGGTGTATCGCCACAAGGATCGTCGCGATTACACACTCTGACTTCTCACAGCTGAGTTGCTGTTTCTTTGTGTTTGGTAATGAGGGAGTTAATTTTACCTAGCTCTTTGCTAAGACTAGGTCCAGCCTCGCCCGGCTACTTTTGATTATGTTCTAATTAGATTCCTTCATATACCTGCCAGTCTGCTTGTTAGATGCCGGTGAAAGCCTTTATGTAGTCTAGCAGACTGGATCGGTTCTGAGAATACTTAAGCTAAGAGCTCCTTAGTTGTTTTTACTCTTATAGCTTATAGTTTATCTCTGAGACCTTAGGTGTTCCTACTGTGTGTGAGTGTTGTATGTAAGACTATTATTTACTTTATTTCTTGTCTTTCTTGTATGTCTTTCTGTTCATTAACCGTTACCTGTTCATTCCCTTTGGTGGTAATCAGGGTCCTTCTTAGGACTAGATTACAGTTGGCAGGGATTGATAGGAGACAGGGTTTACGCTGGTGGCCTGGACCTCTGTACCTTTAACAGTACCTCCAGGTAGAGGGATTAGTTAGGACCCCAGTTTAGGGTCAGCATAGACCCCGGTCACCCTCTAGCCGGAGACAGCGTATAACGGATTCCGTATTGACCCACTGGACTTTCTGTCAGGTAATTCTATGTTATCATATATCTATGCGCATGTTATATTGTATGTTGCCCTTTTGATATAGATTACTGTCATCACATATATATATATCTGCTATACAGCGTGACACAGTGTTCACGGCTGTCTGTCAGGTCTCTTTGTGAGTGCAGCTCACGCTAAAGTTTGTTCTGCATCCACTGCTGGTTGTAGTCCGCTCAGCGTGCGTCACTGCCTCATACATTGTCCATTTTTTCTGTAGTGTTTTTTTTTCCTGAATTTCTCCTATTAGTGTGCTTCCATCCGTATCCAGCTAGATTTGTTGCAAACACTAGATAGGAGTAGATAGAGGAGCCTTTCGGCTGGTTTGCGGCCTGCAGGACCAGCCAGATTAGTATTACCCTAAATTTTGTAGCCTCATCTATTGCATTGTAGGTTCCTGCATTGTAATAGCTACAAAAAGTTTGTGATACTATTGATTGTACATCTTTTGTCTCAATCACAACCTTTTATTTTTGTGAAAAACACAAAAACGTGAATAAAGTTCACCAAACACTACACTTGACACTTGTTAGGCCACATTAGCTCATATTAATGTGTAGTCCACACTTAATAAACTTAGTGTTTCTTATACCTGTTAGCAGCTGTTCAGGAATAAGCATACTAAGGCCTTAGTACTTTTCTGCCTATCTTTATCAATCTACCAAGATGAAGAAGGCAGGGAGTAAGGCACGTGGTCGTGGGCGTCGAGTTTCAGCAGGGAGAGAACGTGGGGATTCTATGCCTGCTGCGGGCACCAGTGACACAACATCCCCCAGTTTTCCCCGGGAGCGGTCCTTTATGCGCAGCTTTGTAGGAGCTCGCAGTACCCCCCTGCTGCGGGAAGAACAAATTATATTATTATTATTATTATTAATATTTATTTCTATAGCACCATTGATTCCATGGTGCTGTACATGAGAAGGGGTTACATACAAATTACAGGTATCACTTACAGTAAACAAACTAACAATGACAGACTGATACAGAGGGGAGAGGACCCTACCCTTTCGGGCTTACATTCTACATTCTTACATTGAAGCCGTTGTCGGATGGATGGCAGCTAACGCATCGACTTCAATTGCTTCCACATCCTCTCAGGACCAGAGCACTGAAGAGCAACCATCTGTCTCTTCACCACCTGCCAAATTGCCCGGGCAGTCAGAGAGCTCTGTACAGGAGCCAGCTCAGTCTCTACTTCTGTTCTCTGAATCTGTTGGCTTGGAAATAGGGGGCCAGCCAAGCAGCATTCTAGAATGTGAAGAAGAGGGAGTATGCAGTGATGCGCAACTGCTTTGTCTCTCTGAATCTGAAGAGGCGGGTGGGCCAGTGCCTATGGTCAGCACACCTCAGAACGCATCTGATGATGATGAGACTCAGGTGCCAGTTTCTGTTGCGCATGGTGCTGGCCAGACAACCCAGGAGAAGCAGGTGTTTGAAGAGGGCAGTGTAGATGATGAGGTCCTTGACCCATTATGGTGTGAGGAACAGGAAGGTGGTGGGAGCAGCTCTGAGGAAGAGATTCCCCCAACGGCCCAAACAGGAGGGAGAGGTAGGGGTCAGACTCGGTTGCCTGTAGCCTCCACTTTGCCACCCATTCAGAGCAGTTCTCTTCCAAAAGCCAAAACGGGCGCTCCCAGGACTTGCAGTGCGTGGTCCTTTTTTGACACAGTTGCAGATGACATTTGCTTTGTCAAATGCCAGCTGTGTAATCAAAAAGTAATAAGAGGTAAAAGTGTCAGCAACCTAAATACCACAAATATGTGGAAATATGTGAGGACCAAGCACGTGGTGGAGTTACAAAGACACACTGAAGACGTAGGCCAACCTACAGCACCACCTACCTCTTCAACTCGTGTTGTAGCCTCTTCCTCCAGCTCATACACAGCTGGTTCGGCTTCCTCACAGGATCGCCCTGGAAGAACCTCTGGCACTGGTGTACAGAGACCCAGTGTAATTCCACCCACAGCACCACATTCCCTGTCATCCTCACACTCCCAGGCCACTCTACAGCCATCGGTAGCAAAGGCATGGGAGAAAAGGTGGCCATACTCGGCAAACCATCCCCGAGCACAGGCTCTGAATGCTGGCATTGCAAAACTCCTGTCCCTTGAAATGCTCTCATTCAGGCTGGTGGAGACTGACACCTTCCGTAACTTCATGGCATTGGCAGTCCCACAATACAACGTGCCCAGCCACTTATATTTCAGCAGGCAAGCCGTCTCTGCCCTGCAAAAGCATGTGGAGGGAAAAATTAAACATGCGCTACTAAACACCGTCAGTAGCAAGGTCCACCTGACCAGCGATGCGTGGACCAGTAACCATGGACAGGGACAATACCTTTCCCTCACTGCCCATTGGGTCAATGTTGTTGTGCCGGGTACAGATCTTGAGAGTTGCACTGTACGTGCTCTGCCAACTCCAAGGATTGCAGGAATCCAGTCTGTACACATTGACTCCTCCTCATGTTAGGGTCTGCGGAACGCACCAAATATAAGATGTAGAGAAGTGCGTTCGCAGCCCGGGGTCCACCGTGCAGGCAAAGCCTGCTGCTAGTAAAATGGCGTAAGTAGCGAACTCTGTTATCCCGCAGAGTCGCTAAAATAAACGCCGTAGCGCACTGTGGCAGTTAATGCGAACTCTGTTAATCCACAGAGCCGCTAGCGCGAAAGCCGCAGCGCTATATGGCGATATAAGTGAACTCTGTTACACCACAGAGTCGCTGAGGTAAAGACGTAGAGATAGGTAATGTATCCTGTTAACCCCACAGGGATACACAGATACCTGCTGTGCGGATAGCAGTCCGTGATCATGCAGACAGCAATGCAATCAAGCAATCTCCTCACTGGAGAAGCAAATATTCTAGGGGTTTATTTCAGCCAAGCCCTGACCACGTGCACCCAAATCTCCTCACCGGAAGTGCCGGTATTCTAGGGGCTTATTTCAGCCGAGCTCTAACCACAAGCGTACATGATCACACTGGCACAAAGTACATAATGCAATTGATCCTAGCGCACGGCCGTGCGGTAAGGAAAGCCTTTTATAGCAGCCACGAGAAAAAGACCTTCCAGGAAGGACCAATGGGAGGCTGCTTCAGAACATCAACAGCCAGAGGACCTTCCTGAAGGACCAATAGGAGTGGCAGCTGTGTCTGAGCATGTGACCCCTGATCTCCAATGGGAGATTTCGCCCTGGGCATGCTCAGACGAAGAAACAAAGGACTTAGACCTAAAGACATCTGCTCGCCGCTGACCAGTACTGGCTATAATAGCAGAACCTGAAGAGGCAGCAGCAAGTCTCTGCACAGCAATAGACCGGGCGAGACGCTGGGACTGATGTCTTTGCTGAGTAGGCTCCAATGCGGCCGGAGATGGATGGGGGACCGCAGCGGGACTGGTTCGAGACTCCCCTTGTGCAGCAGCGGGAAATCGAACCCTAACATTACCCCCCCTCCTAGGGCCCCCCCTTCTTTGGGCCTCGCTACGCTCAAAGGCAGCGATGAGCTGCGAAGCGTGAACATGCTCGGCAGGCTCCCAGGACCTATCCTCAGGCTCATAACCCCTCTAATCCATCAAATAAAATTTTTTGCCTCGTACCACCTTGCACCCAACAATGGCTTTCACCTCATGATCATCGGTAGATGAACCCGACGTCTCGGCAGATGACTCAGAAAACCGGGAAATGGCCACGGGTTTTAGGAGGGACACGTGAAAAGTGTCGGAGATACCAAGGCGAGGCGGAAGGGTAAGGCGGTAAACCGCCAGGTTCACCTGCTCAAGAACTTTAACCCCTTCCCGACCTTTGACACAGCGTATGCGTCATGAAAGTCAGTGCCAATCCGACCTATGACGCATACCCTGTGTCATGAAAGGATCGCGTTCCTGCGGGTCGGGAGACCGGGGTCACTCAAAGGTCACCCGACCCGCAGTTACAGGACCCTTTGTGCTTCACCACAGGGGGGTTGGCTTAACCCCCCCGTGGCCACGATCGCTCTGATTGGCTGTTAAAAGTGAAACAGCCAATCAGAGCAATCTGTAATATTTCACCAATTTAATTGGTGAAATATTACAATCCAGCCATGGCCGATGCTGCAATAGCATCTGCCATGGCTGGACACCGAGACCTGACCCCCCCACACGTAGTCACGGCAGCGATCGGCCGCCGCCACCGAAAGATGGCAGCGATCGGTCACCGCCGTCACTAACAGCTCCCCTCCTTCTTTGCTCCGGTGCCCCCACCTTCCGATCCCCCCCCCTAACCTTCCGACCACCCTACTCACCTCTCCCGATCCACCGATGTCCCTGGATCGGTCCCGACGTCCGCCCGGGCCTCTTCATGGGCGCCGCCATCTTGTCAAAATTTATTTTGATCACTGTGATAAACTGTCACAGTGATCAAAATAAAAAAAAAGTAAATGAACCCCCCCTTTATCATAGGTAGGGACAAATAAAAAAAAAAAAAATATGTTTTTTTTCCTATTAGGCCCTGTGCACACGTTGCGGATTTTGCTGCGGATCCGCGGCGTATTTTGCTGCAGCGATATCCGCCGCGGATCAGCAGCGAAATCCGCAGCAAAATACGCCGCGGATCCGCAGCAAAATCCGCAACGTGTGGCGGATTTTGCTGCGGATCCGCGACGAATTTCGCTGCTGATCCGCGGCTGATTTCGCTGCTGATCCGCGGCGGATTTCGCTGCGGATCCGCGGCGGATTTCGCTGCTGATCCGAGACTGATTTCGCTGCGGATCCGCAACTGATTTCGCTGCAGATCCGCGGCGGATTTCGCTGCCGATCCGCGGCGGATTTCGCTGCCGATCCGCGGCGGATGTCGCTGCCGATCCGCGGCGGATTTCGCTGCTGATCCGCTGCGGATTTCGCTGCGGATCCGCGGCGGATTTCGCTGCTGATCCGCGACTGATGTTGCTGCTGATTCGCTGCGGATCCGCAGCGGATTTCGCTGCTGATCCGCGGCTGATTTCGCTGCTGATCCGCGGCTGATTTCGCTGCTGATCCGCGGCGGATTTCGCTGCTGATCCGCGGCGGATTTCGCTGCTGATTCGCTGCGGATCCGGGTTGATTTCGCTGCTGATCCGCGGCGGATTTCGCTGCTGATCCGCGACTGATTTTGCTGCTGATTCGCTGCGGATTTCGCTGCTGATCCGCGGCTGATTTCGCTGCTGATCCGCGGCGGATTTCGCTGCTGATCCGCGGCGGATTTCGCTGCTGATTCGCTGCAGATCCGCGGCTGATTTCGCTGCTGATCCGTGGCGGATTTCGCTGCTGATCCGCGACTGATTTCGCTGCGGATCCGCGACTGATTTCGCTGCGGATCCGCGACTGATTTCGCTGTGGATCCGCGACTGATTTCGCTGCGGATCCGCGGCGGATTTCGCTGCTGATCCGCTGCGGATTTCGCTGCTGATCCGCGGCGGATTTTGCTGCGGATCCGCGGCTGATTATCTGCTGATTCATCTGCGCTAGCGGGTATAGCATAACGCGATCGCGTTATGCTATACCGTTACCAGCCGGTCAACGCTACGTGTTGAACGGGCTGGTAAAACGCAATATGAACCCAGCCTTAGGGTTAGAACTAGGGTTAGGGTTAGCATTAGGGTTAAGGTTAGAATTACGGTTAGGGTTGGAATTTGGGTTAGGGTTGGAATTAGGGTTAGGGTTGGAATTAGGGTTAGGGTTGGAATTACGGTTAGGCTTGTAGTTAGGTTTATGGTTAGAGTTGGGATTAGGGTTAGGGTGTGTTGGGGTTAGGGTTATGATTAGGGTTTGTATTAGGGTTAGGTGTGTGTAGGGATTAGGGTTGGGGTTAGGGGTGTGTTGGGGTTAGGGTTGGAGTTAGAATTGAGGGGTTTCACATTTAGGCACATCAGGGGTCTCCATACGCGACATGGCGCCACCATTGATTCCTGCAAATTTTGCGTTCAAAAAGTCAAACAGTGCTCCCCTTTATTCCAAGCCCCGACGTGTGCCCAAACAGTGGTTTATCCCCACATATGAGGTATCAGCATACTCGGGAAAAATTGCACAACAACTTTGGGGGTTCTAATTTCTCTGTTAACATTGGGAAAAAAATTGGGGACTAAAAATTATTTTTGTGGAAAAAAAATGATTTTATATTTTCACGGCTCTGCGTTATAAACTTCTGTGAAGGACTTGGAGATTCAAAGTGCTTATCACACATCTATAGGAGTTCCTTGGGGATCTAGTTTCCAAAATGGGGTCACTTGTGGGGAGTTTCTACTGTTTAGGCACATCAGGGACTCTGCAAACGTAACATGACGCCCGAAGACCATTCCATCAAGTGGGCATTTCAAAACGTCACTACTTGCCATCCGAGCCCCGACGTGTGCCCATACAGTAGTTTTCTCCCACATATGGGATATCAGCATACTCAGGACAAATTGGACAACAACTTTTGGGGTCTAATTTCTCATGTTACCCTTGGGAAAATAAAAAAATTGGGGACTAAAAGATCCTGATTGTGGAAAAAATATGATTTTTTTATTTTCATGCCCGGGCGTTATAAACTTCTGTGTAGCCCTTGGGGTTCAAAGTGCTCACCACACATCTAGATAAGTTCTTTGCCGGGTCTAGTTTCCAAAATGGGGTCACTTGTGGGGAGTTTCTACTGTTTAGGCACATCAGGGCTCTGCAAACGTAACAAGATGCTCGCAGACCATTCCATCAAGTCGGCATTTCAAAGCGTCACTACATCCCTTCCGAGCCCTGACGTGTGCCCAAACAGTGGTTTCCCCCCACATATGGGGTACTAGCGTACTCAGGAGAAACTGGACAACAACTTTGGGGTCAAATTTCTCCTGTAACCATTGTGAAAATAAAAAACAGTGGGCTAAAAAGTCATTTTTTGAGAAAAAAAAATGATTTTTTATTTTCACGGCTCTGCGTTATAAACTTCTGTGAAGCACCTGGGGTTCAAAGTGCTCACTATGCATCTAGATAAGTTCCTTAGGGCGTCTAGTTTCCAAAATGGGGTCACTTGTGGGGAGCTTCAATGTTTAGGCACACAGGAACTCTCCAAATGCGACATGGCAACCGCTAAATATTCCAGCATATTTTCCATTCAAAAAGTCAAATGGCGCTCCATCCCTTCTGAGCCCTGCAGTGCGCCCAAACAGTGGTTATGACCACATATGAGGTATCTGTGTACTCAGGAGAAATTGCCCAACAAATTTTAGGATCCAATTTATACTGTTGCCCATGTGAAATGAAAATAACTGAGGCTAAAAGAAAATTTTTGTGAAAAAAAAGTACTTCTTTATTTACGGATCAATTTGTGAAGCACCTGGGGTTCAAAGTGCTCACTATGCATCTAGATAAGTCCTTAGGGGTCTAGTTTCCAAAATGGGTCACTTGTGGGGAGCTCCAATGTTTAGGCACACAGGACTCTCCAAATGCGACATGGCAACCGCTAAATATTCCAGCATATTTTCTATTCAAAAAGTCAAATGGCGCTCCTTCCCTTCTAAGCCCTGCCGTGCGCCCAAACAGTGGTTTATGACCACATATGAGGTATCTGTGTACTCAGGAGAAATTGCCCAACAAATTTTAGGATCCAATTTATACTGTTGCCCATGTGAAAATAAAAAAAACTGAGGCTAAATGAAAATTTTTGTGAAAAAAAAGTACTTTCTTTTTTTACGGATCAATTTGTGAAGCACCTGGGGGTTCAAAGTGCTCACTATGCATCTAGATAAGTTCCTTAGGGGGTCTAGTTTCCAAAATGGGGTCACTTGTGGGGGAGCTCCAATGTTTAGGCACACAGGAACTCTCCAAATGCGACATGGCAACCGCTAAATATTCCAGCATATTTTCCATTCAAAAAGTCAAATGGCGCTCCTTCCCTTCTGAGCCCTGCAGTGCGCCAAACAGTGGTTTATGACCACATATGAGGTATCTGTGTACTCAGGAGAAATTGCCCAACAAATTTTAGGATCCAATTTATACTGTTGCCCATGTGGAAAATGAAAATAACTGAGGCTAAAAGAAAATTTTTGTGAAAAAAAAGTACTTTCTTTTATTTACGGATCAATTTGTGAAGCACCTGGGGGTTCAAAGTGCTCACTATGCATCTAGATAAGTTCCTTAGGGGGTCTAGTTTCCAAAATGGGGTCACTTGTGGGGGAGCTCCAATGTTTAGGCACACAGGGACTCTCCAAATGCGACATGGCAACCGCTAAATATTCCAGCATATTTTCCATTCAAAAAGTCAAATGGCGCTCCTTCCCTTCTGAGCCCTGCCGTGCGCCCAAACAGTGGTTTATGACCACATATGAGGTATCTGTGTACTCAGGAGAAATTGCCCAACAAATTTTAGGATCCAATTTATACTGTTGCCCATGTGAAAATGAAAAAACTGAGGCTAAAAGAAAATTTTTGTGAAAAAAAAGTACTTTCTTTTTTTTACAGATCAATTTGTGAAGCACCTGGGGTTCAAAGTGATCACTATGCATCTAGATAAGTTCCTTAGGGGGTGTAGTTTCCAAAATGGGGTCACTTGTGGGGGAGCTCCAATGTTTAGGCACACAGGAACTCTCCAAATGCGACATGGCAACCGCTAAATATTCCAGCATATTTTCCATTCAAAAAGTCAAATGGCGCTCCTTCCTTCTGAGCCCTGCCGTGCGCCCATACAGTGGTTTATGACCACATATGAGGTATCTGTGTACTCAGGAGAAATTGCCCAACAAATTTTAGGATCCATTTTACCCTGATGCCCATGTAAAAATGAAAAAAATGAATTGATGCTAAAAGAAAATTTTTGTTGGAAAAATTAAAATGTCCATTTTTTCCTTCCATGTTGCTTTAGTTCCTGTGAAGCACCTGAAGGGTTAATAATCTTCTTGAATGTAGTTTTGAGTAGCTTGAGGGGTGCAGTTTTTATAAAGGTGTCACTTTTGGGTATTTTCTGCCATATAGACCCCTCAAAGTGACTTCAAATGTGAGGTGGTCCCTAAAAAAATGGTTTTGTAAATTTTGCTGTAAAAATGAGAAATCGCTGGTCAACTTTTAACCCTTATAACTTCCTAACAAAAAAAAATGTTGTTCCCAAAATTGTGCTGATGTAAAGTAGACATGTGGGAAATGTTATTTATTAACTGTTTTGTGCCACATAACTCTCTGGTTTAACAGAATAAAAATTAAAAATTTGAAAATTACAAAATTTTCAGAATTTTCGCCAAATTTCCATTTTTTTCACAAATAAACGCAAAAATTATCGACCTAAATTTACCACTAACATGAAGCCCAATATGTCACGAAAAAACATTCTCAGAATCGCTAGGATCCGTTGAAGCGTTCCTGAGTTATTACCTCATAAAGGGACACTGGTCAGAATTGCAAAAAATGGCAAGGTCTTTAAGGTCAAAATAGGCTGGGTCTTGAAGGGGTTAAAGGGATCCAAAAAGCGAGGAGCCAACTTGGTGGACTCTACACGTAGCCTAATATTTCGGGCAGAGAGCCACACTAGGTCACCCGGTGCAAATGTAGGAGCGGGGCGCCGATGGGCATCGGCCGAAGACCTCATCCTCTCTTTGGAGGCCTGAATGGCATCCTGGGTGCGGTCCCAAATGTCCCGTGCCTCCACAGCCCAGTCTGCCACCCTGGAATCGGCAGAAGACACGAGCAAGGGCACTGGTACCCGCGGATGCTGACCGTAGTTCAGGAGGAATGGGGTCTGTCCGGTGGAGTCAGCCACAGCATTATTTAGAGTGAACTCAGCCCACGGTACCAAGGATGCCCAGTCATCCTGCCTGGCAGAGACAAAATGTCGCAAGTATGTGACCAAGGTCTGATTGGCCCTCTCTACCAACCCATTCGTCTCGGGATGGTATGCAGAGAAGAGATTCAACTCAATGCTGAGTAAACGACACAGCTCTCTCCAGAACCGAGAAGCAAACTGGGGACCTCGATCACTGACAATTTTGTCTGGCATACCGTGTAGGCGGAAAATATGCCTAATGAATAATGCTGCCAAGGCCCGTGCAGACGGTAACCGTGGTAACGGCACCAAGTGTACCATTTTGGAGAAGTGGTCAGTTATCACCCAGATGATGGTGCAGCCCCGAGACTTGGATAAACCCACCACAAAATCCATCCCGACCATCTCCCAAGGCCTGTCTGCCACCGGTAGAGGGAAAAGGAGCCCAGCTGGCCGTTGTCGAGGGGACTTATTCTTGGTGCAGGAGACGCATGCTTGAACGTATTCCCTGACCTCACGGACCATATGTGGCCATCAGTATGTCCTCGCCAGCAACTCAGATGTCCTCTTTGTCCCAAAATGTCCACCCACCCTGGACGAATGTGCCCAAGAGCGTACCTCCGGTCGCAAATTGGTGGGCATAAAAGTCTTTCCTGGAGGCATAGACTCAAGCGAAACCGGGGCCACTGTTCTTAGGCTCTCTGTGGGGACAATCAGCCGAGGCTCCTCCTCCACCTCTTCAGAGGACAAAACGGAGCAAGACAGAGCGTCGGCACGAATGTTCTTCTCACTGGAGAAGAAATGGAGGGTGAAATGGAACCGGGAGAAAAACAAGGACCATCTGGCCTGGCGAGAATTTATCCGCTGGGCAGTCTGTAAATAAACCAAGTGTAATGCTGGTATTCTGTACTTTGTTTTCCAGCGTTACTCTGCATGTCTTTTGCATTAACCCTTTTGCTCCTTTCCCCCTAACCAGCTGGGATGCTGTTGTCTGTTACCTATATGGATACTGCTCAGTTCCCGGCTCTGCTGCGTACCCGTACTTGCGTGAGTGGCTCCGCTGCTTTGCATGACCGCCCGCATGTGCGGTCCCTGACCTGCTGTAAAAGCCGTCCGTAGCTTGCAAAGTCCTCTGCAGTGGTGCATGACTTACTACGTGTTTGGCAGCAGCCATTGTTGGGTTCCCTCTGTGTTGAGCTGTCTGGCTCTGCATAGGGGGCGCGGCCCACACCTGTCCTGCTTTTATGTGGATTGGGTGTTTACTAGAATTACTGCTCCAGCCTATCGCTGTGAAGCAGCTCATATATAAAGTTCCCCAGCCCTAGTGGGCGTTGCCAGAGCTTCACATTGAATCCACATTGAATCCCTGAACCTAGCCGTATGTGGTTGTGTGTTCAGCTCCTGCTCTGAATTTGATCAGCTCTGGAGAGCTGATTCCCTGTTCCTGCTGTGTCTTGTTCCCTGATCCTGGATCTAACCCGGTACCTGAATGTCTGAACTGTGTCTTGTGTTTCCGCCTATGCTGGGGGCTGATTACCCAGATCGCCGTTCCTGGAGGCTGTATATCCAGGCCTGTTCCTGCTGTGTCTAATTACCTGAATCCCTGATCCTGGATCTAACCCGGTACCTGAATGTCTGAACTGTGTCTTGTGTTTCCGCCTATGCTGGGGGCTGATTACCCAGATCACTGTTCCTGGAGGCTGTATATCCAGGCCTGTTCCTGCTGTGTCTAATTACCTGAACCCCTGATCCTGGATCGCATCCTGTACCTGAATGTCTGAACTGTGTCTTGTGTTTCTGCCTATGCTGGGGCTGATTACCCAGATCGCCGTTCCTGGAGGCTGTATATCCAGGCCTGTTCCTGCTGTGTCTAATTACCTGAACCCCTGATCTTGGATCACATCTTGTACCTGACTGTCTGAATTGTGTCCTCTGTGTTATATTCCTGAAATCCTGCTGAGTCCAGAACCCTGTGCCAGTGACTGTGAATCCTTGCTATATAACCTGAGTTCATCTTGGAAGGAGGAGTCCGGTGTGTGCTGAGTTTCTGTTACTCTGTGCTCAGCTTCTGTGCAATCCCCGGCCAGCTCCCGTTGAGCTTGGCGGGGCTTGCACCAGACCGCTGGGGTTCCTTTTCAGGTCGCTGCCAGATGTCCGGATCCTATGCCTGATGACCATGGCCTGATGTCTGATGTCCGACGACCACTTCCAGATGTCCGGATCCTATCCTCCCTGCCTGATGTCCGGGTCCTGCCGATTGTTGCCAGATGTCCGGATCCTGCTGATCGGTGCCAGATGTCCGGAGTCCGATGCCTGTGTTCCAGTCCGTGTTCCTGTGATCCAATCCATGTTCCTGTCCGTGTTCCTGACTCTCTGAGACCCAATCCATGTTCCTGATGTTCCTGTCCGTGTTCCTGACTCCCTGAGATCCAATCCATGTTCCTGTCTGTGTTCCTGACTCCCTGAGATCCAATCCGTGTCCCTGATGTTCCTGTCCATGTCCTCCCTGATGACCACTGCCTGATATCCGATGTCCGATGACCACTTCCAGATGTCCTGATCCTATCCATCTCTACCTGATGTCCGGAGCCTGCCGATCGGTGCCAGATGTCCGGAGTCCGATGCCTGTGTTCCAGTCCTGTTCCTGTCTGTGTTCCTGATTCTCTGAGATCCAATCCGTGTTCCTGGTTTCCTGTCCGTGTTCCTGTGTCCCTGAGATCCAGTCCGTGTTCCGATGTTCCGATTCCTGCCGGTTCCTCCTTGGTCTACCCTGTGATGACGTCTGTCCTGGGTCGGTGTCTGATGTTCTCCTGCTGAGCCTGTGCTACGCCTGAGGCCTGAGAGAGAGGCCGTCCTAGTATGCCCGTGCCAGATGACCCTGGACTTCATCAACCCGTGATGACCCCGTCATCGTCTGACGTTCGTCCTGGGCCGGTGTCTGATGTTCTCCTGCTGAGCCTGTGCTACGCCCGAGGCCTGAGAGTGAGGCCATACTAGTATGCCCGTGCCAGATGATCCTGGACTTCATCAACCCGTGATGACCCCGCCATCGTCTGAAGTGTGTCTGAGGTCGGTGTCTGATGTTCTCCTGCTGAGCCTGTGCTACGCCTAAGGCCTGAGAGAGAGGCCGTCCAAGTATGCCCGTGCCAGATAACCCTGGACTGCATCTACCCGTGATGTCCTCCAGCACTCGTCTGTGATCCTGAGTCGTGTACCCTTCTCTGATGTGCGGAATCGGGAGCCCGGTCTTATGTTCTGTTTATGTACTTTGTTTCTTTAAGTAAACTTTATGTTTCTTCTTACCTGAAGTTGTGCGGTGTTGTCTAGTCCTGCAGGTCGTCACCTTGCCCACATGCTCAGCTGCCACGGATCCCGGTCGCTGCCCTTCCCTAGTCCGGGCAGGCCCGGGTCTCCCTCCGTGGTCCAGTGGGTCCACATTCTCTTATCATCTGGGACCCATGCCTCACGTCGTCGTGGACTGGCGGCGTGGTAGCATTGGCTAGCTAGGCAAGCTATGCCATGTCCCGACGCCCCACAGCCGTGGGAAGCGTCACAGGAAGCTCTGGCCATGGACTCCGCTGAGCATGTGCGCTCTGCAGGACTTTCTCCAAGCTCCACCTGATGTGCGAACTAGACTACTTGGTCCCCACACGGTAAGTGGACTAGATGGCTCGATTCCCCGCTTGGTCGGCGGTTCGGACTTTTCGAGCTATTAACTCTGCTGCCATATTGTGAACTATGGGACTTACCGCCAAACCCAAGTGAATTTTTCTGGGAAATTTTTTTTACTTGGGTCTTCAGAAGAGGGGTTCTGAGGAGGGGGATACTGTAACGCTGGTATTCTGTACTTTGTTTTCCAGCGTTACTCTGCATGTCTTTTGCATTAACCCTTTTGCTCCTTTCCCCCTAACCAGCTGGGATGCTGTTGTCTGTTACCTATATGGATGCTGCTCAGTTCCCGGCTCTGCTGCGTACCCGTACTTGCGTGAGTGGCTCCGCTGCTTTGCATGACCGCCCGCATGTGCGGTTCCTGACCTGCTGTAAAAGCCGTCCGTAGCTTGCAAAGTTCTCTGCAGTGGTGCATGACTTACTACGTGTTTGGCAGCAGCCATTGTTGGGTTCCCTCTGTGTTGAGCTGTCTGGCTCTGCATAGGGGGTGCGGCCCACACCTGTCCTGCTTTTATGTGGATTGGGTGTTTACTAGAATTACTGCTCCAGCCTATCGCTGTGAAGCAGCTCATATATAAAGTTCCCCAGCCCTAGTGGGCGTTGCCAAAGCTTCACATTGAATCCACATTGAATCCCTGAACCTAGCCGTATAAGGTTGTGTGTTCAGCTCCTGCTCTGAATTTGATCAGCTCTGGAGAGCTGATTCCCTGTTCCTGCTGTGTCTTGTTCCCTGATCCTGGATCTAACTCGGTACCTGAATGTCTGAACTGTGTCTTGTGTTTCCGCCTATGCTGGGGGCTGATTACCCAGATCGCCGTTCCTGGAGGCTGTATATCCAGGCCTGTTCCTGCTGTGTCTAATTACCTGAATCCCTGATCCTGGATCTAACCCGGTACCTGAATGTCTGAACTGTGTCTTGTGTTTCCGCCTATGCTGGGGGCTGATTACCCAGATCACCGTTCCTGGAGGCTGTATATCCAGGCCTGTTCCTGCTGTGTCTAATTACCTGAACCCCTGATCCTGGATCGCATCCTGTACCTGAATGTCTGAACTGTGTCTTGTGTTTCCGCCTATGCTGGGGGCTGATTACCCAGATCGCCGTTCCTGGAGGCTGTATATCCAGGCCTGTTCCTGCTGTGTCTAATTACCTGAACCCCTGATCTTGGATCACATCTTGTACCTGACTGTCTGAATTGTGTCCTCTGTGTTATATTCCTGAAATCCTGCTGAGTCCAGAACCCTGTGCCAGTGACTGTGAATCCTTGCTATATAACCTGAGTTCATCTTGGAAGGAGGAGTCCGGTGTGTGCTGAGTTTCTGTTACTCTGTGCTCAGCTTCTGTGCAATCCCCGGCCAGCTCCCGTTGAGCTTGGCGGGGCTTGCACCAGACCGCTGGGGTTTCTTTTCAGGTCACTGCCAGATGTCCAGATCCTATGCCTGATGACCATGGCCTGATGTCCGATGTCCGACGACCACTTCCAGATGTCCGGATCCTATCCTCCCTGCCTGATGTCCGGGTCCTGCCGATTGTTGCCAGATGTCCGGAGCCTGCTGATCGGTGTCAGATGTCCGGATCCTATGCCTGATGACCATGGCCTGATGTCCGATGTCCGACGACCACTTCCAGATGTCCGGATCCTATCCTCCCTGCCTGATGTCCGGGTCCTGCCGATTGTTGCCAGATGTCCGGATCCTGCTGATCGGTGCCAGATGTCCGGAGTCCGATGCCTGTGTTCCAGTCCGTGTTCCTGTGATCCAATCCATGTTCCTGTCCGTGTTCCTGACTCTCTGAGACCCAATCCGTGTTCCTGATGTTCCTGTCCGTGTTCCTGACTCTCTGAGACCCAATCCGTGTTCCTGATGTTCCTGTCCGTGTTCCTGACTCCCTGAGATCCAATCCATGTTCCTGTCTGTGTTCCTGACTCCCTGAGATCCAATCCGTGTCCCTGATGTTCCTGTCCGTGTCCTCCCTGATGACCACTGCCTGATATCCGATGTCCGATGACCACTTCCAGATGTCCTGATCCTATCCATCTCTACCTGATGTCCGGAGCCTGCCGATCGGTGCCAGATGTCCGGAGTCCGATGCCTGTGTTCCAGTCCGTGTTCCTGTCTGTGTTCCTGATTCTCTGAGATCCAATCCGTGTTCCTGGTTTCCTGTCCGTGTTCCTGTGTCCCTGAGATCCAGTCCGTGTTCCTGATGTTCCGATGTCCTGCCGGTTCCTCCTTGGTCTACCCTGTGATGACGTCTGTCCTGGGTCGGTGTCTGATGTTCTCCTGCTGAGCCTGTGCTACGCCTGAGGCCTGAGAGAGAGGCCGTCCTAGTATGCCCGTGCCAGATGACCCTGGACTTCATCAACCCGTGATGACCCCGTCATCGTCTGACGTTCGTCCTGGGCCGGTGTCTGATGTTCTCCTGCTGAGCCTGTGCTACGCCCGAGGCCTGAGAGTGAGGCCATACTAGTATGCCCGTGCCAGATGATCCTGAACTTCATCAACCCGTGATGACCCCGCCATCGTCTGAAGTGTGTCTGAGGTCGGTGTCTGATGTTCTCCTGCTGAGCCTGTGCTACGCCTAAGGCCTGAGAGAGAGGCCGTCCAAGTATGCCCGTGCCAGATAACCCTGGACTGCATCTACCCGTGATGTCCTCCAGCACTCGTCTGTGATCCTGAGTCGTGTACCCTTCTCTGATGTGCGGAATCGGGAGCCCGGTCTTATGTTCTGTTTATGTACTTTGTTTCTTTAAGTAAACTTTATGTTTCTTCTTACCTGAAGTTGTGCGGTGTTGTCTAGTCCTGCAGGTCGTCACCTTGCCCACATGCTCAGCTGCCACGGATCCCGGTCGCTGCCCTTCCCTAGTCCGGGCAGGCCCGGGTCTCCCTCCGTGGTCCAGTGGGTCCACATTCTCTTATCATCTGGGACCCATGCCTCATGTCGTCGTGGACTGGCGGCGTGGTAGCATTGGCTAGCTAGGCAAGCTATGCCATGTCCCGACGCCCCACAGCCGTGGGAAGCGTCACACCAAGTTTTTGTGATCAGTAAAAACTTGAAAGGGAAAACGAGCCCCCTCCAGGAGATGTCTCCACTCGGAGAAGGCCAACTTCATGGCTAGTAACTCCCTGTCCCCAATGGAATAATTCCTCTCTGCTGGTGTGAAGGTCTTGGAAAAGAAGAAGCAAGGATGCTTCCGAC
Organism: Oophaga sylvatica; assembly: GCA_033576555.1. Classification (NCBI taxonomy): domain Eukaryota; kingdom Metazoa; phylum Chordata; class Amphibia; order Anura; family Dendrobatidae; genus Oophaga; species Oophaga sylvatica. The sequence goes on along the minus strand of JARQOD010000004.1, from coordinate 571,420,040 downwards.
CTTGAGCATGCTTTTGGAAGAGGACTGCTCCAGCACCAATGGATGAGGCATCTACCTCCAATATAAAAGGCTTATCAACATCAGGGCAATGTAAGATGGGAGCGCTAGCAAAATGAGATTTAACTGAAATAAAGGCCTTGGAGACCTCCTCTGACCATAACTTGGGATTAGCTCTCTTCTTGGTGAGGGCTACCAAGGGAGCTACCAAAGTAGAGAAGTGGGGAATGAATTGGCGATAGTAGTTGATGAACCCCATAAAGCGCTGCAACGCTTTAAGGGAGTGGGGTTCTTGCCAATCCATTACAGCCTGTAGTTTGGCAGGATCCATAGCCAATCTCTGGGAGGAGATGATATAGCCCAGGAAAGGTGGAGACTCCTGCTCAAACATGCACTTCTCCAACTTCGCATATAGGGAATTTGCTCGTAAGAGGTCAAGGACCTTGCATACATCTCTCCGGTGGGAGGCCATATCTGGAGAAAAGATGAAAAAGTCATCCAGATAGACTACCACCGAGGTGGTCAACATATCCCAGAAGATGTCGTTCACAAAGTCTTGGAAGACAGCTGGGGCATTACAGAGTCCAAAGGGCATTACCAGATATTCATAATGCCCATCCCTGGTGTTAAATGCCGTCTTCCATTCGTCCCCCTCACGGATGCGAATCAGGTTATAAGCAGGTCTAGTTTAGTAAATACCCTTGCTCCCCGAAGTCGGTCAAAGAGCTCAGAGATTAGCGGCAAAGGATACTTATTTTTCACGATGATAGCGTTGAGACCCCTATAATCAATGCATGGACGTAATTCTCCATTCTTCTTCTGTACAAAGAAGAACCCTGCTCCCGCTGGTGACACCGACTTCCTAATGAATCCCCTTGCCAAGTTCTCCTGAATATATTGGGACATGGCCTCTGTCTCAGGAAGAGAGAGGGGATAAACCCTTCCTCTAGGAGGCTCAGCTCCAGGCAAGAGGTCGATAGGACAGTCATAGGGGCGATGAGGCGGAAGAGCCTCCGCAGCCTTCTTCGAGAAAACGTCGGCATATGACCAATAGACCTTGGGAAGAGGAGAGAGGTCTATGAGTATCTCAGTGGTGGTGACCTGCACGCTGTCCCTAATGCATCTGCCTTTACATAAATTACCCCAACCCAGAATTCTCCCTGAAGACCACTCAATATGGGGAGAGTGGTGGCGGACCAAGGGTAATCCCAACAAAACCTCATCTATACTCTCAGGGAGGATAAAAAATGATATATTACGTCTGCTTCAGACGTAGTCTGCTTCATATATTTCAAATCCCTTATTTCAAATTACAGATTTCTAATTACACTACTGTGAATTAGACTAGAATTCTAGAATGCATTTGGCCACACATGAATCCTACAGCATTATCATCATCACCTTGTGACTGAGATGTTCTTCTGTTCCCACAGGTATGAACTGCAAACTTCCCCATCTTTCCATTGTTCCTGAATGCCCCCATGTGTATTGCTTTGTTCTATGGTATGAACTACAAACTTCCCCATATTTCCAGTGTTCCTGATTGCCCCCATGTGTATTGCTTTGTTCTATGGTATGAACAGCAAACTTCCCCATCTTTCCAGTGTTCCTGAATGCCCCCATGTGTATTGCTTTGTTCTATGGTATGAACTGCAAACTTCCCCATCTTTAAAGTGTTCCTGAATGCCCCCATGTGTATTGCTTTGTTCTATGGTATGAACTGCAAACTTCCCCATCTTTCCAGTGTTCCTGAATGCCCCCATGTGTATTGCTTTGTTCTATGGTATGAACTGCAAACTTCCCCATATTTCCAGTGTTCCTGAATGCCCCCATGTGTATTGCTTTGTTCTATGGTATGAACTGCAAACTTCCCCATCTTTAAAGTGTCCCTGAATGCCCCCATGTGTATTGCTTTGTTCTATGGTATGAACTGCAAACTTCCCCATCTTTCCAGTGTTCCTGAATGCCCCCATGTGTATTGCTGTGTTCTATGGTATGAACTGCAAACTTCCCATCTTTCCAGTGTTCCTGAATGCCCCATGTGTATTGCTTTGTTCTATGGTATGAACTGCAAACTTCCCCATCTTTCCAGTGTTCCTGAATGCCCCCATGTGTATTGCTTTGTTCTATGGTATGAACTGCAAACTTCCCCATCTTTCCAGTGTTCCTGAATGCCCCCATGTGTATTGCTTTGTTCTATGGTATGATTTGCTCACCATCTTGTATACATAATTGTACTCTATTCTTATCTTCACCACACATCTGAATGGTCTGTGTAACCCCTCCCCCCTTTTATGACCTTTCCTTAAAGGTACTGCCACACTGAGCTATCCCGCTAGCGATCTCGTTAGCGTTGCATACTAATGAGATCGCTAGCGGATTGTTTCTATATCGCTAAATGCTGCCGCATTTAGCGATATAGTTAACGACGCTATCGCCGTTAGCGATCTTCTTAACGACTTTAGCGGTACAAAAGTACCGCTAAATCGCTAAGAAAGGTGCCACACAGCGATTAGATACTTACCCAGCGGGAGCGCCGACGAGAAAATAGGGTCCGGAGCGATTCCAGCGACGAGCGAGATCACAGCAGGAAGCTCGTCGCTGGAAGCTGCCGCACTGAACAATATCGCTAACGGGATCGCTAAATAGTGACGTTTTTTAGCGATCCCGTTAGCGATATTGTTTAGTGTGGCATACCCTTAACTCTGTACATCTGGCCTGAGCAGTCCAGCCCACTTTCCAAGCTCACCTGATTGCCTTTAGCTGCAGATGTATTCAGTGGCATGGGTCTGCTCCAGACGTAGTCTGCTTCATATATTTCAAATCCCATATTTCAAATTACAGATTTCTAATTACACTACTGTGAATTAGACTAGAATTCGACTGGAATTTGGCTGCAAGGTAACATAATTTAAAACCACTATGTTTCAGTTTCTTTTCACTTTCACCCCATCCTCCTTTCTTTCTTCCTATCTCCTGTAATCCCCCCACCTAGTAAGGAATTAGTCATTTCCCCCTCCATTCTCCCCACCCATCTCACCTCCTCCTCAGAACTGTTCCTCCACATACAATCCTTCTTACCAAGACACACAGGGCCACATCATGTTTTATCCTGCTCTCACTTTCTAACGCTCTGTCTGCTACTCCTCATCGCTGGCGATGTATCCCCAAATCCTGGCCCTCCTCAACTCATCCTCACACTCATTTCTAACACCCTGCCACGATCCTCCACACGTTTCTACAACCATGACAACCTCATACCTATCAATCAACACCCCCCTCCCCCGGTCCCACTACCCGGAGCACTATGGAACGCACGCTCCGTCTGCAATAAACTGTCATTTATCCACGACCTCTTTATCACCAACAAACTCTCCTTCCTTGCCATCACTGAAACCTGCTCACCCCCTCTGACTCAGCCTCTCCATCTGCGCTTTCCTATGGCGGATTCCATCTCTCTCTCTCACACCCCTCGCCCCAGCAACAAATGTGGTGCAGGGGTTGGCTTACTCCTGTCTGATATCTGCTCCTTTACCCCTATTCAACTTCCACCCTCCGCTGCTATTCCCTCGTTCGAGGTGCACTCCGTCCGCATCTATTCCCCCTCCAACCTCCAACTGGCTGTCATCTACCGCCCCCCGGAACTAGCCATCTCCACCTTTTTCGACCACTTCACCACCTGGCTACTCTCTGCTGACATCCCCACCATCATCATGGGCGATTTCAACATACCCATTGACACTTCCACCACAGCTGCCTCTAAACTTCTAGCACTCACGGCTTCCCTCGGCCTCTGCGTCCACTCACAAAGATGGTCACACGCTGGACCTTATCTTCACCCGCCTCTGTTCCCTCATTAATCTCACTAACTCATCATTCCCCCTGTCTGACCACAACCTACTGACATTCTATTCCCTCTCCTCTGTTAGTACACATCCCCCACTCCACAAACTCACCCACCCTCACAGAAATCTCAAACACCTCAATTTACAATCGCTCTCTGAGTCCCTCCTCCCTCTCACAGACATAGCCTCACTTAATGACACAGATGCTGCTGCCACATTTTATAATACCACAATAAAAGCCACACTTGATTCGGCCGCCCCCCTCACGCAGAGCAAAACTCGTACAATCAACAGGCAGCCCTTGCTGACCGGCCTGACCAAAGAACTGAGACGGGCTTCCAGGGCTGCCGAGCGGAGATGGAAGAGAACCCATTCTACCGAGCACCTCAACGTATACAAGCAGTCCCTCGCCAGCTTCAAGTCCACGCTGTCTGCCGCAAAACAAACTTACTTCGCATCTCTTATATCCTCCCTGTCTCACAACCCTAAACAGCTCTTCAACACTTTCAATTCTCTACTCCGTCCCCCAGCTCCTCTTCCCTCTCCTCTCATTTCTGCTGAAGACTTCGCCTCTTTCTTTAAGCAAAAGATTGATATGATCAGAGAAAGCTTTGGCCCGCAGCCGCCAATGCCCCTCTTAGCCACTCAGCCCTGTTCTTCCAAAACCAGCTTCACCACCATGACAGAAGATCAGCTATCCACTCTCCTGTCACAATCACACCTCACCACTTGCGCGCTTGACCCACTCCTGTCCCACCTCATCCCTAACTTTGCCACAGTCTTCATCCCTACTCTCACACACCTCTTCAACCTTTCACTTACAAATGGTGTCTTTCCTTCATCCTTCAAACATGCCTCAATCACTCCCATCCTCAAAAAGCCCTCCCTCGACCCATCCTCTGTGTCTAACTATCGCCCGATATCTCTTCTACCCTACGCCTCAAAACTACTGGAACAGCATGTAAATCTCGAACTGTCCTCCCACCTCTCCTCCTGTTCCCTCTTTGACCGTTTACAATCCGGCTTCCGACCGCATCACTCAACTGAAACTGCCCTAACTAAAGTCACTAACGACCTGCTGACCGCCAAGAGCAAGCGACACTACTCTGTCCTCCTTCTCCCGGACCTGTCTTCTGCCTTCGACACCGTGGACCATTCCCTCCTGCTACAGATTCTCTCATCTCTTGGCATCACAGACTTGGCCCTGTCCTGGATCTCATCATACCTAACAGAACTAACATTCAGTGTCTCCCTCTCACACACCACCTCCTCACCTCACCCCCTGTCTGTCGGTGTTCCTCAAGGCTCAGTCCTAGGACCCCTACTCTTCTCCATCTACACCTTCGGCCTGGGACAGCTCATAGAATCCCACGGCTTGCAGTATCACCTCTACGCCGATGACACGCAGATCTACCTATCTGGACCTGACCTCACCTCCCTACTGACCAAAATCCCACAGTGTCTGTCTGCTATCTCAGCCTTCTTTTCTGCTCGCTTTCTCAAATTGAACATGGACAAAACAGAATTCATCATCTTTCCCCCACCTCATTCTTCCCCTCCACCAGACCTATCCATCAATGTCAATGGCTGCTCGCTTTCCCCAGTCCCGCATGCTCGGTGCCTTGGGGTGATCCTCGACTCTCCCCTCTCTTTCAAACCACATATCCAAGCCCTCGCCACCTCCTGCCGCCTCAAAATCAAAAATATTTCAACCATGAAACCACAAAAACACTAGTGCACGCCCTTATCATCTCCCGCCTCGACTACTGCAACCTCCTACTGTCTGGCCTCCCCTCTAGCACTCTGGCACCACTCCAGTCCATCCTACACTCTGCTGCCCGACTAATCCACCTGTCTCCCCGCTATTCCCCAGCCTCCCCCCTATGCCAGGCCCTTCACTGGCTTCCTATTGCCCAGAGACTTCAGTTCAAAACCCTAACCATGACATACAAAGCCATCCACAACCTTTCTCCTCCATACATCTGTGAAATGGTCTCCCGCTACCTACCCACACGCAACCTTCGATCCTCTCAAGATCTCCTTCTCGACTCCCGCCTCATCTCTTCTTCCCACAACCGCATACAAGACTTCTCCCGGGCTTCCCCCATACTCTGGAACTCCCTGCCGCAAAAGATCAGACTTTCACCAACAACGGAAACCTTCAAGAAGAACCTGAAGACCCACCTGTTCCGACAAGCCTACAACCTGCAATGATCCTCAGTCTACTGAACCATCGCACGACCAGCTCTACCCTTTCCTAGTGTATCCTCACCCATACCTGTAGACCGTGATCCCTAGCGGGCAGGGTCCTCTCTCCTTCTGTACTGTGTGTCCCTTGTCTAGCACGTTTATTGTACCTGTCTATATTTTCCCTTTTCATATGTAAAGCGCCATGGAATAAATGGCGCTATATAAATGTGTAAAAATAATAACAATAATAATATATTCTCCTGATGGGAAGGAGATATAGACAAGGTGAGTGAGACAGACTGATGGGTGATTTGTGTGGGCAGAATTGCTCCGTTCAACACCCGTACTGACACTGGTTCAGCCAGCAACACCAAAGGCATGGTGTGGCGAGAAGCAAAGGAGTACGACATAAAATTCCCCTCTGTCCCAGAATCCACACTCAGCTTGATGGGTAGGGTGGTAGTACCGTGGGTAATTATCCCCTTGATGAGCACTTTAGGGGCAAAACTCATGGTGCCCAGTGACCCTGTTTCTACGGTTAGTCGGCGCGACCGTTTATTCAACCGCTGTGGACATCGGTTGGCAAAATGTCCCTGCTGCTGGCAAATATAACAAATCGGGGATGGACGAGTGACCCGAGATTTAGATCCCGTAGGAGCAACCTCCTGAAGGTCGGGCGCCTGAACGGGCGACTCCAGAGGGTTGGCGAAGGTAGGACAGCAAAATGGCTGACCAAAGCCAAACCCTGGGTACTTGCCAGCAGTTTGAGCGCCGTATCGTGGGTGACCTGAGGTCATAGAAAAACCTTTTTCAGAGCCTCCAGAAAACGAGAAGCGCTCTGCACCACACGGTCATTGCGCTCCCACAGCGGCGTTGCCCACTCCAATGCTCTGCTATCACAAAGCTCACTTGTGCCCGATCCGTGGGGAAACATGCAGCCAGAAGTTCGAGGTGTATGGAGCACTGACTCATGAATCCCCGACATTGCTTGCTGTCACCAGCAAACTTGTCTGGAAGCGGGAGGTGGAACAATATAGGGGCAGAGGTGGCAGAGGACAAACTGGCTGCAGCTACGCTAGCAGCCTGAACAGCAACTGCGGTAACATCCACAGCTGAGGTTGTGCGCTCAAGAGCCACCAACCTACCCTCCAGCTGCTGGATGTACTGCGGTAAACGCTGGTCATCCGCCATTTACTAGCCAGACTCTGGCGCTAGGATTATGTTAGGGTCTGCGGAACGCACCTAATAAATAATATAGAGAGGTGTGTTCGCAGCCCGGGGTCCACCGTGCAGGCAGAGCTTGCTGCTAGTAAGATGGCATAAGTAGCGAACTCTGTTATCCCGCAGAGTCGCTAAAATATACGCCGTAGCGCGCTGTGGCAGAAAGTGCGAACTCTGTTAATCCACAGAGCCGCTAGCGGGAATGCCACAGCGCTATATAGCGATATAAGCAAACTCTGTTACACCACAGAGTCGCTGAGGTAAAGACGCAGAGATAGGTACTGAGTCATATTAACACCACACGGATACACAGATAACTGCTGTGCGGATAGCAATCCGTGATCATGCAGACAGCAAAGCAATCAAGCAATCTCCTCACCGAAGAAGCCAGTATTCTAGGGGCTTATTTCAGCCAAGCCCTAACCACGTGCACTCAAATCTCCTCACCGGAGGTGCCGGTATTCTAGGGGCTTATTTCAGCCGAGCCCTAGCCACATGCATGCATGATCACACTGGCGCAAAGCACATAATACAATTGATCCTAGCGCACGGCCGTGCGGTAAGGACAGCCTTTTATAGCACCCACGAGAAAAAGACCTTCCAGGAAGGACCAATGGGAAGCTGCTTCAGAGCATCAACAGCCGGAGGACCTTCCTGAAGGACCAATAGGAGTGACATCTGTATCTGAGTATGTGACCCCTGATCTCCAATGGGAGATCTTGCCCTGGGCATGCTCAGATGAAGCAACAAAGGACTTAGACCTAAAGACGTCTGCTAGCCGCTGACCAGTACTGGCTACAATAGCAGAACCTGAAGTGGCTGCAGCAAGTCTCCACACAGTATTAGACTGGGCGAGACGCTGGGACCGACGTCTTTGCTGAGCAGGCTCCACTGCGGCCGGAGATGGATGGGGGACCGCAGCGGGACTGGTTCAAGACTCCCCTTGTGCAGCAGCGGGAACTCAAACCCTAACAGTGCATGGCCTAATCTCCGACTGCCTCGTTTCCTGCAACAAGAATAAAATAATAAGCCAACATATGCTTCCTTCCACTGTAGTTCATATACTGAATGTCCCACAATGATCTTACGTGTAGTACAGTCACATCGGGACTGTTGGGTTATTAGTTTATGTTATTTCTAGGAGACTAGGGTGTAGGGGATTTGGGGTGCAGTGAGTATAATTTGTTTTTATTTCTATGTGAATATTTATGTATTATGTATCAATATGTATGTATTATGTGAATAATGAAAATGTATGTAATTTTACTTTTTTTAACAGTGAGCACAGATGCTGGCAGATGATACTGTAGGGGATTGGAATGAAACACCCCTTTAATGCCTTACCTCCTTTTAAGAATTCTTATGTACAGTTGTTATTAATGTAAATATTCTATTATGTTTCGGTACTGCTACACGGCTGTGTATTACCGACGGTCTTTTTGGTACTGCCACGATTATGTGTTACCAAACTGTCAGGTATTATGCTTTGATGTGACCTTATCTTATGTTGTATTGTATGCCATATATTAATGTGTAGATTAGGCTAAGTCAGTGCATCCTTTGGGTTCAATAGCGGAGGGCACTTTTAGTATATAGTATACATAGACTGGGTAAGTGTAGTATTGGAACGGGCCACTAGATGGGGGCATACTAATGGTCCTTGATAGGTACAGTTGATAAATAGTTCATTAGGGGTTAACTGTAGGAGGATCTGCTGTGGGTTAAGCTAGCGCAGGTAGTAGGAATTAGTTAGAAGGCCGAGCATGCCCGACAGGTCCACAAGGCCTCTAAGCCCAGGATGCCACAGCAGTTACGCAACGTTGATTAGAAGCAGAAAAGCACGGGCACAGTCAGATGGGTGCAGGATAAGGCTGGAGCACCAGAGGAAGTTACAATTCACGTTAGCAGAAGGAAACGTGGTCCAAAAGTCTTCAGGGCACAGAATGTTCATGATGTGGCAGATTCTCAATAGGACTTAGGCCTGCAAGTCTGAGGCAAAGCGGACGAGCAGGATCCCCTATGTAATGAGGTCCTACAGTAGTGAAGTTGCGGTACCGCCAAGGGCGCTACTACCCCATAATGTACATGAGGGTAAAGAATGTAAGAAAGGGAAAGTGCAGGAGTAATGCTGTGTGGACTGTGATGTAACTGTTGTGTCCTGGACCGTTGTAGAAGAAAGTAAAAGCATTAAATTTGCATCAGTACTGGTATCTGTGTCCGTTATTTCATTTACATGCACTGGAAGTAAGTGTGCAGGAGCTTTGTCGCAGTGGACCAGCAACCAGAACAGGTACACCGGTAGATGCTGAAGATATTCCTGTGGGAGGAGGTGAGGACACCAGAGCCCCGGTATCCTCGGCTGCAACTACCGTCCTGCCCTCCTCTTACAATACTACTTTCTCATTAGCTGCACCTGTTCTTACTGTTATCAGTGACACCAGACATAGCCCGATGGGAGCAGTAGTCTCTTCGGGCCAAGCTTGCTTCACCACTGCGGGTCACAGTCTGCTGCGGAATCATGCTGACATCTGACAGCATGCTCTCGCCGCGCTGTGACCGATAGCACCAGCCATAGCGTTACCGCACACACAGACACCCTCACACACACGCAGACACACACACAGACACCCGCCCACAGCCGCACACACAGACACAGCATGTGACGAGCATGGCGACGCCAGGTCTAAAATAGACCTGATGACGTTGTGCGGCCAGCCAATCATTGTAATGCCACAACCAACATGGCTGCGGCATTACATTGTGTGGCAGACAATCCCTACATGTTCATTGGCTCTCTAAAGAGCACCAAACATGCAGGGAGGGGACCCGAGCTCCCGCCGACCAACCCCAGAAATACTCGGCGAGCTCCGAGCCTCGCGAGCACTGCGATGATTGGCCGAGCACCGAATAGTGGGAGCATGCTCACTCATCACTGCTAATAAGGATATGTGGCATTGACGCTAAATCTTTATAGCTGTTGTATATTTGCTAGTAGGAATATTATGGCAAAGTTAGCACGTATGTCCGTTTATATATCATATATCTGAGGTATTAGACCTGGGCAAGGCTTGGCCATATAAGATAGTTACCTCAGTGTAATATAAAATATATTGTTATAAATGCCACAAATATGGTGTGCCCATAGTGGATATGGTTATTCCCAATAATTTACCTGGATGCCGGAATGGGATCCGTGTGAAGACAGCATGTCTGTGGTGTGCGACAGCCATCACTATGGGTGTGCGTTGTTTGTCCAGCGGGCGCTTCCGGGTAAAATACTTCATGTACTGTAAGTGCTTGTATCACGTGTAGGAGCCGCGTCATCGTGGTAATGTGTTTGCCAGTAGAGCCCGGGCACGCATGCGCACGGGCAGCGGGCATGCTTTTTGAGAAGACAGGAATCATGTTGTGTATAACAAGGATAAGCTTAATCCCTGGTTCACCACAATGTGTGTCTGCTTATGTGGAGATGTTCCATACGGCTAGAAAATGATACTGCCACAAGTAGCCCCTAGCGGAGGGGAGAGGAGCCCATAGAAAAAGTCCCATTTTTTAAGAATATTGGTTATATCGTGGGAATTATGAAGGAAATAGATATAAGTTCATACTCTACCATAGACAGACAGAGGTGCCCAGTGGAAGACAAAAGGAAGGAATTAGCAATTCTATAAAAAGAGAAAGAGACAATATTAGATTATTCTCTAAGATAATGCGTTATAACATTAACAGCAAAATATGTATGTAGCATGAAAATAGATGATCCACTTATATTAAAGCATCATGTTCATAAAAAGCTCGAAGTGTCATAGTCTCTGATTAATCCTTTGGGTTCCAAGGTTTGTAAAGTAAAAATCCAGTATGCTTCAGTCCTTTTCAGGATTTTAGTCCTGTCTGGCCACTTCTGCATTGATCAACCTGCTCTAGAACCTGGAATCTAAGTTGTGCTATGTTATGTTCCATCATGTGGAAATGGTACGGAAGAGGAAGATGGATCCTATTGCATCTGACATTAGATTTACGTTGAGTAGTGTTGAGCATTCCGATACCGCAAGTATCGGGTATCGGCCGATATTCGCGTTATCGGAATTCCGATACTTAATTCCGATACTTTTTCCATATCGTATACCGGAATCGGAAGTTCCCATAATTCTTTGAGAGGCAATGTGATTTTAGTCAGCCAATGAGGAATCCTACGAAGTGTGGGCACATCCTGTAATGCTGCGGTCATCTTAACTAATGGCATGGCTGTGATTGGCTGCTGAAATGATGTCAGAATGCACTATAAAAGGCGCCCCGCCATTTTAGCGTCACTGTGCTGTGAACTCAGTAAGGGACAGAACGCTACTCTGCTCACTCTGAGGGACAGTTAGATATTGCGATTTTGTGTACTACTGTGCTTGAGGCAGGCTAGTTTACCAACCGCTGTGTAAAGCTTCATTTTGCCAGTGTTGTTTTAACAGCTCTGTGCAAGGTGTGTGTGTGACAGTGCAGGTGACGCTGCAGTTTGCTCTGCATCCACCGCTGTTTGTAGGCATCTGCACGTGTCACTGACTCTTTTTTTTTTTTTTTTTTTTTTTATTTTGTGGAATTGGTGCAGCTCCATTATATTAGAAAAAAAAATCAAATCTATTAGTGTGACGTGCTTCCATCCGTATACAATACATTGGTTGCAAACACTATAGAAGTACAGAAAGGAGCTTTTCACAGATTGTGGACAGTTGTGTTTCAGTGTTCACTTCAGTCTGTGTTTTTTACTTTTTTTAGTGCAGATCACGCTCCAGTTACATGTTCAAGCACTGCTGCTTGTACTCTGCTGAGCGTGTCTCAGTGGCTCATCCTAATAGTATTAGTGTGACGCGCTTCCATCCGTATACAATACATTGGTTGCAAACACTATAGAAGTACAGAAAGGAGCTTTTCACAGATTGTGGACAGTTGTGTTTCAGTGTTCACTTCAGTCTGTGTTTTTTACTTTTTTTAGTGCAGATCACGCTCCAGTTACATGTTCAAGCACTGCTGCTTGTACTCTGCTGAGCGTGTCTCAGTGGCTCATCCTTTTCATTTATCTCCAATTGGTTCTGCTACATTCCATTTAAAATAAATCTAATCTATTAGTGTGACGCGCTTCCATCCGTATACAATACATTGGTTGCAAACAATATAGAAGTACACAAACGGGCCTTTCACAGCTACTGAACATGGGTTTTTAATTTTTAACTAAAATATGTATTTTTTCAAATGACACAAATATAAGTAATGTTGAAGAGGAATAGTCCTACATCCATTGTTTGCACAATATTACAGGTGTACATCATGTCCCTTAATCAACAATGTATTATTATATTTACTTGTATGCTTTTATTTAAAAGCCAAGAACACAGAAGGATAACCTTCGCACTGCAGCTGTTGTCAAAGTTCAACCCACATTATGCACTTCCAACATTGCAGCATTTGAGGCATGATGTGAGTTGGATTGGTCAAAGTTATGGAGTGAGAAGGTTCACCATCAGTACCCTATAGCATAAGTATGCTTTTGTGTTAGACATGTGGATATCTGCCATAATATGTCACAATTATTTAGTTACAGATTTGTTACCAACACTAATCATTGAATGGTTTTAAATTTGACGTTTCACTTGTTTACAGCTTAGAAATAAGGGTGTAGCCTGATATCTATGTGTAGCACTAGCCACTTTAACATGTCATGTTTTTTTAAACATGTGTAGCTAGGTAGCAGTAATTTTTGCCGGACACACAGCAGGGGAACAGCAGGCGTTACTGAACCCCACTATTACTATAGCTTGTGTATTGGTCTGTGGACACGACACTTCTGAGCAGCAACTGGCAGTGTTGTAGCCCAGGGAGTATAGCTCAGGTGGTAGAAAGATGAACATAACAGGAGACATGGAAAACGTTGTCAACCAGTTAGTTAATCTGAAACCGGACAGGCAAATTCAGGCGAGATCCATGCCTAGTTCATTTTCAGAAAAGTAAGCCGTTGTACATTATCGTAGGATAGTCGCATGCAACGGTCTGTTAGTACACCACCTGCAGCAGTAAAGACACGCTCCGATAATACACTGCCAGCAGATCAAGCCAGCACCTCCAATGCATACTGGCTAAGCTCTGGCCATGTATCCAGCTTAGAGACACAAAACTTGAATGGGGAAGAGCCATCTGAGAGTACACTGAGAGGGCAAGACATGTAGTCTGTAACCATCTTACGGAAATGTTGCCTCCTGCTGACTGGAGCCGTCTCGGATGGTGTAGACATTGGTGGCGCTGCCACAAAACTTCGACACATTTGGAACATACTGGTCTTGCCCTGTGCAGAGGCGCTGCTTGTGCTCCCTCTTGTTGCAGAGCTGTCTCCACTGCCTCGACGCACAGAGCTGCTTTGTAAATCAGTAGCAGCAGCAGTGCTCTCGGCTGGAATGGAGAACATTATGGATTGCACCAGTGTGTCTTGGTACTTCCGCATTTTACGCTCCCGGTTCAACGGTGTGATGAGGCTTTGTAAGTTGTCCCGGTAGCGAGGGTCTAGGAGGGTGTACACCCAATAATCAGACGTGGTGTGAATGTGTTCGATGCGGCGGTCGTTTCTCAGCCACTGCAGCATGAAATCAACCATGTGCTGCAGACTCCCAACTGGCCAAGAAACGTTGTCCCCTGCAAGAGGCGTCATCTCCGCCTGCTGTGCATCACCCCACCCTTGGTCTACATACTGACTAGAGCATTGTCTACCTCCCTCTGGAGCGATGTCTTCCTCCTCCATTGACTCCTCCTCACAAAGTCCTTCAAATACATATAAATTTACAAAATTTAAAACTCAAAATTTAAAAACTTTGTATCATAATTCTGTAACATCAGTTTATGGAAACACAATAGCATTACAAAAGGATAGACAAAAAATGTACATTATGTGCTTTGTAAATACATTAAAAGTTTGTAATGGTTATGAAAATATAGACAGCGACTCTGGAGGTTCAATTGTTGATACAGCATGGTACTTTGAAAGTCCTCCAGCCCTTTGTGAAGAACCACGTTGCGCTGACTGTCCAGAAGGTGATGGAATTTGTGACTCCTCATCCTCCTCACAAAGTCCTTCAAATACATATAAATTTACAAAATTTAAAACTCAAAATTTAAAAACTTTGTATCATAATTCTGTAACATCAGTTTATGGAAACACAATAGCATTACAAAAGGATAGACAAAAAATGTACATTATGTGCTTTGTAAATACATTAAAAGTTTGTAATGGTTATGAAAATATAGACAGCGACTCTGGAGGTTCAATTGTTGATACAGCATGGTACTTTGAAAGTCCTCCAGCCCTTTGTGAGGAACCACGTTGCGCTGACTGTCCAGAAGGTGATGGAATTTGTGACTCCTCATCCTCCACCTCTTCCAAAACCTCATGCCTTAGTGCTTGCAGTGTTTTTTGAAGCAGGCAGATAAGGGGGACAGTCAGGCTGACTAGTGCATCATCTGCACTCGCCATCCGCGTTGACTCATCAAACGCACGCAAAACGTGGCAGATATCCTTCATAGAGTTATTCGCCACTCATTACACTGGCAGTGGCTGCCCATTCATTATAGGATCCAATTCTAATTACTGGTTCTCACCAACAAAGCTCTCCACAGCGCAGCACCCCCCTACATCTCCTCCCTTATTTATATTTATCGGCCTAACCGACTGCTGCACTCTGCAAACGACCTTCGACTAACCTCTGCACTAATCCGTACCTCCCACTCCCAACTCCAAGACTTCACCCGCGCTGCGCCAATCCTCTGGAATGCTCTACCCCAAGAAATTAGGACTATCCGCAATTTGGATGGTTTCAGGCGCTCCCTCAAAACACATTTGTTCACAGTGGCCTATCACATTCTCTAATCAAAGTCATTCTATGTGTAATTCTGTGTGTGTAGCCCATTCACTATCTCCATGCATCCCTCACTTCCTTAAAATGGCTGGACCATCATTGTAAAAACACCATTGTATATAAACACCTGTACTTTGTATCTCCCACACCTCATTGTAGATTGTAAGCTTTCACCAGCAGGGGCGGCTGATTTTGCTTTAATTATTGTATTGTTAACGTTGTTACTTATGACTCGTGTTTTGAAACTGTTAAACTGTAAAGCACTGTGGAATATTATGGCGCTATATAAATAAATAATATTATTATTCTTATTATAGAGGCCCACTCAGTAGTGGTGAAGTGTGAACGCCGCAAATTGCGAGTTGACTGCGCCTGATGCAGCTGATACTCCATTACTGTTGGCTGCTGCTCACACAACCGCTCCAACATATGTAACGAGGAATTCCACCTGGTGGGTACGTCACATATAATGCGATGTTCATGAAGGTGAAATCTGCGTTGCAGAGCTGCAATCAGCGATCTGGCCATGCTGGAACGTCGCAAGTGAGCGCACTCTAGGCGGACCTTGTGCAGCAGTGCATCAAGATCCGGATAGTCCCTCAAAAAACTCTGCACGACCAAGTTGAGCACATATGACAGACATGGTATGTGAGTGAGGTTGCCAAGGCCCAGAGCTGACACCAGATTTCGGCCATTGTCACACACTACCAAGCCTGCCTGTAGATTCTCTTCCAAAAACCACACGTCGCTCTCCTGCTTTATGGCATTACAGAGCTCCTGCGCTGTGTGGCTAAGATTCCCCATGGAAATTAATTTCAGGATGGCCTGTTGACATTTGGACACGGCTGTGCTCATATCGGTCGCAACAGGTAAACGTTCACGGGTCCATGTGGAGGTAGACCGTGACGGCTCCTGCAGCGATGATTCTGAGGAACTGGAATAGGAGGAGGAATCAATGTGTACAGACTTGATTCCTGCAATCCTTGGAGTTGGCAGAACACGTACAGCGCCACTCGCAAGATCAGTACCCGGCTGCACAACATTGACCCAATGGGCAGTGAGGGAAAGGTATTGTCCCTGGCCATGGGTGTTAGAACCCTCTTGTTAGGTTTTGTTTCAGTTTGCTGGTCACATGACCTTTTTTCCCTATTTAGTCTGGCTCCGCCCTTCTGGCTTTGCTTGACTTCATTGTATTATCTACTGTTAAGCTAGCCGGGTGCTTAGGTGCCTTAATCTGTGAGTTTTGCTTGATGTTAGGATCACAAAGTATTTATTTTTCTGTTTAATTATCCATGCTACAATTTATGTTAGGACTAGGAGGTGTCCACCTTTTCTCCCAGTCCCTAGATCTTGTAGGGATTACTCCCTCGCAACTATAGGTCTTCGTTCACACTAGATGAGGACTTTAGCGGGTCTGGTCGCAGGATCAGGTTCCCCGTTACATCGTAGGGATTCAGCTTAGTTGTATTGTAGGGACAGAATTCCCTTCTTTCCTTACTGGTTGTAGCAGATCATAACAATGGGTACTGGTCCACGCATCGGTGGTCAGGTGGACCTTGCTACTGAGGGCTTTTAGTAGCGCATGTTTAATTTTTCCCTCAACATGCTTTTGCAGACCAGGGACGGCTTGCCTGCTGAAATGAAATCGGCTTGGCACATTGTATTGTGGGATTGACAATGATATTCAGTTACGGAAACTGTCTGTCTCCACCAGCCTGAATCACAGCATTTCAAGGGACAGGAGTTTTGCAATGCCAGCATTCAGAGCCTGTGCTCGTGCATGGTTTGCGGAGTATGGCCGTCTTTTATCCCATGCCTGTGCTACCGCTGGCTGTTTTGTGGCCTGGGAGTGTGAGGATGACAGGGAACTTGCTGCTGTGTGTGGAATAACAGTTTGTCTCTGGACAACAGTGGCCGAGGTTCTTCCATGGCGATCCTGTGAGGAAGCATAACCAGCTGTGTGTGAGCTCGATGAAGAGGCTTCAACAAACCTGAAGATGTAGGTGCTGCTGTAGGTTGGCCTACATCTCCAGTGTGTCTTTGTAACTCAACTACGTGCTTTGTCCGCACATGTTTCCACATATTTGTGGTATTGAGGTGACTGACACTTTTAGCTATTTTTAATTTTTGATTACACAGCTTGCATTTCACATAGCAAATATCATGTGCAAGTGTGTGAAAAAAGGACCACGCAGTGCAAGTCCTGGGAGCGCACGTTTTGACTTTTGGAACACAACTGCTCCGAACAGGTGCCAAACTGGAGACTACAGGCAACCGAGTCTGCAGCCTAACTCTCCCTCCTGTTTGTACCGTTGGGGCAATGTCTTCCTCTATCTTCCTTCTATCACTAACCATTTCTCTAGGCCTCTCCCAGCTTTCAACCAAAGTACTGGTTCTCACCCACAAAGCTCTCCACAGTGCAGCACCCCTCCTACATCTCCTCCCTCATTTCTATCTATCGGCCTAACCGACTGCTGCGCTCTGCAAACGACTTTCGACTAACCTCTGCACTAATACGTACCTCCCACTCCCGACTCCAAGACTTCTCCTGCTCTACGCCAATCCTCTGGAATGCTGTACCCCAAGAAATTAGGACTATCCACAATTTGCATGGTTTCAGGCGCTCCCTCAAAACACATTTGTTCAGAGCGGCCTATCACATTCACTAATCAAAGTCATTCTATGTATTCTGTGTAAGTGTGTGTGTGTCTCTAGCCCATTCACTATCTCCATCCCTCAGTCCCTTAAGATGGCTGGAACATCATTGTAAATGCACCATTGTATATAAACACCTATACTTTGTATCTCCCCCATCTCATTGTACATTGTAAGCTGTCACGAGCAGGGGCGACTTATTTAGCTTAAATTATTGTATTGTTAACGTTGTTACTTATGACTTGTGTTCTGAAACTGCTAAACTGTAAAGCGCTGCGGAATATGATGGCGCTATATAAATAAATATTATTATTATTCCTCTGAGCTGCTCCCACCACCTTCCTGTTCTTCATGCCATGTTGGGTATTGGACCTCATCATCTCCACTACCCTCTTCCAACACCTGCTGTTGGGTGGTCTGGCCAGCACCATGCTCAACAGAAACTGGCACCTGGGTCTCATCATCATCATCAGATGCGTTCTGCGGTGTGCTGACCATCGGCACTGTCTCACCGCCTCTTCAGATTCAGAGAGACACAGCTGTTGCGCATCACTGCATACTCCCTCTTCTTCACATTACAGAATGCTGCTTGGCTGGGCCCCTGTTTGCAAGCCAATAGATTCTGAGAACAGAAGCAGACACTCAGCTGGCTCCTGTACAGAACTCTCTGACTGCCTGGGCAATTTGCCAGGCGGTGAAGAGACAGATGGTTGCCCAACAGTGCTGTGGTCCTGAGAGGAGGTGGAAGCAATTGAAGTCGATGCATTGGCTGAGATCCAAACAACAACGGCTTTAATTTGTTCTTCCCGCAGCAGGGGGGTACTCCGAGCTCCTACAAAAGTGCGCATAAAGGAACGCTCACGGCCCGGGGAAAACTGGTGGATGCTGTGTCACTGGGGGCCGCAGCAGCCACAGAATCCCCACGTCCTCTCCCTGAAGAAACTCCACGACCACGTGCCTTACTCCCTGCCTTCTTCATCTTGGTAGATTGATAAAGAAAGTCTGAAAAGTTATAAGGCCTAAGTGTGGTTATTCCGCAGAGACTGCAGTGAACACTGCACACAACTGTTCAGTAGGTGTGAAAGGCCCCTTTGTGTACTTCTATAGTGTTTGCAACCAATGTATTGTATACGGATGGAAGCGCGTCACACTAATAGATTTTATTTATTTGTAATAGAGTGGAGCAGCAACAATTAGAGAAAAATTTCAAGGATGTGCCAGTGACACACGCTCAGCAGACTACAACCAGCAGTGGTTGAAGAACTAACTGGAGCGTGATCTGCACTCCAAAAAGGAAAACCTCAGACTACAGTGAACACTGCACACAACTGTTCACTACCCAACGCGTCTCAGCAGGAAGGCAGTCTGTGCGTCAAAACAAAGGCGCAAGCATACATCCACGTACCCTGTTTATAAAGCTATATAAAAAAAATTATGTAGTAGTGACGCACACTTTATTGAGGTACAGTATTACATCGCCATTCACCATCTGTGGCTATGCAGTCTCATCTATATATACCTTATCTATCCGTTGTCATGCTTGCAAGTCGACAGTCAGGCATAAATAGCAATTTTCACTATGCACTATGCACTTTTTAAAGGTTATGTTTGTTAATAAACATGATTATTGCCACATATTATGAGTATTACATGATGGAAATTGTATAATTTTGTATAAACTGTTTAGTGACATTATTCAGCAAATGTAACATTTTAGTAATGTCACAGATAACTTGTAATGCTGATGATGTTTTGAAGTCAGACATTCATTGTCTATACAATAAAAATGGTGTACATACTGTTACTTATCCATCATTAATGGATTCAGATATGTACTTGTATGCTTTTATGTACAACCGTATAGCAGATTCCTTAACTAATTTATTTTGTGGTTTGCATTGCTGTTCAACATGTTAATGTATGTGTTTATGTTTGTCAATTCTTTATTTATCTAGATATTAGTTTAAATGAAATCATCATCTTATGGTAGTAAAGGTTATCTTTCTCTTGTTTGAAGTATAGACATTTAAAATTGACAGGTAACAAGGAAATTACTTTATCTAGTATTTAAACATCCTCCTTGACCCTGGGCTCCAACACCGCCAGTTGTTGCTCGGAAGTGCTGTTAGCACAGTCAACACTTGCTCCTGTGTTACTGGGGTTCAGTAACGTCAGCTGGTCCTCGGTTGTGCCATTGGCTCTTTTCCTTCTGCTGCCCCTCCGGGTTCCAGTACCGTCACCTGGTTCTCCGCAGTGCCTTTGGCCTAGGTGCCTCCATCTTGGTATCCGAGTTCCAGCAACGTCTGCTGGTCCTTGGTAGTGCTTTGGAGCACAGGTACCTCCTGCTTAGTAACCGTGTCCCAGTAACGTCAGCTGGTCCTCGGTTGTGCCATTGGCTCTTTTCCTTCTGCTGCCCCTCCGGGTTCCAGTACCGTCACCTGGTTCTCCGCAGTGCCTTTGGCCTAGGTGCCTCCATCTTGGTATCCGAGTTCCAGCAACGTCTGCTGGTCCTTGGTAGTGCTTTGGAGCACAGGTACCTCCTGCTTAGTAACCGTGTCCCAGTAACGTCAGCTGGTCCTCGGTTGTGCCATTGGCTCTTTTCCTTCTGCTGCCCCTCCGGGTTCCAGTACCGTCAGCTGGTTCTCCGCAGTGCCTTTGGCCTAGGTGCCTCCATCTCGGTATCCGAGTTCCAGCAACGTCTGCTGGTCCTTGGTAGTGCTTTGGAGCACAGGTACCTCCTGCTTAGTAACCGTGTCCCAGTAACATCAGCTGGTACAAGATTGTGCTACAAATACAAGATACGGAACAAGAGACACAAGAACAATAAGCAGAAGATCTAAAAGCAGAAGAACATGAAGTATAAGACCAAAATGAAGAGCAAAATATATGCTCTAAATTCTAAGCAGAAGAAGACTAAGCAGTGTATGGGGGTGAGTCCGTTCCTCCTCGTGGTGCCCCTGGAAAATGCCTGCTGCTGCAGGCTAAACTGAACACGGACAAATACTGTTGTAATTTAAATCTTTTGTGACAGCAAGAACGGAAGGATGAAAAATTCATACTTTGACAGATTACAAGTACAGGATTCTCTGTCACAAATAAGAATATGATGAAGAAGATGAAGCAGAATATGAATAAGAATAATAGTTTAATAAGAAGAATATGAGTAATGTTAACAAAGATGAATAGCAAGAAGTTTAAGAAGAAGATAAAGAAGGTGAAGATGAAAAATAATTTGATGAAAAAGATGATGCTGCAGAAGATTATGAAGGAGAAAGTGTGTGAAAAGTTAAAAAGGTGAAGATGAAGAGCATGGAAGTTGTGTAATATACATATTTGCCAAAATATAAAAAACGTTAACATTGTCAATTTCTTCGTCAATCCGAACATCTTTAAAAAAAAAAATATTTATGCTATTCCATTTGATTGGGTTAAACATCTATGCCTTTAATGTCTCCTCAACCTTCCACAATACATTCTACATTACTCTTTGTTGTTTTCCTTCATGTACAATTAACCAACAAGGCAAGAATGGGTTTTTTTTAATTTCGATATTTTGTTCCCATAGACTTACATGGGACTTCCGGTATCGATATCGGGTATCGCCGATATTTTAGTGATATCGGCGATACCATTCCGATTCCGATACTTTAGGATATCGGAAAGTATCGCTCAACTCTAACGTTGAGATATCATGTCTCTTACCGCCTGTGTGGTATCTCCTACATAGACCAAGCCATGTGGGCACTTGATTGCATAGACTACATGTGTAGATTCACATGTGAAGAAACCCATTATGGGAATCCCCTGTCCTTTTTGGGGGTGAAAGATTTGATGGCCTTTCTGCACATTATTACATTGTAGGCAATTGAGGCTAGGGAGCATACACTGTTTCTGTGTCTGTGGAAACGTCAGTTTTGGTACTAGTGTCTTGGAACCCACGTCAGCTATTACTAATCTATCCTTAAAATTGGCAGGGCGGTGGTAACAGGGACGGAAAGATTGCTGGAAGTCGGGAATGTCAGGATATCTTTTGCTTAGAATGTTCCAATGCCTGTGGAAGTGGCATGTACTAGAATAAGGTTGAGAAGTATGAACAAACGGTATCTGTTTGTTGGATTCCTTTCTTCTTGGGATGGAAGCACATCGTCTAGCCATTGTTAATGGTCTAGTGGGATAACCCCTAGTGACAAATTTATTCTCCATCTCCCCCAATCTCTGTTGTTTTATATCCTCCTTGGTCATTATCCTTTCCACTCTCTGGAATTGTGGCTTAGTGATGGATTTCTTGACCACAGGAGGTGGAAGCTAATGTAATGCAATAGACTATTTTTATCCGGCACTTTGGAAAAGAGATCAATAGATATTTTGCCTTCTTTGTCCTTGCAGATCAAAATATCCAGAAAGCTTATGTTGTCTGTGTTTTATTGTAATGTGAGTTTGGGCCAGATGTTATTGATATAACTGTGAAAAAGAAGGAGTGTCTCAATGGGTCCATCCCAGGTGCAAAATATATTGTCAATGAACCTGCGCCATATGACTAAATGTTGTTGTAATAGAGGATGTGTATAGACAAAATCTTCCTCAAAAGCTGCCATGTAGGCAACTGTGTAAGGGGGTGCAACATTTGATCCCATTGCAGTACCCTGTTGTTGGACATAGAAAGCATTCTGAAACATGAAGTAGTTCTCTTTGAAAACCAATCCTAAGTCAGAACAGAAGTGTCTAATCTGTGTATCAGTACCAGCCTCAATCAATAATCTATTTGTAGCCCTCATCCCTTTATCATGGGTAATGGATGTGTATAGATTGTTCCCATCCCAGTAATGCAGAGGGAGGAAGGGAGCCCAGTGATTTAATTAATCCTATGAATTCATTAGTATCAAGTAGGAAGGATTTAGTTTGTTTGACCAATGATGTTAATATTTTCTCAAGAACCATAATCCAATGGTGAAAGGATAGAGTCTGTTGAGGAAACTATTGGACACCCTGGTGGTTTGTGTAATCTCTTGTGTATTTTAGGAAAAACATAAAAAATCGGTATAATGGGATCTGGCTTTGAGAGGAATTCCCTACGTTTTTAATCGATGGTGCCCTGTTGTGGGTGGTAGTCCAAAATAGAATCAATGTTAGCGGCTATGGAGCTTGTGGGATTATGTGGAATGACCTTGCAAACTTGGGTGTCACTGAGTTGCCTATGGATTTCTATCATACAGTCCTATCAATTTCTATCAATGGTCCTCTGCGGCCACTCACAAAGATGGTCACACGCTGGACCTTATCTTCACCAGCCTCTGTTCCCTTACTAATCTCACTAACTCACCCCTTCCCCTGTCTGATCACAACCAACTGACATTCTCTTCCCTCTCCTCTTCCAGTGCACAACCCCCACTCCACAAACTCACCCTCGCAGAAATCTCAAACACCTCAATTTACCATTGCTATCTGAGTCCCTCCTTCCTCTTACAGACATATCTTCACTTCATGACACAGATTCTGCTGCCACCTTTTATAACACTACAATAACAGCAGCACTTGATTCAGCCGCCCCCTCACACATAGCAAAACTTGTACAATCAACAGGCAGCCCTGGCTGACCAGCCTCAGCAAAGAACTGAGACGGGCTTCCAGGGTTGCTGAGCGGAGATGGAAGAAATCCCGCTCTGCCTAGCACTTAACTGCATACAAGCAGCCCCTCACCAGCTTCAAGTCCACGCTCACTTCCGGAAAACGAACTTACTTCTCATCTCTCATATCCTCCCTGTCTCAAAACCCTAAATAGCTATTCAACACTTTCAATTCTCTACTCCGTCCCCCAGCACCTCCTCCTTCTCCTCTCATTTCTGCTGAAGACTTTGCCTCTTTCTTTAAGCAGAAGATTGATAAGATCAGAGAAAGTTTTGGCCCACAGTCCCCATTGACCCTCTTAGCTGCTCAGCCCTGTTCCTCCAAAACCAACTTCTCCACCATGACAGAAGATCAGCTCTCCACCCTCCTATCAAGATCACACCTCACCACTTGCATGCTTGACCCGCTCCCATCCCACCTCATCCCTAGCCTCGCCACAGTGTTCACCCCTACTCTAACACACCTCTTCAACCTCTCATTTACAAATGGTGTCTTCCCCTCATCCTTCAAACATGCCTCGATCACACCCATTCTCAAAAAGATCTCCCTTGACCCATCCTCTGTTTCTAGCTATCGCCCGATATCTCTTCTCCCTCATGCCTCAAAACTACTGGAACAGCATGTCCATCTTGAACTGTCCTCCCACCTCTCCTCCTGCTCCCTCTTTGACCGCTTACAATCAGGCTTCTGACTGCATCACTCAACTGAAACTGCCCTAACTAACGTCACTAACGACCTACTAACCGCCAAGAGCAAGCGACACTACTCTGTCCTCCTTCTCCTGGACCTGTCTTCTGCCTTCGACACTGTGGACCATTCCCTCCTGCTACAGATTCTCTCATCTCTTGGCATCACAGGCTTGGCCCTATCCTGGATCTCATCATATCTAACAAACCGAACATTCAGTGTCTCCCTCTCCCACACCACCTCCTCAACTCGCCCCCTGTCTGTCGGTGTTCCTCAAGGCTCAGTTCTAGGACCCCTACTCTTCTCCATCTACACCTTCGGCCTGGGACAGCTCATGGAATCCCATGATTTGCAGTATCATCTCTACGCCGATGACATGCAGATCTACCTATCTGGACCTGACCTCACCTCCTTACTGACCAAAATCCAACAATTAGTGTTGAGCGATACGATAATGTAAATATCGGCTATCGGCCGATAATGGCTCTATCGGCCTTTCGATAATTCGTTTCGATATTTTCGTCTTATCGAATACCGGAATCGGATTTGTCACTGTCACTGTCTGTGTCCGTCGGTCGGGTCTGTCACTGTCAGTGTCCGTCGGTCGGGTCTGTCAGGAGTCAGCGGCACTTACCTGGCAGAAGATCTCCGGCGGTCACGTCCTGGACTGCTTCATGGCCGCCATCCTCTTCTCCCCGGCGGTCACATGCAGTTTCTCGCGATAACTGCAGTGACTGCTGGGTAATCCCGGCCGTAAAGCAGTCAGTCCGATGACGTCACCGCCGGGGAAGCAGGTAATCAGCTGTGCTGCGTCGCGATGACAGGCTCTGCCTGTCATTGCGATGTAGCAGAGCTGGATCGTCGTGGGACTGTCGTTATGGACTGCGTCGGACAGGTGGTATACTGTTGGTTTGTTTTTTTTCTTTTTTTACAGGAGATCGATGGCATCGCAGGAATGAGAGTACAATAAAAGAAATGAAAACTGTGTTGTCTCTTTTATTTCATTAAAATACTTTTTTCTTGCTTTGTCTTTTTTTTATGCATTTAATAACTTTGGGATTAATAATGGATCGGTGTCTTATTGACACCTCTCCATTATTAACCGGGCTTATTGTCACCGTGCAATCAACGGTGACATTAACCCCTTATTACCCCGTTACCACCGCTACAGGGCAAGTGGGAAGAGCCGGGTAAAGTGCCACAATTGGCACATCTTTTGATGCGCCAAATGTGGGGCTGCTGCAGCCTGGTATTATCAGGCTGTTGAGGGCCAAAATCATGGGCCTTGACAGTCTTTTAATACCAGGCCGCAGCAGTCTGCATTTTACTTGGCTGGTTAACAAAAATAGGGGGACACCTACGCCGTTTTTTTTTTCGAGGGGATCCCCTATTTTTGTTAATCAGACAAGATATGCAGACTGCTGTGGCCTGGTATTATCAGGCTTGCAAGGTCCATGGATATTGGATCCTTACCAGCCTGAAAAACCAGGCCTCAGCGGTCTGCTTCATCTGGCTGGTTAACAAAAATAGGGGGGACCCCACGCCAATTTTTTTCGAGGGGATCCCCTATTTTTGTTAATCAGCCAAGATATGCAGACTGCTGTGGCCTGGTATTATCAGGCTTGCAAGGTCCATGGATATTGGATCCTTACCAGCCTGAAAAACCAGGCCTCAGCGGTCTGCTTCATCTGGCTGGTTAACAAAAATAGGGGGGAGCCCACGCCATTTTTTTTCGAGGGGATCCCCTATTTTTGTTAACCAGTTCCCTCTGACGTCACTGATTGTGTCCCTGGCTGACCTGAAGTGAAAGTGGAAAGCAATCAATTAAGCTTTCCACTTCCTCTCCTGTCAGCCAGGAGAGGAACTCATTCATTTGGGGGTTTACTGTGAGGCTGCAGCATTAGCTGCGGTCCCTGCAGTAAACATTAACCCTTTCTGATGGATTACACCGTGGGACCTGACTGTACATCGGATTGGTAAGAATAATTTTGCTTTATTATTTTATTTTTATTACAGGAAATGGTTTTAGCAGGTAAATAAAATATGGTCAAAAACTGTGTGATTATTTCATTAAACTTCTTTTTTATTAAAGTGTGTGTGTTTGATTTTTCTTTTATACAATAGGATTAATAATTGATAGTTGTCTGATTGACAGCTCTCAATTATTAACCTGGCTTAAAGTGACCTTTCAATTGCAAGGTCATTTTAACCCCTTATTAACCCATTCGCCACCGCTACAGGGCAATGGGAATAGACGGGCAAAGTGCCAGAAAGGGCAAATCTAATTAGAGATTTGCCCTTTCTGGGGTGTCTGGGGGCAGATGTCAGTAGCCGGGGGGGCCAAAAATAATGGTCCCTCTCTGGGCTATTATTATCTGCCCCCACTCACTGGCTTTGTCTGTCTGGTTGCGAAAATAGGGGCACAAAAAGGGGCTAGGAACACAGCAAGACCCGAATGTGATTACTAGTATAAAAGGCAATCATGGTATGATATTTACCGAATGGGTATACAGGTCAGCCGGCTCTGAGCCCACCACGGTAGGCTAGTACAAATATATCCCCCTTTTTGGGTTATTGATCCACGCCCCCTGAGGAAGGAGTGTGTTACATTCCGAAACGTCCGTCGGGGTGGGCTCGGAGCCGGCTGACCTGTATACCCATTCGGTAAATATCATACTATGCTTTCACCTTTGCTTATTTGAACGTAGTTATTGGTACAGGTTTGGATTAGGTACTTACCATTACTCAGCATACGCTGTCCTTTTTCTCTGTACCTGATACCATATTCTAGACACATGGTTCTGTGATATTGATTGCCTTTTATACTAGTAATCACATTCGGGTCTTGCTGTGTTCCTAGCCCCTTTTTGTGCTATGTGCATTATGTGTTGCATTCATTCCCCCATTTGTGTGTCTTTGACCTGTACATTTTAATAAACCATAATAAAAGTCATAACTCATAACTGCTTTATTTGGAGGTGGCTCTGCAGGACCTGAAATTTCTGGTCATGGTGGAAGCGAGTTCCATGTGCAGTCATATAGAGGGTGGGAATTATTTTTCACATTGCTAGCCAGCAAATCTTTTGCAATGCAAAGAAAATAAGCCATATATTTCTCATCACAATTAGGAGTTACAGCTCTCTACCATCACATGAAGTTGCAATAACATCTCACATGCGAAAAACAAACTGCTTGTTCTTGTCCTTCTTTCATTGCAAAGCCATTTGTGCAGAATTACTACCAAACTCAGCTCAAAATTCACCTATTTTGCTTTTGGCAAAAGTAGTAGTAGAGAGGTAATAGATAGGCCATTTTGGAATTTGTAGCACAGCACTCCTCTCAATCATCGCAGGATGTTACCTCTGACAACAACATCATCAGCTTCAGTCAGCATTTTATACAGAATGGTGTTCCTGATCTCAAGTAACTAAGGGATATTTTTTGGATTGTTATGCTAATTTTAAGCATGATAAATCTGTCAGTATGCTCTGTTACTAAATATGTAGGTTAATACCAAGTTAATAGCTATTTATTTTATGAGGTCTTTTTGTCAGTACATAGGCTGTTTTTGTGTTGAAGCATTTGGTACAGTTTGGGCACCTCAGAATGTTACATACTACTTTTCGGGGAACTGGAGGCTTTGCATTAATGTGATTCGTGCCTAGTCAATTAATATAATTTCCATTTTATAAATTTTAAAAAATGACTGACATATTCTAAGAAGTTGCTGATGACTTCTAAATGTATAATTATATTCCTCCATTGAGCAGAATACTAATTCATAACAGAAAAACAAAGTCATCTCCAGGGAATTATTCCACCTGGCACCTTGTCTTCATTTTATGCATAAATATCCACAGATAATTCCCCACTTTTCTGTGTCTGGTGCACATGGAAGCTGAGCACGCTGCTACCTAACATTATTATCACTCTCCCTAGAGCAACTAGAGGAAAATAATGTGAAGATGAATGTCAAGATCAAAGAAATATCTAATGTAACAAATGTGTAATAAACTCAAGGAAAGACTTAAAGATTAAAAGTGATAATCAAAATGCTAGAAATGAAGAAATGGACAAGTTTCAGTATAAAAGACAAAATATGTATCAGAATCACAGATTGGTCACAAACATTTTTCAACTAAAAATCTTCCCAGACATATAAAAAGGATTGTCACTTATGGTTGAGCATTGATTTCTGTGAACCTGATCCAGATGAAAAGACCAAGAAGAGAAATGTCAGCAATAAATCTGAAGAATTAATGCAATTACGGGAGCTTTGAATCTGACACAAAAACCCTTCATCTACAGATGACAAATTACCGTTACTGAAGAGGCACCTTCTCGGGGTATAATGATATTGCAGGTACCTCCATAGCGGATATAGACAGGATAGAGAGAAGTATAATTTAAGGAATGTTAGGATGAAGATTTGTTGTAGTCATGTAGTCACAATGTAAAAACGACCATTCAGAATTATGTCAATTATTTTCACTAACAAGAAATCCTGAATGAAACCTGCTGCATTCGCACAACCTTGATACACTTTTTTTCTATTTTAGGTTTTATTGTTATTATTATTATTATTATTATTAATAATATTAATTTCTATAGCACCATTGATTCCATGGTGCTGTACATGAGAAGGGTTTACATACAAATTACAGATATCACTTACAGTAAACAAACTAACAATCACAGACTGATACAGAGGGGAGAGGACCCTGCCCTTGCGGGCTTACATTCTATAGGATTGTGGGAAAGGAGACAGTACGTAGGGGGTTGCAGCAGCTCAGGCATTGGTTGAGGTGGTAGCTTTGGTAGTGGTGAGGAGGCAGCGGGGTCATTGCAGGCTGTAAGCTTTCCTGAATAGTTGGGGTTCTCAGGTTCCGTCTGAATGATCCAAATGTGGTTGATAGTAGGACGTGTTGGGGCAAAGAATTTTAGAGGATGGAGGATATTCGGGAGAAGTCTTGGAGGCAGTTGGGTGAGGAGCGAATAAGTGTGGCGGAGAGAGGGATGTCTTGGGAGGACTGGGGATTACTTGAGGGAAGATATCGGGAGATTAGTTTAGAGACATATGGAGGAGACAGGTTATAGATGGCCTTTTAGGTCAGTATTAGTAATTTTAACTGGATATGCCGAGGGAATTGGAGCCAGTGAAGAGATTTGCAGAGTGGAGAAGCGGAGGAGTAGTGAGGAGAGAGGTGAATTAGTCGGGCAGCAGAGTTAAGGATGGACTGGAGAGGTGCAAGGGTGTTATCAGAGAGGCTACAGAAAAGGATGTTGCAGTAGTCAAGGCGGGAGATGATGACGGCATACACAAGCATTTTGGCAGATTGAGGGTTGAGGATAGGATGGGATTCTGAAAATATTTTTGAGCTGGAGGTGACAGGAGTTGGAATGAGCTTGGATATGTGGTTTGAAGGACAGGGCATAGTCAAAGGTTACTCTGAGGCAGTGGACTTCTAGTATGGGGGAAAGCGTGATGTCGTTAAATGTGATACATAGGTCAGGTAAGGAAGATCTGTGATATGGAGGAAAGATGATGAATTCAGATTTGTCCTCATTGAGTTTGAGGAAGTGAGAGGAGAAGAAGGATGATATGTGTAATGTATGTAGTACAGTTCATATAGCGTCTTGTGCTTGGGTGCGATGAAAACACAGGAGTCACAGGTTTGATATAGAAAAGTCCTGTATTACTTCATACAAGTTGGCAGAAATAGTCACACAGTTTGCAGACACAGAAACAGGAGACACAGCAGGCCAGAGTAATCCAAGCTCAGCAATCACTCTCCAATACAGATTCAGGATCTTCTTCTCTGTTACCGTAAGTCCATGCAAACGTGGGTCTTTCAAAGAGCAGGGTTCAGAGTCCACAAGTGCTTCAGAGTTCCTCAGTAGGAATAGCTGGAGTACAAGGTCCAAGGCTTACAGGAGTCAAGTCACAGGTTCACTGCAGGCTAGATTCTGAAGCACTGATTGCTCAGCTGTGGCTGCTTAAGAAGCAAAGGAGAGAATCAGGGCGGGAACATGCAAGCCGGAAACTCCATTTTGACTGAGGGCAAGATAGCTGCAGCAAGACAGAAAGTAAAATGGCTGACGAACAAACTGAGTTTCAGGAATATATACATAGAACCTTACATTACTCCCCCCTTAAGGACAACCTCCGGATGACCTCAGACCAGGCTTGTGTGGGTACCTCTGATGAAACTGACGGAGCAAGCGAGGAGCATTAACGTTATTGACCGGTTCCCATGAGTTGTCCTCCACTGGGTAGCCCTGCCATTTAATCAGATATTGTAACTGATTTCTATACAACCTGGAATCTAAAATCCTTTCCACCACAAATTCTTCCTGACCATCGACTAGCACTGGGTCAGGGCAAGGAGAGGAACGTCCAGGAAACGTATTGGGTGTCGCAGCCTTTAGTAGGGATACATGAAAGACAGGGTGGATTCTCATAGTTCTGGGCAGTTGAAGACGACAAGCAACGGCACTTATAATTTTACTGATTTTATAGGGTCCAATGTACTTATGTCCCAACTTAGACGATGGAATCCTTAACTTAAGATTTCTGGTTGACAGCCAGACCAAGTCTCCTACCTTGAAAGCTGGTGCAGGTTTACGAAATTTATCTGCTGCTTTCTTGTACCTTTCTTGAGCCGATTCCAGATTTTCCTTTAGAAGATCCATATTCTTCTGTAAAGACGTGATTCTTTCAGCCACTGCTGGTAAAGGCGTTTCTATGGGAAATCGTGGTAGAATGTTAGGATGATAACCTAGATTAGAGTAAAAAGGAGACTGTTTAGTGGAGGCACTCTGAGAGTTGTTATACGAGAACTCAGCTAAATGGAAGTAGATCCACCCAATCATCCTGTAGGTGGCAGATAAAGCAGCGGAGATACTGCTCCAGGGTTTGATTGGTTCGTTCGGTCTGTCCATTAGTCTGGGGATGAAAAGCAGAAGAAAGGTTTACTTTAATGTCCAATGCTGCACAGAAATTTTGCCAAAACCTAGAAGTGAATTGCACCCCTCGATCCGAAATAACCTCATCCGGTACTCCATGTAAGCGAAACACATCTTTAATCATCAAATCTGATG
This sequence comes from Oophaga sylvatica, assembly GCA_033576555.1. NCBI lineage: Eukaryota > Metazoa > Chordata > Amphibia > Anura > Dendrobatidae > Oophaga > Oophaga sylvatica. The sequence goes on along the minus strand of JARQOD010000004.1, from coordinate 571,388,833 downwards.
TCTGTTTTGCAGTGGGTAAGCCGACACAAGGGATAAAATGAGCTGCCTTTGTTAGACGGTCAACCACCACTAGAATGGTGTTCTTCCCCTGAGAGGTTGGTAACTCCACAATGAAGTCCATAGAAATGGATCCCACGGGCGGGACGGGGTGGGAAGAGGCTGTAACAGACCAGTTGGTGAGGAGCGAGGTGTTTTGCATCTTGCACAGACCTCACATGAAGTGACATAATTCAAAACATCCTTCCTGCAAGTGGGCCACCAAAAGAAACGAGAAAGAAATTCCTGTGTCTTTAGAATTCCTCTATGCCCAGCTATCTTGGAATCGTGAATGAGTTGCAATACTCTTAATCTGACTGTTTCAGGAATATACAGACGTTGTCCCTGAATCCACACACCATTCTTAAAGACAAGACTTACGTCCCTTGGGGGTTGTGCCAAAAAGGAATCCGCATGTATGCTTCCTTGATGTCCTTAAGTAGGTCTTGATTATGAATTACTCCTAGGAATCTAGAGTCAGGAAGAATAGTCTTAGGAGGAGTAATTGGACGTGTCTCTGCTGAGTAAATCCTAGAGAGTGCATCAGCCTTTCCATTGCGCGATCCTGGTCTATAAGAGATGATAAAATTAAATTGGTTTAAGAAAAGATTCCAGCGAGCCTGGCGAGGAGTCAGGCACTTAGCCGACCTGATAAACTCAAGGTTACGATGGTCTGTCAGGACGACTATTTGCTGTGCAGCTCCCTGAAGAAGGTGTCTCCATTCTTTGAAGGCGGCAATAATGGCCAACAACTCTCTATTGCCCACATCGTAGTTCCTCTCAGCCGAAGACAACTGCTGGGAAAAGAAGGCACAGGGATGCAAGACATTCTTCTCACCTGTTCTCTGAGAGAGTATAGCTCCAACGGCACAGTCTGAAGCATCCACCTCTATTATGAAGGCAAGCTCGGGGTTGGGATGTACTAGGATAGGTGCAGTGGTAAATTTATCTTTTAGACGGGAAAATGCTTCCTGGGCTTGGGGAGTCCAGGAAAACCTAGACTCTTTCCGGGTAAGTTGAGTGATAGGTGACACTACCTCAGAGAAATTTCTAATGAAACGTCTATAGAAATTGGCAAACCCGATGAAGCGCTGTACCTCCTTCACATTTCTAGGACTTGGCCAATCCTTGATGGCTTGGGTTTTGCTTCCATCCATACTAATTCCTTGTGTAGACAGTACATACCCCAGAAATTGAATTTCGGTCCTATGGAATTCACACTTTTCAAGTTTGATGTAAAGATGATTTTGTCTTAGACGTTCCAAGACCATTCTCACATGTCCATGATGTTCCTCTGTGGAGTTAGAAAAAATTAGAATATCATCCAAATAAATTACCACGAATGTATCTAGGAGATCCCTGAAGATGTCATTCACCAAGTGTTGGAAAGTGGCTGGGGCGATACTCAGACCAAAAGGCATAACTAGATATTCAAAGTGTCCATAGCGTGACCTGAATGCAGTCTTCCATTCATCCCCAGGTCTAATACGGACTAAGTTATAGGCCCTACGAAGATCTAGTTTAGAAAAAATTTTGGCATGTCGCACTCTCTCCAATAACTCAGGGATTAAAGGCAATGGATAACGGTTTCTAATAGTAACCTTATTGAGTTCCCTATAGTCTACGCATGGTCTCAGAGATCCATCTTTCTTCTTTACAAAGAAGATGGGTGCACCTGCAGGAGATGAAGAGGGGCGTATGAAGCCCTTGGCTAGATTTTCATCTATGTAATCCTTTAAAGCCTTTAGCTCGGGCCCCGCCAGGGGGTAGATCTTACCAAAAGGTATCTCTGCTCCAGGCAATAATTCAATTGGACAATCATATGGACGGTGAGGAGGAAGCTGGTCAGCGTTCTTCTTGTCACATAAATCCACATAGTCCTGGTATACAGCTGGTAGTTCAGGGACTGACATGATTCCTTTAGGAACAGAGCAAGCTGAAACTTTTGGACTCATCTGTTTCTCTGGAAAGTGTAATTCCTTGGTCTCCCAGTTAATGGTAGGATTCTGAGCCTGCAGCCATGGTAGCCCTAGAATAATGGGAAAGTGGGGAGAAGAGATAAGCATAAAGGACAGTTTCTCTTGATGATCTTTACCCATAAGAACCCTCAAAGGCTCTGTTTCCTGATCCACTGGTCCAGAGGTCAGCAGGGAGCCATCCACAGTTTCCATCTGTACTGGAGTAGCCTTCTTCACTGAACGTATTCCCTGTTTCAGAGCAAAGGAGACATCCATAAAATTTCCACTTGCCCCTGAGTCGATCATAGCAGAGCTAGACACCCAAGCTGAGTCAACCCAGAGTTTGATGGAAAGAAAGCAATGAGAATTGTTTTTCTTACAACTCAGCTGGGACACCGCTGAGGAAACTTGAAAAATGGCAGCGTTTACACAGTCAACGTCCTCAGAGGTAACGGAGTTTAAGTCCGAGAAATCAAGATCTGTTGCTGCAGATCTCTCTGGAGCCTGAGGCTCGGACCTGACAGATCCCCTCTCGCAACACTCACAATGAATGAGTGCTGCAGTAGTCTTACGAGAACGGCTGGGGCAGTTTATAATGAAGTGCCCTGACTTACCACAATAGAAACATAGATTCTCCTTAAAACGATGTTCCTTGCGTGCATCACTAACCCGTCGTTGTAAAGAGTCTACCTGCATGGGTTCAGGTTCAGGTTCCCGTGTAATCCTACTCAAAGGTTCCTTAGCTGGAGAGGAAGGTAGGAAAAGGTTAGTACGATTGCTTTCGAACCATCTCTCTTGCCTGCGTTCAGTCAGACGAGTATCAATACGGATGCAGTAGTTAATAAAGTCACCTAACGCAGTGGGAGGGTCGGCACGAGCAAGTTCATCCTTAATCAGTGGAGATAACCCCTTTCGAAAAATAGATTTTTTGGCGGAACTGTCCCAGGTGGTATCAAGGGCCCATCTCCTGAAATCCAAGGCATATTCAGCTACCGAGTGCTTACCTTGGCGCAAAGCTAACATGGCTGCTTCAGCTGTTGCACCTCGATTGGGGTCATCAAAACACTGCCCCATGGCTGAAATAAAATCATCAAGGTGATTCAAACAATCATCCTCAGTCTCAATCAGAGGGTTTGCCCACATTAAAGCCTTGTTGGTAAGCAACATAATTATAGTAAGCACCTTAGATCATTCAGTGGGAAATTGTGAAGCATGTGCAGAAAAAAAAAGATTGCATTGATTAATAAATCCCCTGAATTTCTCACGTTCACCGCCAAAACGAAAAGGGGGCAACTTGGGAATCCCAGCACTCGGGGCTACGGCAGGAGCCTGGACTCGCTCTTCTAGAACCTCAATCCTGGCTCGCAAATCCTGGGTAGTCTGTCCAACCACTTGCAAATTGTGATTATTGAGGTCCTGTAGATTTGTAAAACGGGTCTTTATATTCTGCAAATCTGCAAGGATATTATCAGTCACTCCGCAAAGTTCCTTTATGCGGGCCTCCATTTTCCAGATCTTTTAAGACAGGATTACTGGAAGAAGAGGAGAGAAAAAAAACAATAGTGTTCACCTGTGGCAACACTGCAGAGAGAAAAAAAAAAATTAAGGGAACTGCTCACCTGGAATGGTTGTGAGAAGTCACAACCACTATCATCACAGAAAGTTTCAACCAGACATCTGATATCCAGAGTTACAGCAGACAAAAAAGAGAAAAGAAAGGAAAAAAAAAAAAACAATAGTGTTTACCTGTGGTAACACTGCAAAAAGAAAAAACTTAAGGGAATTGCTCACCTGGAATGGTTGTGAGAAGTCACAACCACTGTCATCACAGAAAGTACAACCGGACGTCTGATATCCACAGTACAGCAGACACAGCCTTCCAGACCCAGCAGACACTAACGTTTTGGCTTCAGAATCTTGTAATGTATGTAGTACAGTTCATATAGCGTCTTGTGCTTGGGTGCGATGAAAACACAGGAGTCACAGGTTTGATATAGAAAAGTCCTGTATTACTTCATACAAGTTGGCAGAAATAGTCACACAGTTTGCAGACACAGAAACAGGAGACACAGCAGGCCAGAGTAATCCAAGCTCAGCAATCACTCTCCAATACAGATTCAGGATCTTCTTCTCTGTTACCGTAAGTCCATGCAAACGTGGGTCTTTCAAAGAGCAGGGTTCAGAGTCCACAAGTGCTTCAGAGTTCCTCAGTAGGAATAGCTGGAGTACAAGGTCCAAGGCTTACAGGAGTCAAGTCACAGGTTCACTGCAGGCTAGATTCTGAAGCACTGATTGCTCAGCTGTGGCTGCTTAAGAAGCAAAGGAGAGAATCAGGGCGGGAACATGCAAGCCGGAAACTCCATTTTGACTGAGGGCAAGATAGCTGCAGCAAGACAGAAAGTAAAATGACTGACGAACAAACTGAGTTTCAGGAATATATACATAGAACCTTACAATATGCCTGATAGACACTCTGGGATTCTGGAGAGCAGAGAGGTGACATCTGGGTCAGAGAGGTAGATCTGAGTGTCATCAGCATAAATGTGGTACTAAAATCCATGAGACATTATGAGTTAATCCAGGCCGAGTGTATAGATTGAGAAGAATAGGGGTCCTAGAACTGAGCCTTGGGGGACTGCAACAGAGAGAGGGTGGGATGAGGAGGTAGTGTGGGAGTGGGAGACACTGAATGTGCGGTTGGAAAGGTATGAGGAGATCCAGGATAGGGCAAGGTCTTTGATGCCAAAGGATAAGAGGATCTGTAGTAGGAGGCAGTATAGAGTATTGTCCGTTAGCTTTGGCTGTAAGTAGATCATTAGTAATTTTGGTCAGGGCCGTCTCAGTGGAGGGCGGAAACCAGATTTTAGATTGTCAAAGAGCAGGTTAGATGAGAGGTGGTAGGAAAGTTCAGCGTGGACGTGCTGCTCCAGGAGTTTGAAAGTGAATGGGAGCAGCGATATTGGGCAATAGCTGGACATAGCAGTTGGGTCAAAGGTTGATTTTTTAAGGATAGGTGTGATTTGGCATGTTTGAAAGCAGAAGTGAAGGTACCAGAAGTTAGTAATAGGTTGAAGAGGTTGGTTAGGGATGAGATTAGAGTGGTGGTGAGGTTGGGGAGGAGGTGGGATGGAATGGGGTCAAGTGAACAGGTGGTGAGGTGTGATTTGGAGAGGAGAAAATTAAGTGATGTTAGATAGAGAGGTTATGAGGTTTGGGCATTGGTCTGGTATACAAAGGTGTTGTGGTGGTTGAACAATGAAGACTTGACTTATTCTACATTTTTGCATCACTTTTTGATAATGCAATGTTGTTAACTGACAGTATAGTACAAAGTACACTGAATGTAACAGACTAATATTTTCCCTAAATGATATATCAAGACAAGTCCTAGTATTATTAATAAAAGTTATTTTTTTTTGGAATTTAACACCTGCCATCATTTCTTTCTTTGGTCTAAAAACAGGAGAACAACAAGACATTTGTTACAGAGTTTTTACTCTTAGGATTTCAAGTCAGTCATGATAAAAAGACTTTTCCTCTTCTGCTTGTTCCTTATGGTTTATTTTATGATAATATGTGGGAATCTCCTAATCATCATCTTGGTGTCCACCAGCAAGAACCTCCACACTCCAATGTACTTCTTCATCTCACAACTGTCCATCAGTGACATCTTGTTACCCACAGATATTGTCCCCAATCTGCTCCGTATTCTACTAAATAATGGGGGATCATGACGTTTGATGACTGTATCACTCAATGTTATTTTTTTGGTGCCTTAGAAACATTTGAGAGTCTTCTTCTTGCTGTGATGTCTTATGACCGATATGTGGCCATCTGTAATCCCCTCCGTTACACATCTGTCATGACAAGTGGACATTGTGTGATATTGACCCTCTTTTGTTTTTTGTTCGGACTTTCTCTAACTTTGATTTACACCATAACAATAGCAAATCTAAACTTTTGCGGAGCCAATACTATTGACCATTTATTTTGTGACTTTGTGCCATTAATAGATCTTGCCTGTTCTGACACCTTTATTTTACATTTGGAGATTTATTTATTAGGCACTCCATCTGTCTTCATTCCAGCCACAATCATTGTAGTGTCTTATACTTACATAGTTATAACAGTCTTACGGATTCCTTCCAGTACCGGTAGACAGAAAGCCTTCTCCACCTGTAGCTCCCATCTCACTGTGGTCTCCATATTCTACGGGACTCTGTTTAGCATTTATGTTGTCCCATCAAAGGGTCTCACCCTCACCGTGAGTAAGATCCTCTCATTGCTATACACTGTTTTTACTCCTTTGATTAACCCCATTATATACAGTCTGAGAAATGAGGACATTAAAAAATCTGTACAAGGAACACTTCATAAGGTTGTCATCTCGAAAATCATTCGCAATATGCTATACAGATAAATTATTTCCAGTAATTAATACAAAGTGCTTGAATAAATCTTCCCTTTATTGATTTTGGTACACATAGCGAGGTTGAACTAAACCCCCATTATATGACATAAACATCTTGATGTCTTAACCTCCTGAAAAGTTCATCTTGGTTTCATCACTGCATAAAACAGATTCCAACCATGGAGCATGTTTCCACATTTATACCGCAGAAGCTGATAACATATTTCACCCACAGAGCCAAGCTTTTATCTTCTATAGTGTACAGCAGAGCAGCTGCAGGTAAAAATCTCAAACTTTGATTCTGGATACATCTGGTGGTCCGCCATGAGGCTTGCTACCACCAGTTCCAGCCCCATTGCCTTGGGTCAACTCCCAATGCTGTTGCCTTACAGTCCCGGAGCCCCAAAAAGTTTAACTTGAAAAAAATGGTGTTAAAACCATTTCAGGCAACCATGCCTGAAAACTTCAGCTAGGTATAATAGAATTGTACACTGGTTCTATTTTCCTGTTTGTTAAAACTGCGGCCATGATTAAAAGGAGACCTGGTGGACCACAAAAGGAAGGAACTGGAGGCAATCTCAGGCATCCAATTGTAAACCCCTCACAGACGGGCTGCAGATTACACACTGGTAATGGAGAATCAGGGTTTTATTCCATAGACAGAAAACCAAATGTTATCCGTGGCCCACCGGATGTACCTCCCGGGCCTCAATATACCACCAAAAAAGGAAAACAACACAAAACAGCGGACCAAAATACCAATGTCAATGAAACAATTAAATAAATCCGCATAAAAAGGAGGCTTTTTTGCAAAAATATATAATTTATTAGATTATTAAAGTTTAGACAAAGAAGGTATCAAGATGAGGTAGATAATATAATCAGCTTGATGATTGGCAAATTTATAAGATGTGAAATATCTAGCCAGACAGAAAAACAATATCCCATTGGCACACAATAGCAGAGCCCTGAGAGAAAAAATTGGTAAGACACTATAGTAGAATACTTCTGGTCTCTGTTCAATAATAAGTATCAGGTGCTGCAATAGTCAAGGCATGTAACTATAAAGCAGCATCCACAATCCAGGAGTATGACTAAGATATTAACCCCATAATGTCAGGCCAAGTCGTAACAGTATAACAGGGTAATATATCTGGCTATCATAATGGTGGTATTATTTACCTTGTGACATAATAAGCTCAGATGGCAATGCCAGTGGGACAGAGAAACAGCCCCGACGCGCGTTTCACCGTCCTCGGTTTCTTTAGGAGGCGTGGTGAGACGCAAGGGCACGAGATTTAAATAGGGAGGAATGAAAAATACGGACAAATCAGCGTTCCTCGAGTCACGAATAATCCCACCCCGCACTTGACGTAGGCGAGCATGTGGAATGCATAATAAAGTGGGCATGTGTGCGCCCAGCCATGATCGCAACGATACGTCACTGTGGGAGGGGCGCATAACAGGAAATAGGATGGGAGTATCTAGATAACTAGTGAATCGATGTGCCTTTCAGCGTTGTGTCCCGCCACGTGGTGCACACAGGTCAGAGCTCGCCTTGCATGATGGGAGGGAGGACTTGCGTCATCACCTCGCATCACCAAGGCAACGCATCCGAGTGCGCAGCGCCACGGGCCAGGTACAGAGCACGCCTAAGGTGCATCTACGCTTTAGAGGATAAAACCAAAATGCAGTAATTTATATGCTTGGCAGTCTGCAGAAAAATTACAAAACAACAGAAAAAAATGATAATAAAAAATCAATCAAAAAACAACATAGATGGCATATAAATTGATAGGACATTAAAATCATTTTATACAAAGGTAATCAAGATATATATATCAAGCTGTGCAAAAATATCATGTCATGCCTCTATTGAATTTATGAAGATGATCTCAAGAAAATCAGTACATATTTAGAGGACAATCAATGGCAATATGAAAGAAATAAAATTTAATAAAGTGTAGTAAATAATAATTTGTATAAATGATAATTCAAATTATATGAATATAATATTAATAGACTAAATATTATTAGTAAATCATCATAAAAATAAATAATGAAAAACAGAAAATACAATTATCAGAAAATCATGGAAATAGAAAATAGTCCACAGATTGCCGTCAGTCTTGATGCATATTGGGTATGTCATATCTCCATCCTGAAATAATTTCCTTGACTTGAGGAGCGTCTTTGTACAGTGGAAGTCATACCATCATGTTAATGAAAAGACCTGAAAGGATAACAAAATTAGAACCAAACCACACTAAAATATAATAATACAGAATCACAAAAAACCGTGCCCAAATAAAAAGAAAAATAATGATTAAAAACAATATACGTCTCATAGAAAGGACTTGAAGCTGATGGCCTCATTGAGGCCATTAGGGACCAGTGTGTCCAATATGACCATCCAACGGGTCTCTTTTGAAGGAGTTTTTGTTTAATGTTACCGCCACGTATACCAGTGTATATTCGATCTATGCCACGGACAGAAAGGCCCTTGGGGGTACAGTTATAGACATCAAAAAAATGTTTTGGAATTGTCTTCAATGATTGTGGATCTAGACAATCTACTGCATTGTTTATGTCCCTGATATGTTCTTAGATACGTACTTTCAAGGGCCTGGTGGTCATGCCAATGTATATCAGTCCGCAAGGGCAACTAAGATGGTAAAAAATTGCGTCTGTATTGCATGTGATATGATGCATGATTTTATAATTTTTATCGCCTTTTGAGTTAGGGAAGTCTTTTGTTCTGATAATGTAGCGACAAACTGAACAATTTCCACAGGAGAAACAATCCCAAGGGGAACCCTTTGTACTGGAGGAAAAAATCAAATTCTTTGGATGCACATAATGGCTTCTGCAAAGAACATCGCCGAGCGTCCATGACTTACGCCAAGTGATGGCAGGGTAATGGGTAAGTTGTTTATTTAGATCTTTGTCTGTTAAGAGAATAGGCCAATGTTTCTTAAAAATCTGATTAATTTCCATCCAGTTTGCATTGAATGTAGTGATAAATCTAGATGGAATCTGATTTAATTTATCTTTTTTAATACTAGATTTAGATAACAGGCTATCTCTATTAGTTTGGAAGGCACGAGAAAATACACGAGCAATGTCTTTGTTAGGATAGCCTCTATTTTTGAATCTCTTATGCAGATCTCTGGCTTGTCCAAAAAAATAATTCATCAGTTGAGCAGATCTGGCGAGCCCGCAGGAACTGCCCACAGAGATTGAGCTCTTCAATTTAGGTGGGTGAGATGATGAAAAATGCAAAAGTGCATTAGTTGCAGTAGTTTTTCTGAATATGTCGGTTAATATCATTCCGTTATCTGACTTGAAAATATGAAGGTCTAGGAAGTCAATAGCCGTCTGGCTATATTTCCAGGTCAATTTAATATTAAGGGTATTACTGTTAAGGTGGCTAAGAAATAGATCAAGTTGCGACGTGGAGCCATGCTAGATGAAAAACACGTCGTCAATGTAGCGTAGCCACGAGATAACAGCGCCATGACCAGGTGTCTCAAGGACCATTTTTCTCTCCCACAGCCCCAGGAACAAATTAGCATAAGAGGGCGCACAAGACGCCCCCATTGCTGTGCCCTGGAGCTGTAGGAAAGGTCCTTGAAGACAAAAAAGTTATGGGTAAGTATGAAATGAAGTAGATTAAGGATGAATTGTATCAAATCATCATCCAAATTAGTCATTTTGAGAAAAAATTGTGTGGCCTGCATCCCGTGGCTGTGTCCTATCGACGTGTACAGGGACTCCACGTCACAGGTGACTAGCCACATGTCGTCTTCCAATATAAGACCATCAAGTCTTCGAAGCACATCATTAGTGTCTTAAACAAATGATGGTAATGTCTCGACACATTTCTGTAAGTAAAAATCAATGAATCTGCAAGCGGGTTCACAAAGAACATTACATTACAGAATGTGGTAGATAAGCCCCTGATGGCGGTGTCCTCATCTCATAGTCGAAAAATGGGGTGACAGATTCCCTTTAAAATGTCTGTCTTAAAAGATATGAGACCATTTATAAATCGCTGTAGAGTTTTATATTAATAAAGATATTAGGCTAATACGGTTATGCGGCATAAACGCTAAATCTTTATAGCTCTATTGTATATTTGCTAGTAGGCATATTATGGCAAAGTTAACACGTATGTCAGTTTATTTATCATATATCTAAAGTATTAGACCTGGGCAAGGCTTGGGCATATAAGATAGTTACCTGGGTGTAATATAAAATATATCGTTATAAATGCCACAAATATGGTGTGTCCATAGTGGATATGGTTATATCCCAATAATTTACCTGGATGCCGGAAAGGGGTCCTTGTGAAGATAGCGCAGCATGTCTGTAGCGTGCGACAGCCATTGCTATGGGTGTGCGCTGTTTGTCCGGCGGGCGCTTACGGGTAAAACTATGTCGAGGAGTAAGAAGTTGACCAAGATGGTGAAGGACTACTTAAATGACTACACAAGCGTCCTTCCTTATTTTTCAGTGCCCTTTAACTATTGGCTGTCCAAGCTGCACACTTGGCCCAACCTCTCCTTGTACGCCTAGGAGATGCTTCCATCCAAGTGTTTTGTCTGAGTGGGTTTTTATTTCTGCTGATGCAATAACAACGGATAGGTGCACACGCCTGTCAACGGAAAATGCAGACCGGTTGGCTCTTCTAAAATTGAACAAGGGCTGGATTTCCGGCGACTGTCTAAAGGTACTGCCACACTAAACAATATCGCTAACGGGATCGCTAAAAAACGTCACTATTTAGCGATCCCGTTAGCGATATTGTTCAGTGCGGCAGCTTCCAGCGACGAGCTTCCTGCTGTGATCTCGCTCGTCGCTGGAATCGTTCCGGACCCTATTTTCTCGTCGGCGCTCCCGCTGGGTAAGTATCTAATCGCTGTGTGGCACCTTTTCTTAGCGATTTAGCGGTACTTTTGTACCGCTAAAGTCGTTAAGAAGATCGCTAACGGCGATAGCGTCGTTAACTATATCGCTAAATGTGGCCGCATTTAGCGATATAGAAACAATCCCGCTAGCGATCGCATTAGTATGCGTCGTTATCGTGATCGCTAGCGGGATTGTTTAGTGTGGCAGTACCTTAAGCCTTGCGGATGACAGCAATGTAGTGTTATAGCAGCCCCAAGTTGTCAACATCTATTCCTTACTATTCAAACCCATTTTGTTCAGGAAATAATCTCCTCTACCTTCTGCTTCTGCAACAAGTACTTAGCGGTCATGTATGTATACCCCACATGGCTAATGATTTGTACTTTGTGAAAACTTGGCACATTGTGCAATAGTGAAACTTGTAGTCCCTATCGATTGCCTTGCTGACACACTCTAATAGCGGAGCAATGAAGATTATTACTCCTGCTAAATTGTCACGTAAGATTATCTCTCTACACTGATTGCAGCAGTCGCACAACTGCTAGATAAAGATACGCTATTTATCAAAACAATAGAAAAATAAATTATTTTTTAGATTGCCTTGCTAACAGACTCCAACAGCGGAGTAATGAAGATTATTACTCCTGCTAAATTGTCACGTAAGATTATTTGTGCACGGATTGCGCCAGTCGCACAACTGCTGGATAAAGATACGCTATTTTTTAAACCAATAAAATATTTTTTTTTTCTACATCTCTTTGCTGACTTACTCCAAATGCTTAGTAGTGAAGATTATTACCCCACACAACTGCAAGATAAAGATATGCTATTTTTTAAACAAATATAATTTTTTGAGGATTATTTTACATCGCCTTTATGAGGCACGCAACAGCAGACTCAGGGAAATTAATGATTAATATTGAAGTTTCTGTGGCTCAATAGGTTTTGCGCCAGTGGCCCAACTGCTAGAGAAATATTAGGTATTTAAACAATTGAGGAGGAATATTATTTAGAAATTAGATTATAAAATGGATGTTACGATATGCTGGCACTGAGAAGTATTGTTTTGCATTGAAAAAAAATATTATAGGCTGCTACATAGGATTATTATGTAGCTCCCATAATAATCATCAATCATATTATTTCCCTCTACAAATAGCTGATTTTTATATTTTGGTAGTGGATGAAACACTCCCTATTTCACCCTAATCCCACAGTCTGTTCCTAATACTTACTACTATACAACACAGTGGAAAATAGCAGAGATCTGCAGCATGTACTTGCAATGATGAGGACACCCAGGTGCCTGCCTTTCACCTCCTATTAAGTCTCTACATACTTAAATCCTCAACTGACTAACAAGTAATCTCTTCACAATCTTCAGCTCTTAAAAGAGCTTTATGGAATGAATAATGCTCACTGTAACCTCCTTTCACTCTCCCAACTCTGAAACTACACTCTCCCTACGCTGTTTCCGGGTGCAGTGTATGCAAGATGGCGCCTGCAGAGTTTAAATAGTCCCTATGATGCTGGAAGGCCAGCTAATCACAGTAATGCCACACCAAAGATAGCGCCGGCATTACTGTAATTTGTGAAAAATATGTATGTGGTCAATTTAAGGAACGCTATGGCTATAGAGCACACTGCAATAGGTTAGTGGTGAACAAACATTTTATTAAACCACTACGCATTTCGGCAGCGGACCGCTATCTTCCTCAGGTGGATTTAGTGGTGGTTAATCCACCAGAGGAAGGTAGTGGTCCGCTGCTGAAACACATAGTGGTTTAATAAAATGTTTGTTCACCACTACCCTATTGCAGTGTGCTCTATAGCCATAGCGTTCCTTAAATTGACCACATACATATTTTAATAAAAAAATGTTGATATTCCCCTTGAGGGATTGCGGCTGGAGCAGCTGGGGCTATATAGAGTATTTCCAGGTAGTAGGACCTGAAGTGATGTCACATCCTGTGAAGTGGTATCACGTGACTGCATCTTGTGTCCACGTGACCAGACCAGGAAGCAGAGAACAAAAACGGTCCCGGAGCAGCACAGCAGGAGTATACGAAGACACCCACTGCCGAGGATGTGCAGGGGTGCACAACCCATCCAGTTGAGAGTCTAATCCCCCCACCTTCCATTGAAATATCCCCAATAAACCACCAGGTGCTTCTCATGCTGTGCTCTTCCATGTTCATTGTTTGGCATTACTGTAATTGGCAAACCAGCCCAGCATGTTCATTGGCTGCAAATAAAGCACCAAACATACTGGACGGGTCACTCAAATATACCGAGGTGAATACATAATTACACCAACAGCATGATGGTTGGGGCACTGGTAGTCTAGTGGTGGCAGCTGCAATTCAAATCTATATGTGAGAATCAACAGGGTAGGCGCTAAGGATATATCATGCACTAAAACAACTGTCTGCTGAGTCAGGGATCATATTGATAATGATTTTGTGGAGGACAGGACTTGAGAAGCAGATTGGGGTGATAAGTAAGTCAAGTCATCAGAGGAGGAGGTTGGTAGTGATGTCAATAAAGAATCAACACAATATTCCAAAGGCTGGTCTACTATTTCTGTAGTCAGCTTGAGAGCAGGAGAAGTCATAACTCATAACTGCTTTATTTGGAGGTGGCTCTGCAGGCCCTGAAATTTCTGGTCATGGTGGTAGCGAGTTCCATGTGCAGTCATATAGAGGGTGGGAATTATTTTCCACATTGCTAGCCAGCAAATCTTTTTCAATGCAAAGAAAATAAGCCATATATTTCTCATCACAAATAGGAGTTACAGCTCTCTACCATCACATGAAGTTGCAATAACATCTCACATGCGAAAAGCAAACTGCTTGTTCTTGTCCTTCTTTCATTGCAAAGCCATCTGTGCAGAATTACTACCAAACTCAGGTCAAAATTCACCTATTTTGCTTTTGGCAAAAGTAGTAGTAGAGAGGTAATAGATAGGCCATTTTGGAATTTGTAGCACAGCACTCCTCTCAATCATCGCAGGATGTTACCTCTGACAACAACATCATCAGTTTCAGTCAACATTTTATACAGAATGGTGTTCCTGATCTCAAGTAACTAAGGGATATTTTTTTGATTGTTATGCTAATTTTAAACATGATAAATCTGTCAGTATGCTCTGTTACTAAATATGTAGGTTAATACCAAGTTAATAGCTATTTATTTTATGAGGTCTTTTTGTCAGTATATAGGCTGTTTTTGTGTTGAAGCATTTGGTACAGTTTGGGCACCTCAGAATGTTACATGCTACTTTTCGGGGAACTGGAGACTTTGCATTAATGTGATTCGAGCCTAGTCAATTAATATAATTTCTATTTTATAAATTTTAAAAAATGACTGACATATTCTAGAAATCAGTCTGGAGATGCTAAGGGGAGCTGCACGGAAACTGCAACCTTTACTACAAAAAGATGCCCGATTACAATCCATATTTCCAGACCCCCCACTACTATGTTTTAGGCAGCCCCCAAATCTAAGAAGCATCATTGTCAGAAGCTCCCTGTCCTCCCCAACAGCTGCAGGTACCTTTCCTTGCAAACAAAAGAAATGCAAAACCTGTACATCTATAATGACCACGGACAGGATAAAGATCCCCAACCCCATCAGGACTACAAGATACCAGGTACTTTCAGCTGCATCACATCTAATGTGGTGTACCTAATTATATGTACTAAATGTCCAACTGGGGGTCTGTATGTGGGGGAGACCGGGCAAAAACTGAGAACAAGGATGAATTCTCATCGCCACACAATAAGAGAAAGGAGAATGGATTTACCTGTGGCAAAACACTCTTGTATGCCCGGTCATAGCATGACGGATATGGAATTACTTGTATTAAAATCTAACTTCAAATCTGAGAAGGATAGAAAAGTCTGGGAATATAAACTTATGATGACCTTTGACACTCTTAGCGCTGGGATGAATATATCCCAGAGTTTTATGTATTTCTACAACAATTAAGGAATCTGCTTCCCTGACCTTTTAGGGTCATCACAACACAATACCAGACCCCAATCAGAGGGTAATAAAACCTTCACTCCTTATCTATGAACTAGTCATATTTATGTTAATCCCTCTGCCATAATGACAGTTCTGCTTCACGTCACATGTCTTACCTATTGCATTATTCCTGTGTCCTCTTGTGTATAAATATGTGATTCTTCAGCTTTTGTTTTAGTCTTTGCCTGATGAAGAGACCTGCGTAGTCTCGAAAGCTTGCAATTTGTTACCATCTTTTCAGTTAGCCATTAAAAGGTATCAACCACTGAGGACTCTCAATATTTTTCTATCTACTGGCTAACACGGTACGAAGATATACATCTTTCCAATGACATATTCTAAGAAGTTGCTGATGACTTCTAAATGTATTATTATATTCCTCCATTGAGCAGGATACTAATTCATAACAGAAAAACAAAGTCATCTCCAGGGAATTATTCCACCTGGCACCTTATCTTCATTTTATGCATAAATATCCACAGATAATTCCCCACTTTTCTGTGTCTGGTGCACATGGAAGCTGAGCACGCTGCTACCTAACATTATTATCACTCTCCCTAGAGCAACTAGAGGAAAATAATGTGAAGATGAATGTCAGCTTCAAAGAAATATCTAATGTAACAAATGTGTAATAAACTCAAGGAAAGACTTAACGATTAAAAGTGTCTGATAATCAAAATGCTAGAAATGAAGAAATGGACAAATTTCTGTATAGAAAACAAAATATGTATCAGAGTCACAGATTGGTTACAAAAATTTTTAGCTGAAAATCTTCCTAGACATATAAAAAGGATTGTCACTTATGGTTGAGCATTGATTTCTGTGAACCTGATCCAGATGAAAAGACCAAGAAGAGAAATGTCAGCAACAAATCTGAAGAATTAATGCAATTATGGGAGCTTTGAATCTGACACAAAAACCCTTCATCTACAGATGACAAATTACCGTTACTGAAGAGGCACCTTCTCGGGGTATAATGATGTTGCAGGTACCTCTATAGCGGATATAGACAGGATAGAGAGAAGTATAATTTAAGGAATGTTAGGATGAAGATTTGTTGTAGACATTTCTGAAGATCTCAAAGGAAATTTGTGCACAATGTAAAAACGACCATTCAGAATTATGTCAATTATTTTCACTAACAAGAAATCCTGAATGAAACCTGTTCTGTTCACACAACCTTGATACATTTTTTTCTATTTTAGGTTTTATTGTTATTATTATTATAATTATTAATTTCTATAGCACCATTGATTCCATGGTGCTGTACATGAGAAGGGGTTACATACTAATTACAGATATTACTTACAGTAAACAAACTAACAATCACAGACTCATACAGAGGGGAGAGGACCCTGCCCTTGCGGGCTTACATTCTACAGGATTGTGGGAAAGGAGACAGTACGTAGGGGGGTTGCAGCAGCTCCGGCATTGTTTGAGGTGGTAGCTTTGGTAGTGGTGAGGAGGCAGCGGGGTCATTGCAGGCTGTAAGCTTTCCTGAAAAGGTGGGTATTCAGGTTCTGTCTGAAGGATCCAAATGTGGTTGATAGTACGATGTGTTGGGGCAAAGAATTTTAGAGGATGGGGGATATTCGGGAGAAGTCTTGGAGACGGTTGGGTGAGGAGTGAATAAGTGTGGAGGAGAGAAGGAGGTCTTGGGAGGACCGGAGATTATGTGAGGGAAGATATCGGGAGATTGGTTCAGAGACATATGGTGGAGACAGGTTATAGATGACCTTGTAGGTCAGTATTAGTAATTTTAACTGGATATGCCGAGGGAATGGGAGCCAGTGAAGAGATTTGGAGAGTGGAGAAGCAGAGGAATAGTGAGGAGAGAGATAAATTAGTGGGGCAGCAGAGTTAAGGATGGACTGGAGAGGTGTGAGGGTGTTAGCAGGGAGGCCACAGAAAAGGATGATGCAGTAGTCAAGGCGGGAGATGAAGAGGGCATACACAAGCATTTTGGCAGATTGAGGGTTGAGGAAAGGATGGGATTCTGAAAATATCTTTGAGCTGGAGGTGGCAGGGTGTGGAGAGAGCTTGGATATGTGGTTTGAAGGACAGGGCATAGTCAAAGGTTACTCCGAGGCAGCGGATTTCTAGTATAGGGGAAAGCGTGATGTCGTTAAATGTGATACATAGGTCAGGTAAGGAAGATCTGTGATATGGAGGAAAGATGATGAATTCAGATTTGTTCACATTGAGTTTGAGGAAGCGAGAGAAGAAGAAGGAGGATATGGCTGATAGAGGCGCCTGGATTCTGGAGAGCAGAGAGGTGACATCTGGGTCAGAGAGGTAGATCTGAGTGTCATCAGCATAAAGGTGGTACTAAAATCCATGAGACATTATGAGTTGATCCAGACCAAGAGTATAGATTGAGAAGAGTAGGGGTCCTAGAACCGAGCCTTGGGGGACTCCAACAGAGAGAGGCAGTGCTCAACTGTATCAAAAGCAGAGGACAGGTCTAGAAGGAGGAGTATAGAGTATTGTCCATTAGCTTTGGCTGTGAGTAGGTCGTTAGTAATTTTGGTCAGGGCCGTCTCAGTGGAGTGATGGGGGTGGAAACCAGATTGTAGATTGTCAATGAGCAAGTTAGAAGAGAGGTGGTAGGAAAGCTCAGCGTGGACGTGCTGCTCCAGGAGTTTGGCAATAGCTGGACATAGCGGTTGGGTCAATGGTTGGTTTTTTAAGGATAAGTGTGATTGTGGCCTGTTTGAAAGCAGAAGGGAAGGTACCAGAAGTTAGTGATAGGTTGAAGAGGTGGGTTAGGGAAGGGATAAAAGTGGTGGTGAGGTTGGGGAGGAGGTGGGATGGGGTCGAGTGAACAGGTGGTGAGTTGTGATTTGGAGAGGAGAAAATTAAGTGATGTTATATAGGGAGGTTTATGGGGTTTGGGCATTGGTCTGGTATACAAAGGTGTTGTGGTGGTTGAACAATGAACACTTGCCTTGTTCTACATTTTTGCATCACTTTTTGATAATGCAATGTTGTTAACTTACAGTATAGTACAAAGTACATTAACTGTAACAGACTAACATTTTCCCTAAATCATATATTAAGACAAGTCCTAGTATTATTAATAAAAGTTATTTCTTTTTGGAATTTAACACCTGCCATCATTTCTTTCTTTGGTCTTAAAACAGGAGAACAACAAGACGTCCGTCACACAGTTTTTACTCTTAGGATTTCAAGTCAGTCATGATAAAAGACTTTTCCTCTTCTGCTTGTTCCTTATGGTTTATTTTATGATAATATGTGGGAATCTCCTAATCATCATCTTGGTGTCCACCAGCAAGAGCCTCCACACTCCAATGTACTTCTTCATCTCACAACTGTCCATCAGTGACATCTTGTTACCCACAGATATTGTCCCCAATCTGCTCCATATTCTACTAAATAATGGGGGGATCATGACGTTTGATGACTGTATCACTCAATGTTATTTTTTTGGTGCCTTAGAAACATTTGAGTGTCTTCTTCTTGCTGTGATGTCTTATGACAGATATGTGGCCATCTGTAATCCCCTTCGTTACACATCTGTCATGACAAGTGGACATTGTGTGATATTGACCCTCTTTTGTTTTTTGTTCGGACTTTCTCTAATTTTGATTTACACCATAACAATAGCAAATCTAAACTTTTGCGGAGCCAATACTATTGACCATTTATTTTGTGACTTTGTGCCATTAATAGATCTTGCCTGTTCTGACACCTTTATTATACATTTGGAGATTTATTTATTAGGCACTCCATCTGTCTTCATTCCAGCCACAATCATTGTAGTGTCTTATACTTACATAGTTATAACAGTCTTACGGATTCCTTCCAGTACCGGTAGACAGAAAGCCTTCTCCACCTGTAGCTCCCATCTCACTGTGGTCTCCATATTCTACGGGACTCTGTTTAGCATTTATGTTGTCCCATCAAAGGGTCTCACCCTCACCGTGAGTAAGATCCTCTCATTGCTATACACTGTGTTTACTCCTTTGATTAACCCATTATTTACAGTCTGAGAAATGAGGACATTAAAAAATCTGTACAAAGTACACTTCATAAGGTTGTCATCTCGAAAATCATTCGCAATATGCTATACAGATAAATTATTTCCAGTAATTAATACAAAGTGCTTGAATAAATCTTCCCTTTATTGATTCTGGTACACATAGTGAGGTTGAACTAAACCCCCATTATATGACATAAACATCTTGATGTCTTAACCTCCTGAAAAGTTCATCTTGATTTCATCACTGCATAAAACAGATTCCAACCATGGAGCATGTTTCCACATTTATACCTCAGAAGCTGATAACATATTTCACCCACAGAGCCAAGCTTTTATCTTCTATAATGTACAGCAGAGCAGCTGCAGGTAAAAATCTCAAAGTTTGATTCTGGATACATCTGGTGGTCCGCCATGAGGCTTGCTACTACCAGTTCCAGCCTCATTGCCTTGAGTCAACTCCCCAATGCTGTTGCCTTAGAGTCTCGGAGCCCCAAAAGTTTATCTTGAAAAAAATGGTGTTAAAACCATTTCAGGCAACCATGCCTGAAAACTTCAGCTAGGTATAATAGAATTGTACACTGGCTCTATTTTCCTGTTTGTTAAAACTGCGGCCATGATTAAAAGGAGACCTAGTGGACCACAAAAGGAAGGAACTGGAGGCAATCTCAGGCATCCAATTGTAAACTGCTCACAGGCGGGCTGCAGATTACACACTGGTAATGGAGAATCAGGGTTTTATTCCACAGACGCAACCTGAAAAACATGTACCACATCCAAGGAAGGCAGCAGTCAAGCATATTTCCAGTTTCCAATTCTCAACATCTGAGTCAGCAGTTGATGTTGCTAAACAAAATAGCCATCCATGAAAATTTGAAGGCTCTGTAATTGGAATGAGTAGTTAAATTCTTTAATGAGCATTAAGTCAGGCTACAAAGGAAGAGTACATTTTTTTAGGCACATTACTTGCTCAGACATGGCTGCAGAGTACAATTAGTCTTTTGGACACAGTACTCCCTCAATAGCTAATAACAAATTTCAACCACAGACCATGTGTTAGGTTGGCGGAACAGACCAACGAAAATATAATAATGAGGAGCATTCGCAACCCGAGGTCCACCGTGCAGAGATGGAACCTGCTGCTAAGTGATGGTGGAACAAGATGGCGGGTGATCACCGAAAAACACGCTTGTTAAATGTCACCGGTGTGAACAGCGCAGCAACAGCAGCAACGTAAAAGGACGCTGTACACTGTTAACTGTCACAGTGCACAGCAGATATGGCGCGAGTAAGGTCTCTAGGCTCAGCCCCTAAAATGCTGGGGTAAGAGCCCGACCGGAGCCACAATGCACACGGCGTCACACAAGCCACTACTTGTCGCTGACGTTAGGCACTGACTCTGCCTCCTACCTGCACTAGCCAAGGCACTAGCTGGCAGGGCTGAGCAACTCATGCATTCCAAGGGTAGGGGTTTCATAATGAGTCAGTCACCAGAGACAATCATACTTGTATACAACACACACACCACATGGTCTATACTAGTGCACGGCCGTGCAGCTTTGAGATCCCTTTATAGATCCCAGTCTGACAGGACCTTCCTAGTGGACCAATTCGGACTTGATTGAGGACCTTACCAGCTGACTGCCGACCACCAATGAGTGGTCGTCTCACGGGCATGCTAAGAAGGGCAAATCCTGGACTTAGTCCCAGGAACGTCTGCTCACCACTGTCTAATGCTGGTTACCAATCTTATACTAGTCTGTCCTCCCTTGAATCTCTAACACAAGGTCAGTACCTGCCGCCCTCTTTGTATAACAGCACTCTCATGTCCGCAATACTGTTCCACCACCCCAATACTGGCACCATTCATGACACTCGTCTATCATATATGATTTAAAATACTCTCCATATCATTGTTTTAGCAATACCATGAATTTTTTGCACACTACCATATCTCTTTGAGACACTGGATTTATTTGTTTTGGATCCTCATCTCATCTTATCTTATTTGTGTATTTTGTATATAAGTGTATAGTATTATTTTGTTTTTTTGTTTTATATTTTTCTGTATATGTATTCATTTTGCATATATCCCTACTATATTTATTTATTTAAGCATTCTAATTTTCTACAGTAAGGTTTGACAAAGACCTGGGATATGGTCGAAACGTTACCTTATGGAATATCTTGCATTTCTCCACTGCTGTTAAGCAATTTTCTTTATTTTGTGATTGAAATAAATTCCTTTTTTGCAACATTATATGAGACTCTGAGTGAGACTGTTTATCCTCTGGATTAACAAAGTCTTGGAAGACGTCCGGGGCTTTATAAAGACCTAACGGCATCACCAGTTATTCATAGTGACCTTCCCTTGTATTAAACGCGGTCATCCATTCGTCCTCTTCACGAATGCATATCAGATTATACGCGTCCCGCAGATCCAGTTTAGTAAATATCCTTGCTCCTCGAAGCCTACCAAAGAGCTCCGAAATGAGGGATATGGGATATTTATTTTTTACAGTAATGGCTTGGAGAACCCAGTAGTCAATACACTGACGTAATTTCCCACTCTTCTTCTGAACGAAGAAGAACCCAGCCCCTGCAGGAGAAACTGACTTCCTGATAAACCCCCTCGCCAGATTCTCTTTAATATACTGGGACATAGCCTCCGTCTCCGGGAGAGAAAGGTGGTAGACCCTTCCCTGCGGGGTCTCCGTACCAAGCAGGAGGTCTTTAGTACAATCATAGGGGCGATGGGGCGGCAGGGTCTCCACTGCCTTCTTGGAGAGCACATCCACATATTGCCAATACTGTTTGGGTATTGAGGTTAGATCTGGAGGGATTTCAGATGACCCAACCTGAACGTGGGTCTTGTGACACAGTCCCAGGCATGCTCTAATCCACCCCTGCATGTCACGATAATGTAAATATGATGTATGGTTTTCTTTATCATCACACCTTTCTACAATGTTCCATGGCTTTTCTGATACACGCTGCAGATTTGACCCCCCCTCACAGCCCCCTGCAGGTGAGCTCTTCTTAACACTATGCCTGCATGTGTAATCCTATACTCCTTCCTCCACCCTCTCTCAAGAATGTGCTTGAGGATCAGAATATAATCCTTTGTCAGGAGACGTGCTTTCTGTGTATGTAAGAGGGAATTTCTTGAGCCAAATTAGTGATATAGCTGTAAAAGCTACATATTTGAAGCCTACACTGATAGAACCACACCCCATTGAATTTTACAAGCTCAGGGACCAGCAGAATCCAAGTAGTGGATTTCTACTTAACCGATGCACATAGTCAAGCAGTGTTTGGAATTAAATGAACACTAACTTCATGCTGAGAAAATTGATACTTTGTCGTTCTACGAGGTTCTCTCCCCGAGATATGATACTTATGAGTTTATTAGGCATTTCTGAAAAGGGAGTGCTTCCATAGCTCTGCCAACCTCAGTGATGTTACAAGCAGAGGGTATATGATCAGGAACCTCAGTCTGAGGTCAGAGAGACCTGGGTGGAGACAGCGTATACCAGCCATGCTGCGGGTTGAATCCTTGCCTCTGAGAGCACCTCCCCCTTAAAAGACATGCTTTCCATGGACTGAGATATGTGTAAGTGCTAGTGTTGAGCATTCCGATACTGCAAGTATTGGGTATCGGCCGATATTCGCGGTATCGGAATTCCGATACTGAGTTCCAATACTTTTGCCATATCGTATACTGGAATCGGAAGTTCCCATAATGCTATGAGAGGCAGTGTGATTTGATTCAGCCAATGAGGAATCCTAAAAAGTGTGGGCACATCCTGTAAAGCTGAAGTCATGTTAACTAATGGCATGGCTGTGATTGAATGCTGAAATGATGTCATGAATGCACTATAAAAGACGCCGCCGCCAGTTTGGTTTTACTCTACTGTGAATTCGTTAGGGACAGAACGCTGCTCTTCTGACTTGAGGGTCAGTTAGAGATTGCAATTTTGTGTATTGTGCTTTAGGCAGGCTAGTTTACCAGCCACTGTGTAAAATTCTTTTGCATTGCAGTGCTGTTTTCACAGCTGTCTGCAAGGTCTGTGTGTGAGTGCAGGTCACGCTGAAGTTTGTTCTGCATACACTGCTGGTTGTAGTCTGCTCAGAGTGTGTCACTGCCTCATACTTTTTTTTTTTTAATTGCTGCAGCTCAATTCAATTTTAATTAACTCTCTCCTATTAGTGTGTCATGCTTCCATCCGTATCCAATACATTGGTTGCAAACACTATAGGAGTAGATAGCGGAGCCTTTCATTGCTAGTGCACAGTTCTCTGCAGTGTTCACGGCTGTCTGTCAGGTCTCTTTGTGAGTGCAGCTCACGCTGAAGTTTGTTCTGCATCCACTGCTGGTTGTAGACCGCTCAGCGTGCGACACTGCCTCATACATTGTCCATTTTTTCTGTAGTGTTTTTTTTTCCTGAATTTCTCCTATTAGTGTGCTTCCATCCGTATCCAGCTAGATTGGTTGCAAACACTAGATAGGAGTAGATAGAGGAGGCTTTCGGCTGGTTTGCGGCCTGCAGGACCAGCCAGATTAGTATTACCCTATATTTTGTAGCCTCATCTATTGCATTGTAGGTTCCTGCATTGTAATAGCTACAAAAAGTTTGTGATACTATCGATTGTACGTCTTTTGTCTCAATCACAACCTTTTTTTTTGTGAAAAACACAAAAACATGAATAAAGTTCACCAAACACTACACTTGACACTTGCTAGGCCACATTAGCTGATATTAAAGTGTAGTCCACACTTAATAAACTTAGTGTTTCTTATACCTGTTAGCAGCTGTTCAGGAATAAGCACACTAAGGCCTTAGTACTTTTCTGCCTATCTTTATCAATCTACCAAGATGAAGAAGGCAGGGAGTAAGGCACGTGTTCGTGGGCATGGAGTTTCAGCAGGGAGAGGATGTGGGGATTCTGTGCCTGCTGCGGGCACCAGTGACACAGCATCCAACAGTTTTCCCCAGGAGCGGTCCTTTATGCGCAGCTTTGTAGGAGCTCGCCGTACCCCCCTGCTGCGGGAAGAAAAAATTGAAGTCGTTGTCGGATGGATGGCAGCTAACGCATCGACTTCAATTGCTTCCACATCCTCTCAGGACCAGAGCACTGAAGAGCAGCCATCTGTCTCTTCACCACCTGCCAAATTGCCCAGATAGTCAGAGAGCTCTGTACAGGAGCCAGCTAAGTCTCTACTTCTGTTATCTGAATCTGTTGGCTTGGAAATAGGGGGCCAGCCAAGCAGCATTCTAGAATGTGAAGAAGAGGGAGTATGCAGTGATGCGCAACTGCTTTGTCTCTCTGAATCTGAAGAGGCGGGTGGGCCAGTGCCTATGGTCAGCACACCTCAGAAAGCATCTGATGATGATGAGACTCAGGTGCCAGTTTCTGTTGCGCATGGTGCTGGCCAGATGACCCAGGAGAAGCAGGTGTTTGAAGAGGGTAGTGTAGATGATGAGGTCCTTGACCCATCATGACGTGAGGAACAGGAAGGTGGTGGGAGCAGCTCTGAGGAAGAGATTCCCCCAACGGCCCAAACAGGAGGGAGAGGTAGGGGTCAGACTCGGTTGCCTATAGCCTCCACTTTGCCACCCGTTTGGAGCAGTTCTCTAACAAAACCCAAAACGGGCTCTCCCAGGACTTGCAGTACGTGGTCCTTTTTTGACACAGTTGCAGATCACATTTGCTTTGTCAAATGCAAGCTGTGTAATCAAAAAGTAAAAAGAGGTAAAAGTGTCAGCAACCTCAATACCACAAATATGTGGAAACATGTGCGGACCAAGCACGTGGTGGAGTTACAAAGACACACTGAAGACGTAGGCCAACCTACAGCACCACCTACCTCTTCAGCTCGTGTTGTAGCCTCTTCCTCCAGCTCACACACAGCTGGTTCGGCTTCCTCACAGGATCGCCCTGGAAGAACCTCTGGCACTGGTGAACAGAGACCCAGTGTAATTCCACCCACAGCACCACGTTCCCTGTCATCCTCACACTCCCAGGCCACTCTACAGCCATCGGTAGCACAGGCATGGGAGAAAAGGCGGCCATACTCGGCAAACCATCGCCGAGCACAGGCTCTGAATGCTGGCATTGCAAAACTCCTGTCCCTTGAAATGCTGTCATTCAGGCTGGTGGAGACTGACACCTTCCGTAACTTCATGGCACTGGCAGTCCCCCAATACAACATGCCCAGCCACTTTTATTTCAGCAGGCAAGCCTCCCTGCCCTGCAAAAGCATGTGGAGGAAAAAATTAAACATGCGCTACTAAACGCCATCAGTAGCAAGGTCCACCTGACCACGATGCGTGGACCAGTAACCATGGACAGGGACGATACCTTTCCCTCACTACCCATTGGGTCAATGTTTTTGTGCCGGGTACAGATCTTGAGAGTGGCGCTGTACGTGTTCTGCCAACTCCAAGGATTGCAGGAATCCAGTCTGTACACATTGACTCCTCATGTTAGGGTCTGCGGAACACACCAAATATAAGATGTAGAGAGGTGCGTTTGCAGTCCTGGGTCCACCGTGCAGGCAGAGCCTGCTGCTAGTTAAATGGCATAAGTAGCGTACTCTGTTATCCCGCAGAGTCGCTAAAATAAACGCCGTAGCGCGCTGTGGCAGTTAATGTGAACTCTGTAAATCCACAGAGCCGCTAGCGGGAATGCCGCAACGCTATATGGCGATATAAGCGAACTCTGTTACACCACAGTGTCTCTGAGGTAAAGACGCAGAGATAGCTACTGTGTCCTGTTAACCCCACAGGGATACACAGATAACTGCTGTGCGGATAGCAGTCTGTGATCATGCAGACATCAACGCAATCAAGCAAGTGGAGCCAGCCACAGCATTGTTTAGCGCAAACTCCGCCCACGGGAGCAAGGATGCCCAGTCATCCTGCCTGACAGAGACAAAATGTCGCAAGTATGTGACCAAGGTCTGGTTGGCCCTCTCTACCAACCCATTCGTCTCGGGATGGTATGCAGAGGAGAGATTCAACTCAATGCTGAGTAAACGACACAGCTCTCTGCAGAACCGAGACGCAAACTGGGGACCTCGATCACTGACAATTTTGTCTGGCATACCGTGTAGGCGGAAAATATGCCTAATGAATAATGCTGCCAAGGCCCATGCAGACGGTAACCGTGGTAACGGCATCAAGTGTACCATTTTGGAGAAGTGGTCAGTTATCACCCAGATGATGGTGCAGCCTGAGACTTGGGTAAACCCACCACAAAATCCATCCCGACCATCTCCCAAGGCCTGTCTGCCACCGGTAGAGGGAAAAGTAGCCCAGCTGGTCATTGTTGAGGGGACTTATTCTTGGCGCAGGAGTCGCACGCCTGAACGTATTCCCTGATATCACGGACCATATGTGGCCACCAGTATGTCCTCGCCAGCAACTCAGATGTCCTCTTTGTCCCAAAATGTCCACCCACCCTGGACGAATGTGCCCAAGAGAGTACCTCCGGTCGCAAATTAGTGGGCACAAAAGTCTTGCCTGGAGGCACAGACTCAAGCGAAACCAGGACCACCGTTCTTAGGCTCTCTGTAGGGACAATCAGCCGACGCTCCTCCTCCACCTCTTCAGAGGACACCAAGGAGCGAGACAGAGCGTTGGCACGAATGTTCTTCTCACCGGAGAGGAAATGGAGTGTGAAATGGAACCGGGAGAAAAACAAGGACCATCTGGCCTGGCGAGAATTTACCGCTGGGCAGTCTGTAAATAAATCAAGTTTTTGTGATCAGTAAAAACTTGAAAGGGAAAACGAGCCCCCTCCAGGACATGTCTCCACTCGGAAAAGGCCAACTTCATGTCTAGTAACTCCCTGTCCCCAATGGAATAATTCCTCTCCGCTCGTGTGAAGGTCTTGGAAAAGAAGAAGCAAGGATGCTTCCTACCTTGTGCATCCTTTTGGAAGAGAACTTCTCCAGCACCAACGGATGAGACATCTGCCTCCAATATAAAAGGCTTATCAACATCAGGGCATGTAAGATGGGAGCGCTAGCAAAATGAGATTTAACTGAAGTAAAGGCCTTGGAGACCTCCTCTAACCATAACTTGGGATTAGCTACCTTCTTGGTGAGGGCTACCAAGGGAGCTACCAAAGTAGAGAAGTGGAAATGAATTGGCAATAGTAGTTGATGAACCCCATAAAGCGCTGCACCGCTTTAAGGAGTGGGGTTCTTGCCAATCCATTACAGTCTGTAGTTTGGCAGGATCCATAGCCAATCCCTAGGTGGAGATTATATAGCCAAGGAAAGGTAGAGACTCCTGCTCAAACATGCACTTCTCCAACTTCGCATATAGGGAATTTGCTCGCAAGAGGTCGAAGACCTTGCAGACATCTCTCCGGTGGGAGGCCATATCTGGAGAAAAGATGAGAATGTCATCCAGAGAGACTACCACTGAGGTGGTCAACATATCCCAGAAGATGTCGTTCACAAAGTCTTGGAAGACAGCTGGGGCATTACAGAGCCCAAAGGGCATTACCAGATATTCGTAATGCCCATCCCTGGTGTTAAATGCTGTCTTCCATTCGTCCCCCTCACGGATGCGAATCAGGTTATAAGCACCGCGCAGGTCTAGTTTAGTAAATACCCTTGTTCCCCGAAGTCTGTCAAAGAGCTCAGAGATTAGCGGCAAAGGATACTTATTTTTCACGGTGATAGTGTTGAGACCCCTATAATCAATGCATGGACGCAATTCTCCGTTCTTCTTCTGCACAAAGAAGAACACCGCTCCCGCTGGTGACACCGACTTCCTAATGAATCCACTTGCCAAGTTCTCCTGAATATATTGGGACATGGCCTCTGTCTCAGGAAGAGAGAGGGGATAACCCCTTCCTCTAGGAGGCTCAGCTCCAGGCAAGAGGTCGATAGGACAGTCATAGGGGCGATGAGGCGGAAGAGTCTCCACAGCCTTCTTCGAGAAAACGTCAGCATAGGACCAATAGACCTTGGGAAGAGGAGAGAGGTCTATGGGTATCTCAGTGGTGGTGACCTGCACGCTGTCCGTAATGCATCTGCCTTTACATAAATTACCCCAACCGAGAATTCTCCCTGAAGACAACTCAATATGGGGAGAGTGGTGGCGGAGCCAGGGTAATCCCAACAAAACCTCATCTATACCCTCAGGGAGGATAAAAAATGATATATTCTCCTGATGGGAAGGAGACATAGACAAGATGAGTGGGATAGACTGATGGGTGATTTGTGTGGGCAGAATTGCTCCGTTCAACACCCGTACCAACACTGGTTCAGCCAGCAACACCAAAGGCATGGTGTGGCGAGAAGCAAAGGAGGACGACATAAAATTCCCCTCTGCCCCAGAATCCACACACAGCTTGACGGGTAGGGTGGTAGAACCGTGGGTAATTATCCCCTTGAGGAGCACTTTAGGGGCAAAACTCATGGCGTCCAGTGACCCTGTTCCTACGGTTTCTGGGCGCGACCGTTTATTCAACCGCTGTGGACATCGGTTGGCAAAATGTCCCTGCTGTTGCTGGCAAATATAACAAATCGGGGATGGACGAGTGACCCGAGATTTAGATCCCGTAGGAGCAACCTCCTGAAGGTCGGGCGCCTGAACGGGCGACTCCAGAGGGGTGGTGAAGGTAGGAGCAACCGAACCCTCTGCCTACACTGGGCACGTTCCAGCCTCCACTCGTGGAAACGGAGGTCGACGCGGGTGGAAATAGCGATTAGCTTCTCCAGTGTGGCAGGAATCTCCCTGGTAGCCAAGGCGTCTTTCACATGACCCGCCAGTCCTCTCCAGAACACGGGAATGAGGACTTTATCTGGCCACTCTAATTCCGAGGCCAGAGTCTGAAATTGGACAGCAAAATGGCTGACCAAAGCCGAACCCTGGGTACTTGCCAGGAGTTGGAGCGCCGTATCGTGGGTGACCTGAGGTCTTAGAAAAACCTTTTTTAGAGCCTCCAGAAAACGAGAAGCGCTCTGCACCACACGGTCGTCGTGCTCCCACAGCGGCGTTGCCCACTCCAATGCTCTGCCCGACAGAAGAGCTATCACAAAGCCCACTTGTGCCCGATCCGTGGGAAAACGTGCAGCCAGAAGCTCGAGGTGTATGGAGCACTGACTCACGAATCCCCGACATTGCTTGCTGTCACCATCAAACTTGTCTGGAAGCTGGAGGTGGGACAATGTAGGGGCAGAGGTGGCAGAGGACAAACTGGCTGCAGCTACGCTAGCAGCCTGAACAGCGACTGCAGTAACATCAACAACTGAGGTTGTGCGCTCAAGAGCCGCCAACCTACCCTCCAGCTGCTGGATGTACAGCTGTAAACGCTGTTCATCCGCCATTTTACTAGCTAGACCCTGGCGCAAGGATTATCTTAGGGTCTGCGGAATGCACCAAATATAAGATGTAGATGTATCCCCTCTTTAACAAGCTACAAGCGAAACGCGCGTGAGGGGTGCCGCTGCCTTTATTGAGGTAAAGTATTATATCGCCATTCGCCATCAGTCGCTATTCACTCTGATACATAGATAGCATATACCTTTTCTATCCGTTGGCATTGTTTCACCTGCCCTTGCAGGCATACATAGCAATTTTCACTATGCACTTTTTCTAGGTTATGCATGATTATTGCGCCATATTATCAGGATTACATGCTGGACCTTTAATATATGGGGTGTGAACTAAGAATTGTCCTCAATGAGTGTATTTTTTACTGTCACATATAACTTATAATGATGATGATGATTACTCCTACATACATTGTCTGCACTATATTACAGGTGTACATACCGTTCTTAGGCAGCATTAATGGATTATGAAATGTACTTGTATGCATTCATTTCAACCTCTATTCCCTATGTTTTTTTTTTTTGGTTGCATTTGTTGTCGCCATGTGCATATATGCGCTTATATTTTAAATGTTGTAACCAGTTCAGGCGGGTATATAGCTCCGGGATCGCCGTCTCGGGTAGACGGAGTGGCATAGAAAAGTTCAATCACAGACAGCAGTACTGGTATAAACTGGCCGCAACCAGTTTTATTGAAAGTCCACAGCAAAAAACATAAAACAAAACCATAAACCAAAATCCTAAGCCTGGCAGGCTGGTAACTAGACACAGTCAGTTACCTCACTACCGTGGTCTAGGCTCTAGCAGCCTGGCCAAAACAACACATGTTATGTAATTACCAGAGCTTGGTTTGCAGGAGACTCCAGCCGTGTCTGAAGCCAGATTCAGACTGAGAGCTCTGTCTGTGTAAATCTACCACCTATTTCTGGCTGCTTAATTAGGCAGCTGTGTGTACTCAGGGTTGTGCTGCAAGCCTGTACTGGATGGGGAGTGGAGTGAACGTCGTACTGCCATCCTACCTTCACTCCTATATTCCTTATGCGACCCAGCTAAGAAACCTGGGCGAGATATACATCCCGTCCAGTACGCACCCCTTCACTGTCTCACAATGTCTTTATTTCAATATTTTTTAATTAAATTCATCATTTTATGGTAGTAAAGCTTAGGTTTCTCTTGTTTGGAGTATATACATTTTTAAGTGCCACGGAACAAGGCAACTACTCTATATGTGATTTCTACATCCTCCTTGACCCTGGGCTCCAACACCGCCAGTTGCTGCTCAGAAGTTCTGTATGCACAGAGAAAAACACTCGCTCCTGTGTTTGTGGGGTTCAGTAACGCCTGCTGTTCCCCTGCTGTGTGTCCAGCAATAAGTCCTGCTCCCTCCTAATTCAACTTACACCAGAGATTAAAGTTGCTCACACTAGGCCTCAGCCTACACCCTCCTTGACCCTGGGCTCCAACACCACCAGTTTCTGCTCAGAAGTGCTGTATGCATAGAGAAAAACACTCTCTCCTGTGTTTGTGGGGTTCAGTAATACCAGCTGTTTCCCTGCTGTGTGTACGGCAATAAGTCCTGCTCCCTCCAATTTGAAAACACATCAGATTTTAAACTTGCTCTCATTAGGCCTCAGCCTACACCCTCCTTGACCCAGGGCTTCAACACCGCCAGTTGCTGCTCAGAAGTGCTGTATGCACAGAGAAAAACACTCGCTCCTGTGTTAGTGGGGTTCAGTAATGCCAGCTGTTCCCCTGCTGTGTGTCCAGCATTAAATCCTGCTCCCTCCTAATTCAACTTACACCAGATATTAAATTTGCTCACAGCAGGCCTCAGCCTACACCTTCCTTGACCCTGGGCTCCAACACTGTCAGTTGCTGCTCGGAAGTGCCGTCTGCACAGTCAACATATGCTCCTTTGTAATTGGGGTTCAGTAATGTCAGCTGATCCCCAGCTGTGTAGCTGGCAATGTCTCCTGCTGAGTCCACACTCACACAAGTACAGATTTTAAACTTGCTCCAATTTGTCCTCTGCCTCCACTCTGATTCTACTCTCATCCCTGGGCTCCAACACTGCCAGTTGCTGCTTGGAAGTGCCGTCTGCACAGTCAACATATGCCCCTGTGTTATTGGGGTTCAGTAATGTCAGCTGATCCCCAGCTGTGTAGCTGGCAATGTCTCCTGCTCTGTCCACATTCACACAAGTACAGATTTTAAACTTGCTTCAATTTGTCCTCTGCCTCCACTCTGATTCTACTCTCATCCCTGGGCTCCAACACTGCCAGTTGCTGCTCGGAAGTGCCGTCTGCACACTCAACATATGCTCTTGTGTTATTGGGGTTCAGTAATGTCAGCTGATCCCCAGCTGTGTAGCTGGCAATGTCTCCTGCTGTGTCCACACTCACACAAGTACAGATTTTAAACTTGCTCCAATTTGTCCTCTGCCTCCACTCTGATTCTACTCTCATCCTTGGGCTCCAACACTGCCAGTTGCTGCTCGGAAGTGCCGTATGCACAGTCAACATATGCTCCTGTGTTATTGGGGTTTAGTAATGTCAGCTGATCCCCAGCTGTGTAGCTGGCAATGTCTCCTGCTGTGTCCACACTCACACAAGTACAGATTTTAAACTTGCTCCAATTTGTCCTCTGCCTCCACTCTGACTCTACTCTCATCCCTGGGCTCCAACACTGCCAGTTGCTGCTCGGAAGTGCCGTCTGCACAGTCAACATATGCTCCTGTGTTATTGGGGTTCAGTAATGTCAGCTGATCCCCAGCTGTGTAGCTGGCAATGTCTCCTGCTCTGTCCACAATCACACAAGTCCAGAGTTTAAACTTGTTCCAATTTGTCCTCTGCCTCCACTCTGATTCTACTCTCATCCCTGGGCTCCAACATCGCCAGTTGCTGCTCAGCAGTGTCTTTGGCAGGGATACTCCCTCCTGCCCAGCCAGGTTACAGCACGCCAGCTGTTTCCGTGCAGTGTCAACGTCACTTTGCCTCCAATACGTTGTCCTGTCGTGTTGCGGTCGGGTTAGCCGACTCTATGGTGCCTGCAGTTTAGGTGCTTCCTATGTCGGCTGCGGGATATGGACGTAAAGGCTGTTTTCGTAGTGCCAATAGGACAAGCACCCCCTGTAGAACTGTGGGATTCGGTAACTGTGGCCGGCTAGCGGCCTTTCAACTTTGGTTTTCATGGGTAACTTCTGATACCCATCCGGGTTCCAGTACCATCAGCTGGTTCTCTGCAGTGCCTTTGGCCTAGGTGCCTCCATCTCGGTATCCGAATTCCAGCTACGTCTGCTGGTCCTTGGTAGTGCTTCCTAGCACAGGTACCTCTTGCATAGTATCCGTGGTCCAGTACCGTCAGCTGGTCCTCGGTAGTGCCATTGGCTCTGTTCCTTCTGCTGCCCCTCCCAGTTCCAGTACCGACAGCTGGTTCTCGGCAGTGTCTTTGGCATGGGTACTCCCTCCTGCCCAGCCAGGTTACAGCACGCCAGCTGTTTCCGTGCAGTGTCAACGTCACTTTGCCTCCAATACGTTGTCCTGTCATGTTGCGGTCGGGTTAGCCGACTCTATGGTGCCTGCAGTTTAGGTGCTTCCTATGTGGGCTGCGGGATATGGAAGTAAAAGCTGTTTCCGTAGTGCCAATAGGACAAGCACCCCCTGTAGGACTGTGGGATTCGGTAACTGTGGCCGGTGCGAGGCCTTGCAACTTTGGTTTTCATGGGTACCTTCTGATACCCATCCAGGTTCCAGTACAGTCAGCTGGTTCTCGGCAGTGTCTTTGGCACGGGTACACCCTCCTGCCCAGCCAGGTTACAGCATGCCAGCTGTTTCCGGGCAGTGTCAACGTCACTTTGCCTCCAATAAGTTGTCCTGTCATGTTGCGGTCGGGTTAGCCGACTCTATGGTGCCTGCAGTTTAGGTGCTTCCTATGTGGGCTGCGGGATATGGAAGTAAAAGCTGTTTCCGTAGTGCCAATAGGACAAGCACCCCCTGTAGGACTGTGGGATTCGGTAACTGTGGCCGGTGCGAGGCCTTGCAACTTTGGTTTTCATGGGTACCTTCTGATACCCATCCGGGTTCCAGTACAGTCAGCTGGTTCTCGGCAGTGTCTTTGGCACGGGTACACCCTCCTGCCCAGCCAGGTTACAGCATGCCAGCTGTTTCCGGGCAGTGTCAACGTCACTTTGCCTCCAATAAGTTGTCCTGTCATGTTGCGGTCAGGTTAGCCGACTCTATGATGCCTGCAGTTTAGGTGCTTCCTATGTGGGCTGCGGGATATGGAACTAAAGGATGTTTACGTAGTGCCAATAGGACAGGCACCCCCTGTAGGACTGTGGGATTTGGTAACTGTGGCCGGTGCCGGGCCTTGCAACTTTGATTTTCATGGGTACCTTCTGATACCCATCAGGGTTCCTGTACCGTCAGCTGGTCCTTGGTAGTGCTTTCTAGCACAGGTACCTCCTGCTTAGTAACAGTGTTCCAGTACCGTCAGCTGGCCCTCGGTATTGCCATTGGCTCTGTTCCTTCTGCTGCCCCTCCGGGTTCCAGCACAGTCAGCTGGTCCTCATTGCTTCCATTGGCTCTTGTACCTTATGCTCCCCATCCGGTTTCTATTACCGAAAGATAAAATGAGATTAGTTTGCGCACATATAAACTGCAAAACACAAGGGGATCTAGGAGGAAAAATATATATCATATAAACAACAATACATAAAGACCATGCACTTAAAAAACAGTAACATATGCAAAAAATAGTAATGTGATCATTGGTAGATAAATGTAGCACTCAGTAGACTAAAAAAATCTTTTAGGAAGAAAAAAAGAGAATGCGTATCTGAAAGAAAAAATATGTATATATAATGAGACTGTCCCGGCCGGCGACAGCTCACAAAATGGTGCTTAGATGACTGATAAATAGCTCTAGATATATTTACAGTAACTTCCTCCTCTGGCTTGCTGACAGCCTGCTGAGAGGAGCATCCAATTTCGGCCTCCTATGGCCCGTTGAACTCTGTTGACAAGAAATAATAGTATCTTAACTCACGTTCAAAATAGGGAGCGCCGGCTCGTGATGTTGTGCCCTCGGTGGAAGAGGGAGTGTGGGCAAGGACCTGCCGTGACGCGCAGAGTCACGTGCCCGTGATGGAGCTGCAGCGACGAAGTCTCCTTTCCTGTAGTTTTCAAAAGGATATGGAAATCCTCCGATAGGCCTCCAATGGCCTGGGTAGAATCCAATATGCGGTGGAAATAGCTATCCGCTGCACTAGTAGAACAGTGGCAGCATACGTGAAGACAGGACCTGCCGTGAGGTAGATGATCACGTGACACCTCGTGATGTATAAAAATAGAGAACACTTGGCACTCAACTTTGTAAAGTGGGTTCCTGTTTATTGCAGTCACAGTACAAATGAAACGTTTCGGTCCAAGTGGACCTTCTTCAGTCCGACTGCTTGTGAGGAAACAATAGTATGAAAAAAGAGGCAGTATGCCTTCAGGGGTGAGTATCCTTCTATAGTACTATGAGTAGTACTCTTGTGGGATAGTCCCTTGTTAGGACTTTCTTATTATGTTTCCCAAATATGGAGAAAGAGGCCACAGGGCTCTGAGCGTGACTTGGTGGATACGCGCCAGTAGCAGCAGAGAAACTAGCGATCCTTCACCCTACCACCAAGTCACGCTCAGAGCCCTGTGGCCTCTTTCTCCATATTTGGGAAACATAATAAGAAAGTCCTAACAAGGGACTATCCCACAAGAGTACTACTCATAGTACTATAGAAGGATACTCACCCCTGAAGGCATACTGCCTCTTTTTTCATACTATTGTTTCCTCACAAGCAGTCGGACTGAAGAAGGTCCACTTGGACCGAAACGTTTCATTTGTACTGTGACTGCAATAAACAGGAACCCACTTTACAAAGTTGAGTGCCAAGTGTTCTCTATTTTCACTATTTTGGTTGGGAAACCTACTTGTGCACCATCACGGTAGTGCTACGATATATTTTCACCTCGTGATGTATGTCAGATAAATTGGTACGGATCACAGAAAGGACCAGAATAATCCAACGCGTTTCGGAAACACGGTTTCCTTCCTCAGGGATGGTCCTTTCTGGATTGTGGGTCCTTTTATGTCCGCACCCAGCGTTGATAACGTTTTTCTGAAATGCTTCCATCGATTCAGAATACTCATGTAGCGGATGAAAATTGGATTTCTTATGCAATTTCGTATGAACAAATGGTTCTACCGTGATATATTCCTGATTTGATTGATTGCCTGGTTTCAAAAAATGTCTCCTAATAGCCAATTTCCTCATAAATAATTTAACGCCTATAAAGGCCTGAAATTTATCAAACTTTGTGGAGGGTGCATATTTCAGACCTTTTCCAAGAAGTGCCTTTTCACTATTGTCTAATACATGTCTGCTCAAGTTAAAAATATTTTGTTGGTTGTTGTTCAGTGTTACTGTTTTCTTTTTCTTTTTGGTGAGTTTCCCCCCTCTGATGCCCCTCTTTCAAAACATTGTATTGATCACCATAATTGTAAAATTAAAAGTATGGAAATCATAGGACTCGCTCTGGTTCCAATGTCATGGAGAAAAGGTGACTATATAGCTCTCATGTCCAGGATCGAAACCAAGTGGATCTTTACTTTGGACACATTAATTCCCAACGGTCTGAACAGCGAAATTGAACTTTTTGCATTCTAAATAGGTCAGCTGATTGCTGGGTGCGGACATAAAAGGACCCACAATCCAGAAAGGACCATCCCTGAGGAAGGAAACCGTGTTTCCGAAACGCGTTGGATTATTCTGGTCCTTTCTGTGATCCGTACCAATTTATCTGACATACATCACGAGGTGTCACGTGATCATCTACCTCACGGCAGGTCCTGTCTTCACGTATACTGCCACTGTTCTACTAGTGCAGCGGATAGCTATTTCCACCGCATATTGGATTCTACCCAGGCCATTGGAGGCCTATCAGAGGATTTCCATATCCTTTTGAAAACTACAGGAAAGGAGACTTCGTCGCTGCAGCTCCATCACGGGCACGTGACTCTGCGCGTTCACGGCAGGTCCTTGCCCACACTCCCTCTTCCACCGAGGGCACAACATCACGAGCCGGCGCTCCCTATTTTGAACGTGAGTTAAGATACTATTATTTCTTGTCAACAGAGTTCAACGGGCCATAGGAGGCCAAATTGGATGCTCCTCTCAGCAGGCTGTCAGCAAGCCAGAGGAGGAAGTTACTGTAAATATATCTAGAGCTATTTATCAGTCATCTAAGCACCATTTTGTGAGCTGTCGCCGGCCGGGACAGTCTCATTATATATACATATTTTTTCTTTCAGATACGCATTCTCTTTTTTTCTTCCTAAAGGATTTTTTTAGTCTACTGAGTGCTACATTTATCTACCAATGATCACATTACTATTTTTTCCATATGTTACTGTTTTTTAAGTGCATGGTCTTTATGTATTGTTGTTTATATGATATATATTTTTCCTCCTAGATCCCCTTGTGTTTTGCAGTTTATATGTGCGCAAACTAATCTCATTTTATCTTTCAGTCTTGCATAGGCACTTGTGAGTGGTAGTGCCCTTGTTTGCAGCACTATACAACTATATTACTCTAGCGCCGCTGACATCCATATTTATGGTTTCTATTACCGTCAGCTGTTTCTCGGCAGTGCCTTTAGCCTAGGTGCCTCCATCTCGGTATCCGAGTTCCAGCAACGTCTGCTGGTCTTTGGTAGTGCTTTCTAGCACAGGTACCTCCTGTTTAGTAACCGTGTCCTAGTAACGTCAGCTGGTCCTCGGTAGTGCCATTGGCTCTTGTTCCTTCTACTACCCATCCGGGTTCCAGGACAGTCAGCTGGTTCTCGGCAGTTACTCAGCCTTCTTGTACCTTCTGCTACATTTCCAAGTTGAAGATTTTTGAATTGGTTTTTGGTAATCACTCTGGATCTCCCTGACGATGACCCTGAAGACCACCCCGAAGAAGACGACGACCCCAAAGATGACGACCATGAAGACGACGAGCCTGAACACCACCCCAAAGAAGACCAAAAAGATTACCCAGAAGAAGATGACCAAGAGGACAAAGAACATGAAGACAACCACCAAGATACAGAACAAGATACAGAAGACCAAGAAGCAGAAGAACAAAATGCAGAAGAACAAAAAGCAGAAGAACATTAAGCATAAGACAAAAAATCACAGCAAAAGATATGCTCTAAATTATACAGAAGAAGACTAAGCAGTGTATGGGGGTGAGTCAGTTCCTCCTCGTGGTGCCCCTGGAAAATGCCTGCTGCTGCAGGCCAAACTGAACTCGGACAAATCCTGTTGTAATTGTTTTGTGACAGCAAGAACGGAAGGTGTAATCTTCAAACTTTTAAAGATAACAACTACAGGAATGCCTGTCACAAATAAGAATATGATGAAGAAGATGAATAGGAAGAAGATGAAGAAGTAGAATATGAGGAAGAATAATAGTTGAAGAAGAAGATGAAGAATGTAAAAAAAAAAGAATAAGAGGAAGAAGGTGAAGAAGAAGATAAATAAGGTAAAGAAGAAGTTGATGAAAAAGATGCTGCTGCTGAGGATAATGAAGGAGAAAGTGTGGGAGAAGTAAAAAAGAAGGTGAAGAGCATGGAAGTAGTGAAACATACATATGTGCCAAAATAGAAAAAAGGTTAACAACATAGTCAATTTCTTTGTAACTCCGAATGCCTTAAAAAAAATTATTCCTGCTTTTCCATTTGATTGGGCTAAACCTCTATGCCTTTAATGTCTCCTCCACCTCCCCCAATACATTCTACATTATTCTTAGTTGTTTTCCTTCATGTAGAATTAACCTACAAGGAAAGAAAGGGTTAATTTTAATTCCGATATTTCTGTCCCATTGACTTGCATTGGTTTCCGATATCGGAATCGGCGATATCTGATACTTTTTGCGTATCGGTCCGATCCGATCCGATATATCCCAATATCGGAAAGTATTACTCAACACTAGTAGGTGCTTATTTTCATGTTTAATAATTATTTATTTTGTAACTGCTTGTACATATTCTAAATTGTCTCAATTTGTAACATCTTTTTGTATATTTGTAAACGCTGCCTACTTTTTGGAGTAAAATATAAAATTACTAGCTGTTGGGGTTCAAGTTCCCGCTGCTGCACAGGGGGAGTCTAGAACCAGTCCCGCTGTGGTCTCCCATTCATCTCTGTCCGCAGTGGAGCCTGCTCAGCTTAGATGTCGGTCCCAGTGTCTCACCCAGTCTAACAGTGTGCAGAGGATTACTGCTGCTCCTCCAGGCTCTGCTATTATGTCCAGTACTGGTTAGCGGCGAGCAGACGTCTTTTGGACAAAGTCCTTGTTTTCCCCTTCTGAGCATGCCCAGAGTGAGATCTCTCATTGGAGATTAGGGGTCACATGCTCAGGTACTGCAGCAGCTCCTATTGGTCCGCCAGGAAGGTCCTGTGACTACTGGTGTTCTGGAACAAGTTTCATTGGTCCTTGTTTCTGGCAGGTCCTGTAGCTGTTACTATAAAAGGGTAGCATGACTGGGTCGCCATGCGCTAGTATCAATCTTTATATGCTATGCGACAGTGTGGTCATGCGTGTGTGTGGTTAGGGCCCGGCTGAAATAAGCCCCTAGAATACCGACTTAATAGGTGAGGAGTTTGGTATGCTAGCTGGTCAGGGTCGGTGTCCTGATGCCCTAGATTACCGGCATAACCGGTGAGGAGTTTGATTGCCGTATTCAGGGTCTGGCGTTCAGACGCCATAGATTGCGGGTGACTCCCACGAGGACATTAGCGCATGATCACATTCTATTTTCGCTTAGCAGTTAACTGTGTACCTGGGTGCCTGACAGGACACAGAAGTTTATCTCAGCGGCTCTGTGACGTAACAGGGTTCGCTTTCAACGCTAGACAGTGCCCTAGCGTGTTTATTTTGTGACTCAGTTGTGTTAAGTGAGTTTGCACACATCGCCATATAGTAGCGCTGCGGCACTCCTTCTAGCCGCTCTGTGGATTAACAGAGTTCGCACATATTGCCACAGCGCGATACGGCGTTTATTTTGGCGACTCTGCAGGGTAACAGAGTTTGCTTCTTGCGCCATTTTACTAGAAGCAGGCTCCGCCTGCACGGTGGACCCCGGGCTGCGAACGCACCTCTCCACATCATATATTTGGTGCGTTCCGCAGACCCTAACATAATACTAGTGCCAGGGTCTGGCTAGTAAAATGGCGGATGACCAGCGTCTACCGCAGTACATCCAGCAGCTGGAGGGTAGGTTGGCGGCTCTCGAGCGCACAACCTCAGCTGTGGATGTTACCGCAGTCGCTGTTCAGGCTGCTAGCATGGCTGCAGTCAGTTTTTCCTCTGCCACCTCTGCCCCTACATTATCCCACCTCCCGCTTCCTGACAATTTTGCCGGTGACAGCAAGCAATGTCGGGGATTCGTGAGTCAGTGCTCTATACAGCTCAAGCTTCTGGCTGCACGTTTCCCCACGGATCTGGCACAAGTGGGTTTTGTACTGTTTCTACTCTCGGGCAGAGCGTTGGAGTGGGCAACGTCGCTGTGGGAGCGTGACGATTGTGTGGTGCGGAGTGCTCCTCGTTTCCTGGAGGCTCTTAAAAAGGTCTTTTTAGGACCTCAGGTCACCAACGATATGGCGCTACAACTGCTGGCATTGGCACAGGGTTCGTCTTTGATCAGTTAGTTTTCCGTCCAGTTTCGGACTCTGGCCTCAGAGCTAGACTGGTCGGATAAAGTTCTCATTCCAGTCTACTGGCGAGGACTGGCTGACCATGTTAAAGACGCTTTGGCTACCAGGGAGATTCCCGCCACACTGGAGAAGCTTATCTCCATATCTACCCGCATCGACCTCCGTTTTCACGAGCGGAGGTTGGAGCGGGCCCAGTGTAGGCAGAGGATTCGGTTGTCTCCCACCTTTGCCAAACCTCTCGAATCTCCCGATCTGGCGTCCGAACCCCAAAAAGGCCACAGAGGTTCCTCGTGCAAGACCTAAGTCTCGGACCGTCTGAGTATCCGTGGTCTGTAACCTTTGTCAGCAGACAGGACACTATGCCAACAAATGTCCACAGCAATCGGGGAAGCGATCGCGTCTAGTGGCCCTGGGAGGAGGTTCACTAGAGACAGCGGCATTTTCCTCCAAGATGACATTTAAAGGGACTGTCACTGTAGACTCTTCCACACTTACAGTCGAGCTTTGCGTGGACTCAGGAGCAGAGGGGAACTTCATGTCCTCTAACTTTGCTCGTCGTCACGCAATACCTCTGGTGGCGCTTGACAAATCAGTGACTGTCCGGGTAGTGAATGGGTCGACATTGCCCTCACAAATAACACACCAGACTGTTCCTCTTGCATTGTCTGTATCCCCTTCCCATCAGGAGCTTATTTCCCTACTTGTCCTTCCAGAGGGAATAGTCGAGATCCTACTAGGTATACCTTAGCTCCGTTTCCACTCCCCACATATAGAGTGTACTTCGGGTAGGATACTGGGTTGGAGTGATGCATGTAGAGGCAGATGTGTCAGAAGTTGCGTTCAGGTTACCACTACTGAGTTACCGGCAGATCTTACTCCACTTCCCAAGTGCTATTGGTCATATGCAGACGTGTTCTCCAAGAAGGCTGCGGAGACTCTTCCGCCTCATCGCCCCTATGACTGTCCTATCGACCACTTGCCTGGCGCAGAACCTCCTCGGGGAAGGGTCTATCCCCTCTCTCTTCCTGAGACAGAGGCCATGTCGCAATATATTCAGGAGAACCTAGCAAGAGGGCTCATTAGGAAGTCAGTGTCACCGGCAGGGGCGGGATTCTTCTTCGTGCAGAAGAAGAACGGAGAATTACGTCCGTGTATTGATTACAGGGGTCTTAATGCCATCACCATTAAGAACAAGTACCCGTTGCCCCTGATTTCTGAGCTGAAATAAGCCCCTAGAATACCGACTTAATCCGTGAGGAGTTTGGTATGCTAGCTGGTCAGGGTCGGTGTCCTAGATGCCCTAGATTACCGGCATAACCGGTGAGGAGTTTGATTGCCGTATTCAGGGTCTGGCGTTCAGACGCCATAGATTGCGGGTCACTTCCGTGAGGACA
The DNA here is from genome assembly GCA_033576555.1 of Oophaga sylvatica. Classification (NCBI taxonomy): domain Eukaryota; kingdom Metazoa; phylum Chordata; class Amphibia; order Anura; family Dendrobatidae; genus Oophaga; species Oophaga sylvatica. Next base: position 571,346,997 of record JARQOD010000004.1, on the reverse strand, counting down.
TTAGCGCATGATCACATTCTATTTTCGCTTAGCAGTTAACTGTGTACCTGGGTGCCTGACAGGACACAGAAGTTTGTCTCAGTGGCTCTGTGACGTAACAGGGTTCGCTTTCAACGGTAGACAGCGCCCTAGCGTGTTTATTTTGCGACTCAGTTGTGTTAAGTGAGTTCGCACAGATCGCCATATAGCGCTGCGGCACTCCTTCTAGCGGCTCTGTGGATTAACAGAGTTCGCACATATTGCCACAGCGCGATACGGCGTTTATTTTGGCGACTCTGCGGGATAACAGAACTCGCTTTTTGCGCCATTTTACTAGCAGCAGGCTCCGCCTGCACGGTGGACCCCGGGCTGCGAACGCACCTCTCCACATCATATATTTGGTGCGTTCCGCAGACCCTAACACTAGCTTAGTTTCTCCTTGCTCTATAACGTATCCCCCACGACCTCCGTGCTAAATTAAGCCAACGCTATTGATTGGGGTGGCTCCTGCCCCATATTTTAGAACCAGGAGCTGGTGGTGGCGTAGTATGTTCTGGGCTTTTGGGGGAGACCCTTGCAGTGACGGACTGGGTTTGATAAGTGTGTATCCCACCTGGGACCATGATTAGTCATCTCCTTCACTGCAACCTTCCCATTAGCCCGTACAGTGAGGCGGCCCATCTGGCGACCACTTATCCTAGGTGCAGTTCCCTGACTGACCTGAGGGAAAGTGGGCGCTGGACAGCTGCAAGTTCCAAACCGGAATTCGAAAGTGGGATATACATAAATCCCTGCTGAAGAACTGGGGGAAACCAAATGCCCATGCAGTTTGTGACATTTTGGTGACAGCGGTGGGATAACAAAATATATCCCCCCCTTTGATTCTTCACACTGTATACTCCCAGGGCATGACAAAACCTCCAAGGTGGGACAGGCAGGCTCAGGCCATGCTCCCATTTTTGAAGACCAAAATGCAAAAAGGTCCAAACTTCCTCTGATACCATTGATATTGAGATACTCCTGCACCATCGTCACCAGTCGTTCACAATGTGACATTCTTGTACTCTGTTCTGCTAGTGCACAGGCTGGTCTAAAAAATGTGTGAAATGACTCACAGAAATTGCTTCTGCCACTTACACTGCTGCTGTTAATGTTTTGGCGACAACGCTGTGAGGTTCCCGGGATTGGACATCTACAGGGTTGGCCATTTATATGGATACACCTAAATAAAATGGGAATGGTTGGTGATATCAACTTCCTGTTTGTGGCACATTAGTATATGGGAGGGGGTGAAACTTTTTAAGATGGGTGGTGACCATGGTGGCCATTTTGAAGTCAGCCATTTTGGATCTAACTTTATTTTTTCCAATGTGAAGAGGGTCATGTGACACATTAAACTTATTGAGAATTTCACAAGAAAAACACTGGTGTGCTTGGTTTTAACGTAACTTTATTCTTTAATGAGCTATTTACAACTTTATGACCACTTTTAAAATGTGTTCAAAGTGCTGCCTATTGTGTTGGATTGTCAATGCAACCCTCTTCTCCCACTCTTGACTACCGCTGACGTCACTTAGGCTGCGCTGACTCCCCACCTGACCAATGGTGAACTGATAGCGTGGGAAAATGTTCAGAAACTTTCCCACGCTAATCAGTTCATCTACGGTCAGCCGGGGCGCCTGCGTAGACATGATTTCATTAATTCTGCAGTGGTTTACTACCGGGCAGGTAGCATTAGCACCGGTCCCTGTTGTAAACTTGTTAACTCCTTGTGATGGATTGCAGTGGGGCACCTGATATTGTTGGTTTTTTATTTTATTTCTATTACAGGAGAACAAGGGATTCAGATGGATTGGCAGCATAACAAATGTGCTCAAAAACTTTGTGTAATCATTTCATTAAAATAATTTTTAATTAATGTGTGTATCTGTTTTAACCCTTTACTATTATAGGATTAATAATGGATAGTTGTCTTATTGACACCTCTCCAATATTAACCCCGATTAATGTCACCTTTCAATAACAAGGTGACATTAACCTCTTATTAACCCATGAGCCACTGCTAAAGGCAATGGGAATGGAGAGGTTAAGTGCGAGAAAAGGCGCATCTTATAGATGTGCCTTTTCTGGGGTGGCTGGGGCCAGATGTTTGTAGCCAGGGGGGACCCAAAAACCATGGTCCCTCTCTAGGCTATTAATATCTGTCCTCAGTCACTGGCTTTCCCTCACACATTTTTTTTCAACATATTTACCCGTTAATTTAACACCTACATGTCCCAATTTTTTCACACATACACTAATCTTATTATTAGTCAAAAACATATATAAAACTAAACAAAATGAAATGGTTTACTGTATGTCAACCATGTGTCATTTCATGTCAGGTATACATATATATATATAAATATGTATGTGTCTCAATGACATATATATATACTGTATATATATATATATATATATATATGTATTCTATGTTTATATATATATTCTTTCATTTGTGTTTTAAAACCTGTCATTGGGCTCCATTATATGTCCATTTTGCAAGCCGGCGAGATAATCTTGCCATACGGATGCAAAACAGATGTCACACGGATGCTTAGATGAGAGAAAATCGCTTCCTCGCATTACAATCGGATGACATATGGATCACAGTTCATGGAACATTTGTGCGATTCTGGTCAGTGAAAAGCGGACGGTATTTCTATACGTTGTGTGTGACTCCAGCCTAAGGCCGGAGTCACACTGGCGAGTTTGATGCGAGTAAATCGCACGACTTTCTCGCATCAACACCCGGCACGGCCACCCGCTCTTGGACCCGAGTGCGCGGCTGCATAGAAATACATGCATCCGCAAATACGCGGGTCCGAGAGCGGGCTGCCGTGCCGCGTGTTGATGTGAGAAAGTCGTGCGACTTACTTGCATCAAACTCGCCAGTGTGACGCCGGCCTAAGACCTTATGTGGGTCGAAACGTTATGCTCTTGTCGCCTCACCATTTTCTCTATCCTTGCACCAATTCCTTATTCATGAATTGTGTTATTGCTCTATATATATCTGGACAATAAAATCATCACCTGTATGTAGCATGGAGACTATTGAAACATGCAAAAAGTTAAAAAGTTTTTAAAAATATGAACAAAATAAAAAATATATGAAAGTTCAAATCACCCCTCTTTGGCACCATTCGAAATAAAACAATAAAAAAAGTCAAAAATGAAAATATTTGGTAACACCACTTTCAGAATCGCCTGATCTATCAATATAAAAAAGAATCAACCTGATCGCTAAAAGGTGTAATGAGAAAAAAAAATCTAAACGCCAGAATTAATTTTTTTTTGGTCCTGCTACGTTGCAATAAAATGAAATAATGGTCAAATGAACATATCTGCACCAAAATGGTATTAATGAAAACATCAGCTTGGCGTGTATAAAATAAGCCCCCACCCAGCCCCAAAAATGTAGACGCTCCAGGTCTCGAAAAATGGCGCCATTTTTTTTTACCACAGTTTGGATTTTTTTCCCACTTAAATAAAAAGGAATCTAGACGTGTTTGGTGACTATGTACTTGTAATGACCTGGAGAATCATTTCGTGAACATGGTAAAAAAAAAAAAAAAAAAAGAAAACAACTGTGGAATTACACTTTTTTTGCAATCTCACCACACTTGGAAATGTTTTCATATATATGTTAAAACTTGTCCCGCAAGAAAAACAAGCCCTCAAATAGCTATTGTGACCAAAATATAAAAAAGTTATGGCCCTGGAAATAAGGGGTGCAAAAAAACGAAACGGCAAAATGGAAAATGGCCCGGGAGTTTAGGGGTTAATGATTTGATTCACTGTTGAAAAAGGACGTCACATATTACCATTGAGATGAACATTTAAACTCATTTTGTTTAAAAAAAGTGTATTGCATCTTTTCCATCGCTCTCTTCATCTCGTTATTCCTCAGACTGTAGATAACGGGATTCAGCAGTGGTGTCACCACTAAATACAACAGGGACCTGTATTTGTTGACATTGGATGAGCTCTCATCAGATGGAGTCATGTAGACGGCGATCAAAGTGCCGTAATAGGCACACACTGTGGTCAGGTGGGAGCTACACGTGGAGAAGGCTTTTCTTCTACCATAAGAAATTTTAAGGATCATAAAGAAAATGCAAAAGTAGGTAACAACGATAAAAACCAATGGAAAATAAAGCAAAAAGAAGCCATAAACAAAGTCTTGCAACATTACAACGGAAATATCTGAAGTGGCCAATTCCATTAAAGGACCAAGGTCACAAAAGAAATAGTCCATGTAATTCAAGCCACAGAATTTAAACTGAAAAATAAAAAGGAACTCGCATGACGTGAGCACAATGACCAAAAACCAAGCTCCAATAACAAGTCTAAGGCAAAGATCTGGAGTTATTAGTGAGGAATATCGTAAAGGATGACAAATAGCCAAATACCGATCATAAGACATGATGGCAATGAGGAAACATTGAACAAAGCCAAATATAGCAAAGAAATACAGCTGTATCAGACAACCCCAAAGGGACAAAACTCCGTCCTCAACCAACATTATGTCCAACATCATGGGGATAACGCTGGTGGTCAGTAAGACATCTGCTACGGATAAATGCTTCAGAAAGAAAAACATTGGAGTTTTGAGGTGGTCAGTGGTGGTCACTAGAATGATAATGAGAAGATTTCCTCCAGTATACATACGTAACTGAAAGTAATCAGAAGGAACAGAAGAGTTTTATATTTGTGTAGACTTTGGAATCCCAGAAGACGTATCTGAGTGACTTGTGTCTGATTCTCCTCACACATAATTTATATTTCAATAAATATCCAAGAATTCTTTTCTCCTAAAACTTAAAAGTGTTTATTTAAGTTTAGCTACAAAGTCTGGAAATTTCACCCACATTAGTGATGGCTTTCATCATTAGAGGAGGCTCACTAGAATTTAAGAGGATTTTCATCAGTGAAATTATATCTTCGCATTGTTGGCTCTTCTGATGTAAAGGTGAAATCTTCCAGACGTTCTCGTTTTTTATAGTCTCAGAAAAACATTTCAAATGCCCACTGGATCCTAATAATCACCCTCGGGGGAATGTCATAAAAAAAAAGAGACTGGATGCTTAAATGAATTTATAGTTAACTTGCCTTCAGAGAATTTTGGTAAAAAAGCTGTCGTGTTTTTTATGCTGAATACCTACAATGTGTAAGCTTACAAAGATATAAAGTATTTTACTGTATATAAAATACAGTGAGACAGAGTTAAGCAATTAATAATAACTTAAAAATAAGAAGTGTTGAAAGTTTATTTTTCTCAAATAACAAAAGGCAAAGTGAATTAAGAAAAGAGAAGTATAAATAAAATACATTTTTTATGTTATAAATAGTGTTGAGCGATACCTTCCGATATCGGGAAATATCGGATCGGATTAGATCGGACCGATACCCAAAAAAGATCGGATATCGCCGATTCCGATACCGGAAACCAATGCAAGTCAATTTGACACAAATATCGGAATGAAAATAAACCCTTACTTTCCTTGTAGGTTAATTCTACATGAAGGAAAACAACTAAGAATAATGTAGAATGTATTGGGGGAGGTGGAGGGGACATTAAAGGCATAGAGGTTTAGCCCAATCAAATGGAATAGCAGGAATTACCAAGGACTACCAAGGACCAGCAGACGTTGGTGGAACTTGGATGCCGAGAAGGAGGCACCTAAGCCAAAGGCTCTGCCTGGAACCAGCTGACGTTACTGGAACCCAGGGGGACATATTCAATATTGACTTTCAAAGAACCAGCTAATGGTACTGGAACTCAGATAGGCAGAAGGTACACATGAAAAAAAAAGGTGCAAGGCCGCGAGCCGCCCGGATTTACTGAAACCCACAGTCCTACAGGGGGGAGCTTGTCCTATTGGCACTACGGAACCAGCCTTCATTGCCAGATCCCGCAGCCCACATAGGAAGCACCTAAACTGCAGGCACCATAGAGTCGGCTAACCCGACCGCAACACGACAGGACAACGTATTGGAGGCAAAGTGACGTTGACACTACCCGGAAACAGCTGGCATGTTGGAACAAGGCTGGGCAGGAGGGAGCACCCGTGCCAAAGACACTTCTGAGCAGCAACTGGCGGTGTTGGAGCCCAGGGATTACAGTAGAAACAGAGTGTAGCTAGAGGCCTTATTGGAGCAAGTTTAATATCTGTAGTAGTGTGAATGTGGACAGAGCAGGTGAAATTGCCGGACACACAGCAGGGGATCAGCTGACGTTACAGAACCCCAATAACACAGGAGTAAGTGTTGACTGTGCAGACGGCACTTCTGAGCAGAACTGGTGGTGTTGGAGCCCAGGGATTACAGTAGAAACAGAGTGTAGCCAGAGGCCTAATTGGAGCAAGTTTAATATCTGTAGTAGTGTGAATGTGGACAGAGCAGGGGAAATTGCCGGACACACAGCAGGGGATCAGCTGACGTAACAGAACCCCAATAACACAGGAGCAAGTGTTGACTGTGCAGACGGCACTTCTGAGCAGCATCTGGTGGTGTTGGAGCCCCGGATTACAGTTCAGGTGGTAGAAACATGAACACAACAGGAGACCTGGATACTGTTGCCAACCAATTATTTAATCTAGAAGAGGACTGGCAAATTCCAGCGGGATCTAGGCCTTGTTCATTTTCAGAAAAGTAAGCCGGTCAACGTTATCGGAGGATAGACGCATGCGACGGTCTGTTAGTACACCACCTGCGGCACTAAAGACGCGTTCCGATAATACACTAGCAGCAGGGCAAGCCAGCACCTCCAATGCATACTGGCTAAGCTCTGGCCATGTATCCAGCTTAGAGACCCAAAATTTGAAGTGGGAAGAGCCATGTGGGAGAACACTGAGAGGGCAAGACATGTAGTCTGTCACCATCTGACAGAAACGTTGCCTCCTGCTGACTGGAGCCGTCTGTGATGGTGTAGACATTTGTGGCGGGGGACACAAAACTTTGCCACATTTGGGCCATACTGGTCTTGCTTTGTGCTGAGGCGCTGCTTCTGCTGCCTCTTTGTGCAGAGCTTCCTCCACTGCTTCGACACACTGAGCTGCTTTGTAAAGCACTAGCAGCACTGCTCTCGGGTGGAATGGAGAACATGATGGAATGCACCAGTGTGTCTTGGTACTCCCGCATTTTACGCTCCCGGTTAAACGGTTTTAAGAGGCTTTGTAAGTTGTCCCGGTAGCGAGGATCTAGGAGGGTGTACACCCAATAATCAGCCATGTTGAGAATGTGGGTGATGCGGCAGTCATTTCTCAGTCACTGCAGCATGAAATCAACCATGTGATGCAGACTGCCAACTGGCCAAGAAACGCTGTCCCCTGCAAGAGGCGTCATCTCTGCCTGCTCTGCATCACCCCACCCTCGCTCTACATACTGACTACTAGAGCATTGTGTACCTCCCTCCTCTGGACAGATGTCTTCCTCCTCCATTGACTCCTCCTCATCCTCCTCACAAAGTGTCCCCTGCCTAGGACTTTGTGAGGAACCACGTTGCGCAGACTGTCCAGAAGCAGATGGCATTTGTGCCTCCTCATCCTCCACCCCTTCCACAACCTCCTCCCTTACTGCCTGCAGTGTTTTTTCAAGCAGGCAGATAAGGGGGATAGTTATGCTGACTAGTGCATCATCTGCACTCGCCATCCGGATGGAATCATCGAAGGCACGCAAAACGTGGCAGATGTCCTTCATAGAGGCCCACTCAGTTTGTGGTGACGTGTGAACGGCGCGCAGTGCAACTTTTTTGCACCTGATGCAGCTGGTACTCCATTACTGCTGCCTGCTGCTCACACAACCTCTCCAACATATGTAACGTTGAATTCCACCTGGTGGGTAGTTCACATATGATGCGATGTTCCGGAAGGTGGAATCGGCTCTGCAGAGCTGCAATGCGTGATTTTGCCATGCTGGAACGCCGCAAGTGAGCGCACTCTATGCGGACCTTGTGCAGCAGTGCATCAAGATCCGGATAGTCCCTCAGGAAAGTCTGCACAACCAAGTTGAGCACATGTGCCAGAAATGGGATGTGAGTGAGGTTGCCTAGGCCCAGAACTGCCACCAGATTTCGGCCATTGTCACACACTAACATGCCTGGCTGGAGATTCGCTGGCTCAAACCACACGTCACTATCCTTCTTAATGGCATTCCAGAGCTCCTGCGCAGTGTGGCTTCGATTCCCCAAAGAAATTTTATTTCAATACGGCCTGTTGACGTTTGGCCACGGCTGTGCTCATATCAGTCGTAACAGGTAAGCGTTCACTGGTCCATGTTGAGGTAGACGGCTCCTGCAGCGCTGATTCAGAGGAACTGGAGTATGAGGAGGAGTCAATGTGTACAGACTGGAGTCTTGCAATCCTTGGAGTTGGCAGAACACATACAGCGCCACTCTCAAAATCTGTACCCGGCTCCACAACATTTACCCAATGGGCAGTGAGGGAAAGATATCATCCCTGTCCATGGTTACTGGTCTACGCATCGGTGGTCAGGTGGACCTTGCTACTGACGGCGTTTAGTAGCGCATGTTTAATTTTTCCCTCCACATGCTTTTGCAGGGCAGGGATGGCTTGCCTGCTGAAATAAAAGTGGCTGGGCACATTGTATTATGGGACTGCCACTGCCATGAAGTTACGGAAGGTGTCAGTCTCCACCAGCCTGAATGAGAGCATTTCAAGAGACAGTAGTTTTGCAATGCCAGCATTCAGAGCCTGTGCTCGGGGATGGTTTGCTGAGTATGGGCGCCTTTTCTCCCATGCCTGTGCTACCGATGGCTGTAGACTGACCTGGGAGTGTGAGGATGACAGGGAACGTGGTGCTGTGGGAGGAATGACACTGTGTCTCTGTACAACAGTGCCAGAGGTTCTTCCATGGCGATCCTGTGAGGAAGCCAAACCAGCTGTGTGTGAGCTGGAGGAAGAGGATACAACACAAGCTGAAGATGTGGTAGTTGGTGCTGTAGGTTGGCCTACGTCTTCAGTGTGTCTTTGTAACTTCACCACGTGCTTTGTCCGCACATGTTTCCACATATTTGTGGTATTGAGGTTGCTGACCCTTTTACCTCTTTTCACTTTCTGATTACACAGCTTGCATTTGACAAAGCAAATGTCATCTGCAACTGTGTCAAAAAAGGACCAGACACTGCAAGTCTTAGGAGCGCCCGTTTTGGGTTTTGGAAGAGGCATGCTCCTAATGGGAGCCGAAGTAGAGGCTACAGGCAACCGAGTCTACCCCCTCCCTCTCCCTCCTTTTTTGGCCTTTCAGGGAATTTCTTCCTCAGAGCTGCTCCCACCACCTTCCTGTATCTCACGCCATGATGGGTCAAGGACCTCATCATCTACACTACCCTCTTCAAACGACTGCTTCTCCTGGGTAGTCTCGCCAGCACAGTACGCACCAGAAAGTGGCACCTGGGTCTCATCATCAGATGCGTACTGAGGTGTGCTGACCATAGGCACTGGCCCACCCGCCTCTTCAGATTCAGAGAGACAAAGCTGTTGCGCATCACTGCATACTACCTCTTCTTCTAATTCTCGAATGCTGCTTGGCTGGCCCCCTCTTTCCAAGCCAACAGATTCAGAGAACAGAAGTAGAGATGGATCCTGTCCAGGGTTCTCTGACTGCCTGGGCAATTTGGCAGGTGGTGAAGAGACAGATGGGTGCTCTTTTGTTCTCTGGACCTGAGAGGATCTGAAACTAATTGGAGTCGATGGTTAGCTACCATCCATCCGACAACATCTTCAATTTGTTCGTCCCGCAGCAGTAGGGTACGGCGAGCTCCTACAAAGCTGTGCATAAAGGACTGTTCCCTGGTAAAAATGGGGGATGCTGAGTCACTGGTGCCCGCAGCAGGCACAGAATCCCCACGTCCTCTCCCTGCTGAAACTCCACGCCCATGACCACGTGCCTTACTCCCTGCCTTCTTCATCTTGCTAGACTGATAAAGATAGGCAGAAAAGTACAAAAGGCTTAGTGTGCTTATTCCTGAACAGCAGCTAACAGGTATAAGAAACACTAATTTTATAAGGTGTGGATTAGACTTTAATATGAGCTAATGTGGCCTACACAACTGTAAAGTGGAGTGTTTGGTGAACTTTATTAACTTTTTTTTTTCACAAAAAGACACTGGATGTGCCCAAAGATGTAAAACCGATAGTATAACAAACTTTTTGTAGCTATTACAATGCAGGAAGGTAACCTCCAATGCAATAGATGAGGCTCCAAAAAATAGGCTAATACTAATCTGGCTGGGGCTGAAGGGCACAAGCCAGCAGAATGGCTCCTCTATCTACTCCTATATTGTGTTTGCAAATATTCTAGCTGGATACGGATGGAACCACACTAATAGGAGAAATCTGGAAAAATGAGCAGCACTAATGCAAAAAAGGACAATGTATGAGGCAGTGACGCACGCTGAGCGGACTACAACTGGAGGTGGCTGCAGAACACACTACAGCGTGAGCTGCACTCACACACAGAGACCTCGCAGACAGCCATGAACAGCACTGCAAGGCAAAATAAAGCTTTACACAGCGGTTGCTAAAGTAGCCTGGGTAAAGCACAATAAAGCAAATCGCTATCCCTAACTCTCCTTCAGAGTCAGAACAGCAGCGTCCTGTCCCTAAGTAAATTCACAGCAGAGTGAACCCAAAATGGCGGCGGCTTATAAAGTGCATCATGACATCATTTCAGCAGCCAATCACAGCCATGCCATTAGTTAACATTCCTAACATGCATAACAGGATGTGCCCAGACTTCTCAGGATTCCTCATTGGCTGAATAAAATCAAACTGGCTCATTGCATTATGGGAACTTCCGATTTCGGTATTCGATATTCTAAAAGTATCGGAACTCCGATACTGCGAATATCAGCTGATACCCGATATTGCAGTATCGGAATGCTCAACACTAGTTATCAACCTTTGCCTTCCAAACTGGATCAAAGCATTAAATCTTCTATGGACATTTCCACATACCGAGTATGAGTCGACCCGAGAATAAGTCAATTACTAACTTATTAATAACTAATTTTGCCAGGAAAAACTTATTGACTTGATTTTAAGCCGGTTATGCATTGTCCCCTCATCCCTATCCTTGAATGCATGGCTCCCCAGTTCCTATCCTTGTATGCATGGCTCCCCAGTTCCTGTCCTTGTATGCATGGCTCCCCCCCTCCCGTGCTTGTATGCATGTTCCCCCTCTCCCGTCCTTGTATGCATGGCTCTCCCCCTCCCATCCTTGTATGCAGGGCTCTTTATCCCCTATCATTGTATGAATAGTTCCCATATAATAAAGAAAAAAACATCCTGCTTATCTTGCCTGCTCGCCCTTGCTGCATCTCGTTCCGGCAGCAGCAGCTCTTCCGCTGAGCGATCATGTGGCCCCGCTCATTAAGCATCGACACAGGCTTTAGCCACAGCTGCCGGCTCCTGCCTCTGTGGCCCGCTGCTCCTCCTTTCCCCCTTCCCCGCCATCTTTCAGGGACAAATAACTTGTGTACAAACAGTGGAGAGCATTTTCAGCACAAAAAAAGTGCTGAAACATTCAGCTTATACACAAGTATATACAGTAGTTCTTGAAGGAAGTTGGCTGGGAGGTTGTTCCAAACATCTTGAAGAAGTATCCACAGATTTTCTGTGGATTTAATGTAGGTTTGCACAAATTCTTCTGACAGATTCAAACAATCACACATAAACATGATTTTGTTGAGGCTGGGGCTGTATCATCACTTTCAGAATGCCTTGTTTTTCTTATTCTTAATATAATTTGCCATGGTCATTCTTCACAACATCAGCTGTATGCTTGTGACCTGTGAGGCAGTGACCAGTGTCACAGGTAGGGGTCGTTGATTGTTCTCCCCAGGATATGCACGGAGGCATATTGAGGCTATGGGGCTGCATTGCCATTGCAGGCGTAGCTGTGATTGTAATGGTGAAGCAGTGACTTTTGTCACAGGAAGGGGACGCTGTGTATTCTCCCCAGGGTGTGCACAGAGACATATGAGACATATGAAGGTCATAGGAGTGCATGGCAGACAGGAGCATAGCTGTGACTGCAATGCAGTCTAAAATGATAAAAATAAGTGTTAGCCTTGAACTTGCCAGTGTGCAAGGCAGATGTAGGGAAAACCTGCTCTGGGATGTTTTGTTGTGAAACAGACTGCAGGAGGGTAGTCGTCTGGTCCGTTTCATTCCAGGCACAGGTTTTCCATGTGGCTGAAGGCCACAGGTTCTTTTGTAGAAAAGCTCTGCAAGAAAGGGTATGGGTGTGTCACTGCCAGTTTCAGTTTGGTGTAGGTCAGAGTGCAGAGCAGAGGTTCTGCAGAGCTTTGTCTGTGTGAGGAGACACAGGACAGAGCGGAGCCAAGAGGCCTGGCACCCACAGAGTGCACAACGGTGCCGTTGACCACGGTAACTGGTCAGAGATGGCATGTTTAACAACAGCAAACAGGAGGATATTGTTCCCGGCTGTAATTCGGAGGATATCATGGACTGTGGACGGCTGTGAGTAAGTGACATTGACACAGCGGTGCAGTCACCCACGGTAACTAGACAAAGGGAGGTCCAGTGTGTTTAGTGACTGTGTAAACTGAAGAAGGTTGTGTCTTGTGAAAAGCTGTGACTAACAGACGTTGACTCGGTGGTGCAGTGGTCCACGGTTACTAGACAAAGGGAAGTCCAGCTTGTTTAGTGACTGTAAACAGAAAGATGCTGTGTAGTATGTAGTGCTGTGAATACTATGCAGTAAGATTATATGCACTTGTGTGAATTGGACATTTAATGAAGTAAAGCATTAAAGAGACTTTTTGTGTTGGAACTTTGTGGGTCACTGCCTCATCACCACTAGAGTTGAGCGAAACAGGTCGGTCAGATTCATAAGTCGCCGACTTTTGCAATGTCCGGTTTCGCCGACCGAAACCCGACCATAGCATGAAGTCGGCCATGCGGTCGGCAAAACGAGCGCCAAAGCCTGATTTCCCAGAATGCTTGCAGGTGCCTTTTTTTCAGCCAATGATCTAGGACATTCACTTTGGGCAACAAGATGACATGTGCAGCATCCACCACCATCGTAGAGAAGGGCACTGCAGTGATTGGCTTGCTTTGGGGGGCGTCATAGTGTCTATAAAAGCCCTGACCGCCGACCTCCATTTTACTTCTGCCGATCTTAACAGTAGGGAGAGAGTTAGGGCTGTAAATATATAAAAAGTTCTTATGTGCTTGTGCTGATAGCAATTGTGCTGTACAGTTAGTGTGCAGTAAGAGGGAGGATTTTCTTGTGTGCAGCAGCGCTGGTTATTAGGCTGCCTGATAGCTGTATTGCTGTGTGTACACTGCTGTGCAGACTGCTTTTTACACAGCACTAATACTTTTATTCTTTTTCTCTGCACAGTTACCTACCGTTCATTTTTTCCCACACCGTATAGAGCTGTACACTCCTCACACAATACCGCGTACCGGCTGGTATCACGGACAAATACATGCTGACTATCTGTGTGTGACTCCGAAAATAAATATGGAGATTTCAATTTTCCCCTACACCGTATACAGCTGTACGCTCCTCATACAGTACTGTATAACTGCTGGTATTACGGTCAAATACATACTGAGTGAGTGTCTGTGTGTGACTCCGGAAATATATATGGAGATTTAAATTTTTCCCTACACCGTATACAGCTGTATGCTTCTGATACAGTACCGTATATCTGCTCTTTGTATTACGGTCAAATCCATACTGAGAGAGCGTCTGCGTGTGACTCCGGAAATATATACGGAGATTTAAATTTTTCCCTACACCGTATACAGCTTAACTCTCCTCATACAGTACCATATATCTGCTGGTATTTTTGGTACATTTACCCAAACATGAGGAAGTATGGTGGAAGAGGCCACGGACGTGGGCGGGGGGACCAGCTGGTACTGATGGTGGTGGTGGTGCATCTGCTGGTAGTGCCAAAAGCACAATAGCACCTAAAGCAGGAGGTGTTGAGCCTGCGTCATCATCTGGCTACAGAAGGCCTGGAAGGCTCCCTTTTCTGGGAGTAGGTAAACCGCTTTTAAAGCCAGAGCATCAGGAACAGGTTTTGGCTTACATTGCGAAATAGCCTCCAGCTCTATCGCCTCCTCTTCTGAAGTTTCAAAAACTGCAAGCACTGAGTCGTCAGTGCAGTCTTCTGGTCAGGAACAACACCTTTCCTTGTGTCCTTCACCCTCATCAAAAGTGAAGGATGCGGCAGGCCATACTTCAGATTACTCCATGGAGCTCTTTTCACATACCATGCCTGGGTTATCAAGCCAAATCCTGAATTCCCCAGTCCAAGATGAATATGACATGGAGTGCACTGATGCATAGCCAGTGCTATATGATTCTGCTGGTACATTCACCCAGAGCACTGCATTGCCCTCACAGTCTACTGAGCCAGATTCTGACCCTGATGAGACTCAGAGGCCCTTCCCGCATACTATACCACCTTACACAGTGACACAGAGGAAGGTGCAGATGAAATTGAAGAGGAGGCGATGGATGACCCTGTTGTTGACCCGGATTGGCATCCATTGGGGCAAGAGGGTGCCGCTGGTAAAAGCTCAGAAGAAGAGGAGGATCCGCAGCAGGCATCGACATCGCAGCTGCGGTTATCTGGCAGGCCCGTAGCAGTCCAAAAACGTGTTAAAAAAAGCAAAAAGAGTTGCAGGACAGCTTGGCCAGACACTCAAATTAGCACAGCGTGCAAGCCCTGAAAATTTTTCCCATAATAGGAAGAGTGCAGTGTGGCACTTTTTTGAAAAAAATCCTATTGATGAGGCAAAGGTTATCTGTAAGAAGTGCGGAAGGACCGTTGGCAGAGGGAAAAACCTCCAAAATTTGAATACCAGTTGCATGCTTAGACATGTAAACACCATGTACTTGCAAGCATGGACGGACTACAAAACCTCAGGTAGCATATGTGCATCTGCTCCGACTGAATGTAGCCAGCAATGCTACATCGCTTCCCCCACTGTAAGCCCATCGGTTAGCACACCACCAGCAAGAAATGTTGAGGTGTCGTCGCAAGGCCAAAGCAGTCAGAGAATCACAATGTTTTTACAACGAAAGACTGCATCTAGGCAATCACCACCACCACCACCATCACCATCCCATGTCCACCGCTAGTTCCACCATATGCAGCTCTCAAGTCCAGCTCACTCTAGCAGAGACTCTAAGTAGGACAAGAAAGTACTCATTCTCTCATCCGCGTACACTGGCTTTGAACGCCTACATTGCCAAACTGATTTCATTAGAGATGATGCCCTTCCGTTTTTTTGAAAGCGCTGCATTCCGAGAGCTCATTGCCTACACTGTCCCATGCAATGACCTACCCAGTCGGCACTTCTTTTATAGAAAATCCATCCCTGCCCTCCACCTGCATGTGAAAAAACGCATTGTCCATGCACTCAAACAATCAGTGAGTGGAAAGGTGCACCTCACAACAGGTCCATCACTGTGCTCTGAGTTAATGTGGTGGATGCAGGGTCCACAGGGACAGCTGCGGTGGGACAGTGCTGCCTAGCCCACGGTATAGGCAACAGTTGGCTGTAGGGGTTCGAACCTCCTCCTCCAGAAGCGAAAGCTCGTTGACAGAGCGCAGTCGCACGAGCACTCTATCCGCAGCTGCCAGTGTTGCACATGAGGTGTCCCACTATCGAACAGCTGGTGGTAAGCGTCAGCAGTCTGTTTTAAAGATGATGTCTTTGGGCGACAACAGACACACCGCGGAGGTACTGGCTGACTACTTGCAGCGAGAAACTGAGTCATGGCTGGGCAGTCTACATCTTGAGCCAGTCAAGGCAGTCAGTGATAACGGCTGTAAATTTGTGGCGGCCATAGCCCTGGCAAAACTCAGACATATACCTTGCCTGGCTCACACCTTGAACCTGGTGGTGCAGTGCTTTATAAATAATTTTCCGGAGTTACCACCCCTGCTCCATAAGGTGCGAAGACTGTGCTCGCACATCCGTCACTCGCCCGTAGACTCTAGTCGCATGCAAAGGCTGCAGCGATCGCTCCACCTCCCCAAGCACCGCCTAATCATTGACGTTGCAACAAGGTGGAACTCCACCATGCACATGGTTGAGAGGCTGTGCGAACAGAGGCAGGCTGTAATGCATTTGTGGGAGTATACATGGGCCGGCAGTTTGAGGGCAGACATCGAGTTGTCGGGTGTGCAGTGGTCAAAGCTGAAAGACCTCTGTAAAGTCCTTCAGTGTTTTGAGGAATGCACATGGCGGGTAAGCGCAGACGATGCCATCATAAGCATGAGCATCCCACTTATGCATCTGCTCATGCAAACTTTGACGCACATTAAGGATCAGGCGTCTGCAGCGGAGGAGGAGGAGGAGGGAAGCCTTGATGACAGTCAGGCATTGTCTGCTCAGGGAACTGTCCTGGATGAGGTGGAGGAAGAAGAGGAAGAGGAGGAGAATGAGGGGGATGAGGGGGATGATTATTTTGGGGAGTAGGATGCTTCTCAGGGGGCAAGAGAAAATGTTGGCTTGCCAAGATCAGGTACAGGGTTTGTGCGTGACTAGAGGGATATGGATTTCGCAGAAAGTGCTCCTCCACCCACCACTGGCAGTGCATCATTGACACCTGGAACATTGGCCCACATGTGTGATTATCTCTTGCGGATCCAAAAAAGGGATCCCCGCATTGCCAAAATTATGAAGGATGACGACTACTGGTTGGCCAGCATCCTCGATCCACGCTATAAAGGCAAATTACAGAACATCATGCCACAGGAGAACCTAGAGCTAATATTGGCGAACAAACAAGCAACTCTGGTAAACCGTTTGTTAGAGGCATTCCCAGCACACAGCAGCGGTGCAGGTTCTACCACGAGCCGTACTGGGCAACATGGAAGAGGTGTTCGTGGTGCACACAACCGAAGTGGCATTGGAGACAGGGGTTTCATGACCATGTTGTGGACTGATTTCTCGAGTACCACTCATACGACTGGTAATACTGAATCGATTGCAACAGACAGGAGACAACAGTTGTCAACTATGGTTCAAAATTACCTATCCTCCCCTATCGATGTTCTCCCTCACAGTTCATTCCCCTTTGACTACTGGGCCTGTAAACTGGACAACTGGCCTGAATTGGCACAATATGCCTTACAGGAGCTCACTTGCAATGCTAGTAGTGAGCTATCAGAAAGAGTCTTCAGTGCAGCTGGATCAATCCTGACAGAAAGAAGGACCCCGCTTTTGACTCAAAATGTAGGTGATCTCACCTTCATTAAAATGAACCATGCCTGGGTTTCAAAGGATTTTGTACCACCTTTCCCTGATGACACATAGGTTGCCAGCAAAATGGCTCGCTTTGTCCTCCTCTTCCTCCGACTTCTCCAATTCCTCCATTTGCAGCTGCTGAACATCCAGCCTACACCTCAACATATGCCAGTTTTTCCACCTCCCTAACTGGGCTGTACCCCTCCCCCACAACTTTAGCCAAATAACCCCCAGTTTTCAATGCGTTACTACTATTATTATAAAGTAAATTAAGGTTGACAAGCTTAAGTAATAAGAATTGATGTCGTTGGCATTGAAATGGGCACTGTAGGTGTGCTTACTGTCCTCCACTCACTGCCGACTTTTATTCCCCATTGACTTGCATTGGGGTCGGGTTTCGGTCGGAACTCCGACTTTTGCCGATAGTCGGCCACTTTCGTTCGACTCTACTTTTCGTAAAGTCGGGTGGTCCGAAACCCGACTCGACCCTCCCGGAGGCAAAGTCGCTCATCTCTATTTACCACATAAGTGTGCTACCGCGACAATACAGGCTGTTATCATGCTACAGAAATTAATTTGCCCCAATCAGATGACTTTCTTAGAGTATTGAATGATGGAAAACTACCTGCTTTTATTTCTGCTGCTTTACATTGCTGTGACTTTGGTTTCAAATCCCACTGACAATATCCTTCCTATCCTATCCTGTCCTTCAAACCGCACATCCAAGCTCTTTCTACCTCCTGTCGCCTTCAGCTCAAAAATATTTCAAGAATCCGTCCTTTCCTCAACCCTCAATCTACTAAAATGATTGTGCACGCCCTCAACATCTCCCGCCTCGACTACTGCAACACCCTTTTCTCTGGCCTCCCTGCTAACACCCTCGCACCTCTCCAGTCCATCCTTAACTCTGCTGCACGACTAATTCACCTCTCTCCTTGCTACTCCTCCGCTTCTCCCCTCTGCAAATCTCTTCACTGGCTCCCATTCCCTCAGCGTATCCAGTTCAAATTACTAATACTGACCTACAAGGCCATCTATAATCTGTCTCCTCCATATATCTCTGAACTAATCTCCCGATATCTTCCCTCACGTAATCTCCGATCCTCCCAAGACATCCTTCTCTCCTCCACACTTATTCGCTCCTCACCCAACCGCCTCCAAGACTTCTCCCGAATATCCCCCATCCTCTGGAATTCTTTGCCCCAACACATCCGACTATCAAACTCATTCAGATCCTTCAGACGGAACCTGAAAACCCATCTCTTCAGGAAAGCCTACAGCCTGCAATGACCCTGCTGCCTCCTCACCACTACCGGAGTTATTGCCTCAACCAACACCGGAACTGCTGCAACCCCCCGACCTACTGTCTCCTGCCTCACAATCCTGTAGAATGTAAGCCCGAAAGGGCAGGGTCCTCTCCCCTCTGTATCAGTCTGTCATTGTTAGTTTGTTTACTGTAAGTGATACCTGTAATTTGTATGTAACCCCTTCTCATGTACAGCACCATGGAATCAATGGTGCTATAGAAATAAATATTAATAATAATAATAATAATAATATA
This sequence comes from Oophaga sylvatica, assembly GCA_033576555.1. Classification (NCBI taxonomy): domain Eukaryota; kingdom Metazoa; phylum Chordata; class Amphibia; order Anura; family Dendrobatidae; genus Oophaga; species Oophaga sylvatica. Next base: position 571,328,151 of record JARQOD010000004.1, on the reverse strand, counting down.
TATCTGCACAAAGTTTGTATAATTGTGTGGGATTCCCTTTAGTACTTTGGTTTCCTCCAAAAATCTAAAGAAATAATGATTAGGGATGAGGGAGCACTAAAATTATTGGATGCTCATTGCTTGAACCGAGCAATTCCTTTTACTCACATGCTTGTTTCAAATAACAAGTATAAGGAGACTCAGTGTGAAATCCAAGCTTTTTTTCCAGAAGACCTAACAAAAAGGTCTGTGGGGCAGTGAAAATGTTCATATGGATGGGAAAAATGCTGAATGGAAGGAGAGCAGCATGGAGAAGACCCCTGGAAGTATCTCTGACTCCCTGATTGCTGCTGAGAACAATGGGGGTCACACTTTTACTCCACTGTAAGATTCCAAACCAATGAGAAATTGCATTTTAAGGAAAAAAAATGTAAAGAAGCTTTCTATCCTGTATATTTAAGGCAACATTTAGAAAGTATTTCAAAAATAAAATGTCAGTAAACCAAAATAGTTTTAAAAAACTGGGATATTTCAGTGTAATTTATGAAGGAAACAAAAACTGAAATAATAATATTTATTTGTATAATTATTTCTCACTGCAAAATGCAAATAAATTTATATAATAATAATAATAATTTTATTTCTATAGCGCCAACATATTCCGCAGCACTTTACATTATAGAGAGGACTTGTACAGACAATAGACATTACAGCATAACAATAAACACAGATCAAAACAGATATCAAGAGGAATGAGGACCCTGCTGCTCGCAAGCTTACAATCTATCAGGAAAAAGGGGAGACACGGGAGGTGGATGGTAACAATTGCTTTCATTGTTCGGACAAGCCACAGTGTAAGAATCAGGTGTTCATGTAATTCTGCATGAACCAGTTATCAGCCAATATATGTAACAGTAAAGACACAGAGGACTATTAAATGCATAAAGCAGGTGAGAACATATGCGAGGAACCTGATTATGTTAAGAAATTTTTGGAAGGGTCAACAGGGATAGTTACGTTAATGCGTTGAGGTGGAAGGCCAGTCTGAACAAATGCGTTTTTAGGGCACGCTTAAAACTGTGGGGATTGGGGATTAATTGTATTAACCTGGGTACTGCCTTCCAAAGAATTGGCGCAGCATGTGAAAAGTCTTGGAGACAGGAGTGGGAGGTTCTGATTATTGAGGATGTTAACCTCAGGTCATTAGCAGAACGGAGGGCACGGGTAGGGAGGTATACTGAGACTAGGGAGGAGATGTAGGGTGGTGCTGAGCCATGGAGTGCTTTATGGGTGAGGGTAATAAGTTTGTACTGGATTCTGTAGTGGATGGGTAACCAGTGTAATGACTGGCACAAGGTGGAGGCATCGGCATAACGATTGGTAAGGAATATGATCCTGGCTGCAGCATTCAAGACAGATTGGAGAGGGGAGAGTTTGGAAAGAGGGAGGGCGATTAGTAGAGAGTTACAATAGTCCAGACGAGAATGAATATGAGAAACAGTAAGAGTTTTTGCTGAGTCGAAAGTAAGAAAAGGTCGAATTCTAGAAATGTTTTTGAGGTGCAGATAACAAGAACGAGCCAGTGATCGGATTTGAGGGGTGAATGAATGCTCAGAATCAAGTATGACCCCAAGACAGCGGGCATGTTGCTGGGGAGTAATGGTGGAAATACACATGGAGATAGCAATGTCGGGCAAAGGTAGGTTAGTAGAGGGATGAAACACGAGGAGTTCAGTTTTTGACAGGTTCAGTTTCAAGGAGGACATGATGTTAGAGACAGCGGTAAGACAATCACTGGTGTTTTCTAAAAAGCCAGGCGTGATATCAGGAGAAGAAGTGTATAATTGGGTGTCATCATCATAGAGATGGTACTGGAAACCAAATCTACTGATTAATGCTTCAGTGCAGAATCAGGACATGAGAGGGAGGAGATAGGGGCCAATGATGACTGCAGGTTTTTCATAAGTTTCTGGGTGTTAATGGCCTGTATTTTTCTCTAAGTGTGGAAAGTCTGGGTGACCTGAGCGGGAAGGCAGTTCTTGATAGAGAATGAAAGAAGGTTGTTGTCAAAGAGTGGGAGAGGGGAGTTTGTTAAATTATCCACTGAGCAAAGCCGGGAGAAGACTAAGTCGAGGGAGTTTCTGTTTTCATGGGTGGGGGAGTTAGTATGCTATGAGAGGCTGAAAGAGGAGGTTAGAGATAAAAGGTGAGAAGCAGATGGGGAGAGGGGAAAAGCAATGAGGATGTTGAAATCACCCATGATGAGGGTGGGGATGTCACAGGAGAGAAAATGTGGAAGCCAGATGGCAAAGTGGTCCAGGAACTGATGATAAGGGCCAGGAGGACGATACACCACTGCCACTCACATGGAGAAGGGGATGTAGAGTTTGACAGCATTGACCTCAAAAGAAGGGAAGACAAGTGAGGGTACTTGAGGGATAACTTGAAAGGTACATTTGGGTGATAGGAGCAGACCAATACCTCCACCTGCTCTGTTGTCCGATCTTGGGGTATGAGAAAAATGTAGTCCACCATATGAAAGAGCAGCAGCAGTGGTGCCTGACTGCTAGATCCAGGTTTCAGTAAGAGCTAGAAGGTTAAGAGTATTCGAAAGGAAGAAGTCATGGATGAAGGTGAGTTTATTACACACTGAGTGAGAATTCCAAAGGGCACAATTGAAAAAGACAGAAGACATGCAGTGAATATTAATAAGATTAGAGGGGTTTCTGAGTGTAGCAGTTGGGAGGTTTAACATGCTATAACATGGGGGGCCAGCGTATGGTGCTATATCTCCTGTGACTAGGAGAAGGAGGATAGAAAGAGTGAGCAGATGGTTAAATGATTTGTAAGAGCATCTCATGTGTTGGATGGTGGGTGTCACGACTCCTGGAGTGGACTCTCTGGGTCGAGCAGACCTAGTGAGAACTACCCCTTATACAGGGAGCGTCAGGAGCAGACCTAGGGGAGTAAAGTACCACAACTGCTAGAACCAGGTGGCAGGCTCACAGAAGACGGAAGTACACAGGAATTGGAAGTGTGTAAAGCGTGGACATGGGAGTATGCAGAGTTCTGGACAGTGCAAGACGTGTACACCAGGGCACACAGAGAACAGGACAATGCAAGGCATGTGCACAAGGGCACATAGAGCACTGGACAGTGCAAGGCATGTGCACGATGACTGACAGAGTACAGGACAGTGCAAGGCGTGTGCATGAGGACACAGAGTACAGGACAGAGCAAGGCATATGCACGAGGACACAAAGAGTACAGGACAGTGAAAGGCAAGTACACGATGGCACGCAGAGTACAGGATAGTGCAGGGCGTGTATACGGGGACATTCGGGAGAAAGGAGTGTGTATAGCGTGCACCGAGGAGACCGCTTAGATAAGAGGCACAACAGGGTGCGTGCGGGGAAGCACGCCGGGGTACAAAACAAGGCAGTGGGCGCGCTGGAAAACATGCCTGGTTGCAAGGCAAAGCAGGGCGTGCGCTGGGAAGCACATTAGAACACAAGGCAAAGCAGAGCGCGTGCTGGGAAGCACATTAGAGCACAAGGCATGGGACCTGAGTACAGAGAGCAGCCAAGCAGGAACCAAGCAGGTCTAGCTAGGAAGCACAATAATGAGGTGCCGCCTACAGGAAGAGGCAGCCTGATATAGGGCAAGTGTGCTAGAACTTCTGGGTCAGGTCCTCCAGGACCATAGAGACGTCAGAGATGGAGCAGCCGTGGTCAGGCTCAGGAGTGTGAGGTGCGCGTGCGCACTCGACTTGATGATGTCGGGCGCTGAACCCCGGTGCCAGAGGAATGTGGTGAGAGCGGCATGACAGTAACCCCCTCTTTAAGCCCCCCCTTTCTGGGGCTGGAAAGAAACTTAGACAAAATCTGGGGAGCTTGGATTTTCTCCCGGGGTTCCCAAGACCTCTCTTCTGGACCAAAGCCTTTCCAGTCAATTAATAAAATGGTTTTACCTCGTACCTTCTTCATGGCTAGGATATCATTTACCTCAAATTCATCCCCCACACCAACAGGCTGACGTGTGTGGCCCAGAGAAGGATGAAACCGATTGAGCACCACAGGCTTGAGGACAGACACATGGAAGGAATTAGGAATGCAAAGTGAGGCAGGTAGCTTCAATTTGTACGCCACATCATTAATATGTCTGAGGAAATCAAAAGGACCAATGTATCGAGGACCCAGTTTGTAAGATGGTACCTTAAGGCGAATGTTTTTGGAGAAAAGCCACACCTTGTCACCAGGAAGAAAAGGAGGAGAGTCCAGGTGCCTTTTATCCGCATGGTGTTTCATCCTGTCATGTGCTTTTTCGAGAGCAGTTTTGGTCTTCTGTCAGACCCTGAGGAACTCCACGGACAGAGTCGGCCGCAGGCACTCCCGAGACAGGAGGTACAGGTAGAGGCACACTGCGATATTGTCCGAAGACGATGAAGAAGGGAGACTTGGAGGAAGATTCACTGGTGTGATTGTTGTACGCAAACTCTGCCCATGGAAGTAAACTGACCCAGTTGCTCTGATGAGCATTCGAAAAGTGACGAAGATAAGAGGTGAGGATCTGATTCGTTCGCTCTACTTGCCCACTGGTTTGGGGAAGATAAGCAGAGGAAAAGTCCAGTGTCACTTTCATAAGGCTACAAAGAGCTCTCCAGAGCATCTCTGTCTGACACGATGTGCAGAGGGAAGCCGTGAATTCTGAAGATGTGTGTGATGAAAATCTTCGCCAATTCAGGAGTAGAGGGCAGTCCGGGAACAGGGACAAAATGGGCAATTTTCGAGAATCGATCCACAACCACCAGGACTACAGTACAGCCTGAGGAACAAGTTAGATAGGTAATATAATCCATGGTTATGTGCTGCCATGGAGCTGTAGGTACAGGGAGAGGAAGCAGAAGACCGGAGGATGGTTGTCAGAGTACCTTGTTCATGGCACAGGAGGGACAAGAAGCCACAAAGTCTTTGACATCCTGGGAAAGAGATGGCGACCAGTAGTAGAAGGATAACAGAGAGAGAGTCATTATGACTCAAACGTGGCCGGCAATTTTGGATGAATGTCCCCAGCATAACAGTCGTTTTCGGTTGTTCTTGGCCACAAAAGTCCTTCCCGGAGGTAATGAAGTCAAGCTGACAGGAGCCACGGTGATTATCTTAGTGGGGTCAATGATATGTGCAGGTCCCTCCTCAGTATCGGTTGACTGAAAAGGCCTATATAAAGCGTCGGCTTTAACGTTCTTATCCCTGGCCGGAAGTGAAGTTCAAAGTCAAAGCGGGCGAAGAACAAGGACCAACTGGCTTGCCGGGGGTTGAGCCTTTGTGCAGACTAGATGTTGGTCAAGTTTTTATGGTCCATGAAGATCCTGAACGAATGTATGGCACCTTCTAGTAAGTATCTCCATTCCTCCAAAGCCAACTTAATAGTCAATAGCTCCCTGTCGCGGATGGAGTAATTTCACTCAGATGGTGAAAATACTTTAGTAAAGTAAGCCGCAGGTAACAAGGTGTCCAGAAGAAGACTTCTGCAGAAGGACGGCGCCATCCCCGGTACAGGACGCGTCTACCTCAAGAATGAAAGGTTTACTAACCTCTGGACGGTGAAGAACAGGAGCTGTGGCGAATGCTTGTTTCAAGGATAGAAAAGCATTCTCTGCCTCAGTAGACCAGGCATGAGGGTTAGCTCCTTTGCGAATAAGAGAAGAGATAGGCCGAACCAGAGAGGAGAAATTGGGGATGAACTGCCGATAGTAGTTCGCAAAGACAAGGAACCGCTGTATTGCTTTCACCCCATGGGGCCATGGCCAATCGAGAACGGCGGACACTTTCGCCTGATCCATGTGTAGTCCAGAGTCGAGATAATGTACCCCAGGAATGGTAAGGATGCTTTTTCGAAGACACATTTCTGATCTAGCATAAAGGTGGTTCTCTCTTAAACGCAGGAGTACTTGACGCACATTCTTTCGGTGGGTAGAAAACACGAGGCTATCATCCAGGTAGACCACTACATAGGAGTACAGCATATCCCGGAAAACGTCATTCACGAACTCCTGGAACACCGCTGGAGCATTGCATAGGCCGAAGGGCATGACCAAATACTCATAGTGGCCATCTCGGGTGTTAAAGGCGGCCTTCCACTCATCCCCAGAACGAATACGGATCCCAGAACGAATACGCAATAGACGCGAGCAGAATCGCGATCCGCCCACGCCTATTAACAAGATAAATCCCGCTGTCAAAGCTGACAGCGGGCATTTAACTACCGCTTCCGCCACCGGGCCGGAAATGAGCGCATCACCGACCCCGTCACGTGATGTCACGGGGGTCGGCGACGCGTTGCCTTGACAACCAGAGGTCTCACAGAGACCTCTATGCTTGTTGCCTGGACATTCAAAGCAATGCAGTAAATCTGCTACATATGGGCGTTCTGCTAATCGCCCATATGTAGCAGAGGCGATCGAGTTGTGCATGCTTCTTGCCTCCCATGGAGGCTATTTAAGTATGCCAAAAGTAAAAGAAAAAAGAGTTTAAAAATTAAAAAAAAAATAAAAAGAAAACAAAAGTTCAAATCCCACCCCTCACCCCAATCAAAATAAAACAATAATAAAAAAATCACACATACATATATTTGGTATCAACGCTTTCAGAATCGCCCGATCTATAAAAATAATTATTAATCCGATCGCTAAATGGCGCAGCGAGAAAAAAATTCAAAACGCCAGAATTATGTTTTTTTTGGTCACCACGACATTGCATTAAAATGCAATAACGGGTGATCAAAAGAATGGATCTGCGCAGAAATGGTATCCTTAAAAACGTACACTTGGCACGCAAAAAATGAGTCCTCACCCGGCCCCAGATCACGAAAAATGGAGACGCTACAGGTCTCAGAAAATGGCACAATTTTTTTTTCTATTTTTAGCAAATTTGGGAATTTTTTTTCACCACTTAGATATAAGAGAACCTAGACATGTTTGGTGTCTATGAACTAATAATGCCCTGGAGAATCATAGTGGCAGGTCAGTTTTAGCATTTAGTGAACCTAGCAAAAAATCCAAACAAAACACAAGTGTGAGATTGCACTTTTTTTGCAATTTCACCGCACTTTGAATTTTTTTCCTGTTTTCGAGTACACTACATGGTAAAACCAATGAATTTTTTCAAAAGTACAACTCGTCCCGCAAAAAAATAAGCCCTCACATGGCCATATTGATGGAAAAATAAAAAAGTTATGGCTCTGGAAAGAAGGGGAGCGAAAAGCGAAAATGCAAAACCGAAAAAAGCTCCGGGGTTAAGCGGTTGAAAGGTCACCTGATGCATCAGCTGACTGTTGCTTATACAGGTCCTTTTGGATACCAACCGTGCTGAAGACAGGTGATTGCTGGTCAGTGGTGCTACAGCTGAATGCTGGTATCTGGTGCCTTACTCTGCTGTGTGGTGCATTGCAGCTGTGAAAGCTAAGTGTGGTTTTTGTTACCCTGTCCTTTTGCTGTCTGTTTATCCTTACCTTGTGTTATATTAGTGCAGCGGTGGGACCAGTGTCTTCACTTGCCAATTCGCTATTTAGGGATAGGTGCCGGGCAAGTGAGGGCTAAGGTATCCTGCTCGGAGACAGGTTGAAAGAACCTGTATATGGATGCTAGTAAGAGCAGGGCATATCCTCAGGAGAATGCAGGAGTTGTCCATTTCCAAATGGTATAAGTTGAATGGAGCAGGTCAGATATGGCCTTGGTCAGATGTGACATCATTTTAAGTGTGACATCTTTGAAGTGTTACATCAGAAATATATCCAGAAATAGTCCAGAAATCGGTCAGAAGGTAAGAATAATCCCTGTCTTCTAATTTTACTTGCCTTTCTTTTACCCTGCTCTTTAACCCCTTAATGACCAAGCCATTTTGTAGGTTAAAGACCAGGCCAATTTTTACAATTCTGACCACTGTCTCTTTATGAGGTTATAACTCTGGAACGCTTCTACGGATCTTGGCGATTCTGAGATTGTTTTCTCGTGACATATTGTACTTCATGATAGTGGTAAAATTTCTTCAATATAACTTGCGTTTTTTTATGAAAAAAATGGAAATATGGCAAAAATTTTGAAAGTTTTGCAATTTTCAAACTTTTAATTTTTATGCCATTAAATCAGAGAGATATGTCACAAAAATTAGTTAATAAATAACATTTCCCACATGTCTACTTTACATCAGCACAATTTTGGAACCAAAATTTTTTTTTGTTACGAAGTTATAAGTGTTAAAAGTTGACCAGCAATTTCTCATTTTTCCAACAAAATTTACAAAACCATTTTTTTAGGGACCACCTCACATTTGAAGTGAATTTGAGGGGTCAATATGACAGAAAATACCCAAAAGTGACACCATTCTAAAAACTGCACCCCTCAACGTGTTCAAAGCCACATTCAAGAAGTTTATTAACCCTTTAGGTACTTCACAAGAATTGAAGCAATGTGGAAGGAAAAAATGAACATTTAACTTTTTTTCCCAAAATTTTTCTTTCGACACAATTTTTTTAAAATTTTGTCAAGGGTATCAGGAGAAAATGAACCACAATATTTGTTGTACAATTTCTCCAGAGTACACCGATACCCCATGTGTGGGGGTAAACCACTATTTGGGCGCATGGCAGAGCTCGGAATGGAAGCAGCGCCATTTGACTTTTTTGGCTGGAATTGAGATTGGACGCCATGTCGCATTTGGAGAGTCCCTGTGTGCCTAAACAGTGGAAACCCCCCACAAGTGACCCCATTTTTGAAACTGGACCCCTCAAGGAACTCATCTAAATGTGTTGTGAGAGCTTTTAACCCCCAAGGGCTTCACAGAAGGTTATAACGTAGAGCCGTAAAATTAAAAATCATATTTTTTTCCACAAAAATGATCTTTTCATCCCAATTATTATTTTCCAAAGGATAAAAGGACCCCAAAAGTTATTGGGCAATTAGTCCTGAGTTCGCTGATACCCCATATGTGGGGGTAAACCACTATTTGGGCGCATGGCAGAGCTCGGAAGGGAAGCAGCGCCATTTGACTTTTTTGGCTGGAATTGAGATTGGACGCCATGTCGCATTTGGAGAGTCCCTGTGTGCCTAAACAGTGGAAACCCCCCACAAGTGACCCCATTTTGGAAACTAGACTCCCCAAGGAACTTATCTAGATGTGTGGTGAGAGCTTTGAACCCCAAGGGCTTCACAGAAGGTTATAACGTAGAGCAGTAAAATTAAAAAATCATATCTTTTCCACAAAAATGATCTTTCCACCCCCAATTGTTATTTTCCAAAGGGTAACAGGACCCCAAAAGTTATTGTGAATTTGTCCTGAGTACGCTGATACCCCATATGTGGGGGGAAACCACTATTTTGACGCATGGCAGAGCTCGACAGGGAAGTAGCGCCTTTTTCAAATGCAGACTTTGATGGAATGGTCTGTGGGTGTCATGTCACGTTTGGATAGCCCCTGATGTGCCTAAACAGTAGAAACCCCCCACAAGTGACTCCATTTTGGAAACTAGACCCCCCAAGGAACTTTTCTAGATGTGTGGTGAGCACTTTGAACCCCCAAGTGCTTCACAGAAGTTTATAACGTAGAGCCGTGAAAATAAAAAAATCATATTTTTTTCCACAAAAACAAACTTTTTGCCCCAAATTTTTATTTTTATAATGGTAACAGGAGAAATAGGACCCCAAACGCTATTGTGCAATTTGTCCTGAGTACGCTGATACCCCATATGTGGGGGGAACCACTATTTTGACGCATGGCAGAGCTCGAAAGGGAAGTAGCGCCTTTTTCAAATGCAGACTTTGATGGAATGGTCTGTGGGTGTCATGTCACGTTTGGATAGCCCCTGATGTGCCTAAACAGTAGAAACCCCCCACAAGTGACTCCATTTTGGAAACTAGACCCCCCAAGGAACTTTTCTAGATGTGTGGTGAGCACTTTGAACCCCCAAGTGCTTCACAGAAGTTTATAACGTAGAGCCGTGAAAATAAAAAAATCATATTTTTTTCCACAAAATAAAATTTTTTGCCCCAAATTTTTATTTTTATAATGGTAACAGGAGAAATAGGACCCCAAAAGCTATTGTGCAATTTGTCCTGAGTACGCTGATATCCCATATGTGGGGGGGAACCACTATTTTGACGCATGGCAGAGATCGGAAGGGAAGGAGCACCATTTTTAAATGCAGACTTTGATGGAATGGTCTGCGGGTGTCATGTCGCGCTTGGAGAGCCCCTGATGTGCCTAAACAGTAGAAACCCCTCACAAATGACCCCATTTTGCAAACCAGACCCCCCAAGGAACTTATCTAGATGTGTGGTCAGCACTTTGAATCCCCAAGGGCTTCACAGAAGTTTATAACGTATAGCCGTGAAAATAAAAAAAATCATATTTTTTTCCACAAAAATGACCTTTTTGCCCCCAAATTTTTATTTTTATAAGGGTAACAGGAGAAATAGGACCCCAAAAGCTATTGTGCATTTTGTCCTGAGTACGCTGATACCCCATATGCGGGGGGGAACCACTGTGATCGCCTTACTGCGATCTTTGGGAGGCACAATGAACAAATCTACCAAAGGTGAAGAATTGGTTTTCTTTTTTACGCCGTTCCTCGTGCGGTATTAGTGATTAGGCGACTTTATTCCTCGGATCGGTGCGATTACAGCGATACCAGATTTACATCCTTTTTTCATGTTTAGCTTCTGTCACACTCTAAAAGATGCTTTTTTTTGGAATAATTTTTTGTAAGAATTTTTTGCATCGCCGTATTTTGAGAGCTATAATTTTTCCATATTTCGGCCGACAGAGTTATCTGTGGGCTTATTTTTTGCGGGACGAGCTGACGTATTATTTGTACCATATTCGGGCACATAACGTTTTTTGATCGCTTCCTATTCCGATTTTTGTGGAAGCAGAATGAACAAAAACCAGCAATTCAGGAATTGTTTTTTTTTTTTTTTTTTTCCTCCGTTCCGTGTGTGGTAAAATTGATAAAGCAGTTTATTCTTCGGGTCACTACGATTACAGCGATACCTCATTTATATATTTTTTTTATGTTTTGGCGTTTTTTACACAATAAAGAATTTTATAGAAAAAAATAATTATTTTTGCATCAGTTTATTCCGCGAGCTATAACTTTTTTATTTTTTCGCTGATGATGCTGTATAGCGGCTTGTTTTTTGCGGGACAAGATGACGTTTTCAGCGGTACCATGATTATTTATATCTGACTTTTTGATCGCGTGTTATTGCACTTTTTCCAAGCGGTATAATGATACCGCTTGGAAAAAGTATAATTTACTACTTTTTTGTGTTTTTTTTTTACGGCTTTCACTGAAGGGGTTAACTAGGGTTATGCTTTTATAGATGAGATTTTTACGGACATGGCGATACCTAACATGTGTATTTTTTTGTTTTTTATTTTTTTTATTACATAAAAATGTGTATTTTTTAGGGATTTTTTTAAATTATTTTTTAATATTTTTTTTACAATTTTTTTAAAAAAATGATTTTTTTCAACTTGTCCCTTTATGGGACTTTCACTTTTTTTACTTTTGATTGCAGTTACAATGCATTGCAATGCTCTGGCATTGCAATGCATTGCAACTATAGTGGAAGCTGCTGTGACATGATCACAGCAGCTTCCCGTAGCTAAATGACCCGGAGGTTGTCATGACAACCCCCGGGTCATCAAGGCAGAGATCGGGCCCTGCGATTACATCGCTGGGATGCTGATCTGAGGCAGAGGGAGCTCCCGACCCTCTGCCTCCCCCCCTGAGCTCTGCGATCGCGCTGGATCACAGCAGTCAGGGGGTTAACAGCCAGGGGCGGTGGGGGCTCCGCTCCTGGCTGTCAGTGCAGGAAGCCTGGCCACTGCAGCGCCGGCTCCTGCACTGATCGCGCTGGGGAAGCTGAAATTTCAGCTTCTCCTGCGCGATCGCTGCTGTGTTTGGTCAGTCAGATTGACTGACCAATCACAGCGCTGTGAGTGCGGGGACCGACGGCAAAGGTCCCCGCACCGCTTGCCGTGCCTGTCAGCTGTCTGTGACAGCTGTCGGCACTGATCTACCACTGCGTGTTTACACGCAGTGGTAGATCAAAGGCATGACGTGTAGAGTCCGTCCTGGTGCCGGAACTGGCACCTTGCCATGACGGACTCTGCACGTCAGTGGACATTAAGGGGTTAAAACCATGTTCACATTTGCCCTCACCGTTTTTGCTCCACTAATCTTCACTCTCCTTCGCTACCCCAAAACCCCTGCAAGCTCCAACCAAATAACTGTCTCCCCTCTCTCCTACCCCCCCACATCGCCTCATCTACAGACCTGCTTCTTAACCTCAGACCTCTCCCACTAAAATATAACGTAAGCCGCTCACTCTCCTTCACCCATCTGCTTTACCTTTCTCTGCTTCTTCTCACTGCTGGCGACATATCCCCCAATCCTGGCCCCCTCTGCCCTATACATCCCACTAATCCTCACCCCTACACTTCTCACAGTAAGAGAAACTGCCGCAATCCCTCACACTTAAAACCTGTGCCACTGACCCCTACCCCCCAGCTTCCTCTCTCTGGAGCACTCTGGAACGCTCGCTCCGTCTGCAACAAGCTCCACGTGACCCACGATCTCTTTACCTCCCGCAACCTCTCCTTCCTAGCCCTCACTGAGACCTGGCTGACGCCCCATGACATGGCCTCCCCTGCTGCACTGAGTTACGGTGGCCTCCACTTCACCCACACTCCTCGCTCTGGGAACCCTATCCAACCCCCACCCTCCCTCATCCTCCCTTCCTTTGAGGTCCACTCAGTCCGTATCTACTCTCCCTCTAATCTCCAAATGGCCGTCATATACCGACCACCAGGCTCAGCCACTGCCTTCATTGACCAATTCTCCAGCTGGCTTCTTCACTTTCTCTGCTCTGACATCCCACCATCATCATGGGTGACTTTAATATCCCTACTAACACCTGCCAGCCAGCAGCCTCCAAACTCCTGTCTCTTACTTCATCCTTTGGACTTACTCAGTGGTCCTCCACAGCCACCCACACAGACATACATTAGACCTCATCTTCACCCGCCTCTGCTCCCTATCTAATCTCACAATCTCTCCCCTCCCCCATCTGACCATTACCTTCTCACCTTCTCATCCCTGTCCTCTTCACCTGCCCCCTATGTTCAGCCACTGGCACATCCTCGCAGAAACCTCGCTCAACTAGACATTCACAGACTCTCAGACTCTCTTCTACCTCTGTCCTCCATATCTTCACTCCATGACACAGACAGCGCCACTGCTTTCTATAACACCACTCTCATATCTGCCATAGACTCAGTCACCCCTCTCATGCATGGCAAAGTGCGACGAATCAATAGGCAACCCTGGCACAACAATCTCACAAACAAAACTTCGACAATCATCCAGGGTCACTGAGCGGCATTGGAAGAAAACACGCCTGCCAGACGACTTCACTGCTTTCAAAAAAGCTACACTTTGTTAGGGTCTGCAGAATGCACCAAATATATGATGTGGAGAGGTGCGTTCGCAGCCCGGGGTCCACCGTGCAGGCGGAACCTGCTGCTAGTAAAATGGTGCAAGAAGCGAACTCTGTTGTCCCGCAGAGTCGCCAAAATAAACGCCGTAACGCGCTGTGGCAATATGTGCAAACTCTGTTAATCCACAGAGCCGCTAGAAGGAGTGCCGCAGCGCTATATGGCAATGTGTGCGAACTCACTTAACACAACTAAGTCGCAAAATAAACACGCTAGGGTGCTGTCTAGCGTTGAAAGCGAACCCTGTTACGTCACAGAGCCGCTAAGACAAACTTCAGTGTCCTGTCAGGCACCCAGGTACACAGTTAACTGCTAAGCGAACATAGATCGTGACCATGCGCTAATGTCCTCACGGGAGTCACCCGCAATCTATGGCGTCTGAACGCCAGACCCTGAATACGGCAATCAAACTCCTCACCGGTTATGCCGGTAATCTAGGGCATCTAGGACACTGACCCTGACCAGCTAGCATACCAAACTCCTCACAGATTAAGTCGGTATTCTAGGGACTTATTTCAGCCGGGCCCTAACCACAAACACACATGACTACACTGGCGCATAGCATATAATGATTGATACTAGCGCATGGCGGCCCAGCCATGCTACCCTTTTATAGTAACAGCTACAGGACCTGCCAGAAACAAGGACCAATGAAACTTGTTCCAGAACACCAGTAGTCACAGGACCTTCCTGGCGGACCAATAGGAGCTGCTGCAGTACCTGAGCATGTGACCCCTGATCTCCAATGAGAGATCTCACTGTGGCATGCTCAGAAGGGGAAAACAAGGACTTTGTCCAAAAGACGTCTGCTCGCCGCTAACCAGTACTGGCCAAAACAGCAGAGCCTGGAGGAGCAGCAGTAATCCTCTGCACACTGTTAGACTGGGCGAGACGCTGGGTCCGACGTCTAAGCTTAGCAGGCTCCACTGCAGACGGAGATGAATAAGAGACCGCAGCGGAACTGGTTCGAGACTCCCCCTGTGCAGCAGCGGGAATTCGAACCCCAACATTACCCTCCTTCCTAGGGCCCCCCCTTCTCTGGGCCTCGCTGCGCTCAAAGGCAGTGATGAGCTGTGGAGCATGAACATGCTCGGCAGGCTCCCAAGACCTATCCTCAGGATATAGCCCCTCCAGTCCACCAAATAAAACTTTTTGCCCCATACCACCTTACACCCTACGATGGCGTTCACCTCATGGTCATCCGTAGACGAACCCGATGTCCCGGCAGATGACTCAGAAAACCGGGACATGAGCACAGGTTTCAGGAGGGATACGTGAACGGTGTCGGAGAAACCCAGGCGTGGTGGAAGAGCCAAATGGTATGCCACAGGGTTAACCTGCTCGAGGACCTTGAAAGGACCCAGGTAGCGGGGTGCCAACTTAGTGGACTCAACTCGCAGCCCAATGTTACGGGCAAGAGAGCCACACCAGGTCCCCAGGAGCAAATGTTGGAGCGGGGCGCCGATGTGTGTCAGCGGAGGACCTCATCCTCTCCTTGGAAGCCTGAATGGCATCCTGAGTATGGTCCCAAATGTCCCGTGCCTCCACAGCCCAGTCTGCCACCCTGGAGTTGGTGGAAGACACGGGCATGGGCACCGGAACCCGCGGATGCTGACCGTAGTTTAGGAGGAAGGGAGTCTGTCCGGTGGAGTCAGCCACAGCATTGTTTAGTGCAAACTCAGCCCATGGTAGCAAGGATGCCCAGTCATCCTGCCTGGCTGAGACAAAATGTCTTAGATAGGTGACCAAGGTCTGGTTGGCCCTCTCTACCAACCCATTCGTCTCAGGATGGTACGCAGAAGAGAGATTTAACTCAATACTGAGTAGACGACAAAGCTCTCTCCTGAACCGAGATGCAAACTGGGGACCTCGGTCACTGACAATTTTTTCCGGCATGCCGTGTAGACGGAAGATGTGCCTAACGAACAACGCTGCCAGAGCCTATGCAGAAGGTAACCGTGGTAGCAGCACCAGATGCACCATTTTGAAAAAATGGTCGGTGATTACCCAAATGATGGTGCAACCCCGAGACTTGGGCAAGCCCACCACAAAGTCCATCCCAACCATCTCCCAGGGCCTGTCTGCCACCGGCAAAGGGTAAAGTAACCCAGCTGGCCGTTGTCGTGGAGACTTGTTCTTGGCGCAGGAGACACACGCCCGAACGTAGTCCCCAACGTCACGGACCATATGCGGCCACCAGTATGTCCTCGCCAGCAATTCAGATGTCCTCTTTGCCCCAAAGTGTCCTCCCACCCGGGGGCACAGACTGTAGCGAAACCGGGGCCACTGTTCTCAGGCTCTCTGTGGGGACAATAAGCCGAGGCTCCTCCACCTCCTCCTCAGAGGACACCACAGAGCGATAGAAAGCGTAGGCACGAATGTTCTTCTCTCCCGAGAGGAAATGGAGTGTGAAATGAAACCGGGAGACGAACAAGGACCATCTGGCCTGGCGAGAGTTTAGCCGCTGGGCTGTCTGAAGATACACCAAATTTTTGTGGTCGGTGAAGACTTGGAAGGGAAAACGGGCCCCCTCCAACAGATGTCTCCACTCAGAGAAGGCCAACTTCATGGCTAGCAACTCCCTATCCCCAATGGAATAATTCCTCTCCACTGATGTGAAGGTCTTAGAGAAGAAGCAAGGATGCTTCCGACCTTGAGCATCCTTTTGGAAGAGGACTGCTCCAGCACCAACGGATGAGGCATCCACCTCCAATAAAAATGGCTTATCAACATTGGGGCGATGTAGGATGGGAGCGCTAGCAAAATGAGACTTAATAGAAGTGAAAGCCTTGGAGACCTCCTCCGACCACAATTTTGGATTTGCTACCTTCTTGGTGAGGGCTACCAAGGGAGCTACCAAGGTAGAGAAATGAGGAATGAACTGGCGATAGTAATTAATGAACCCCATAAAGCGCTGCACCGCTTAAAGAGAGTGGGGTTCTTGCCAGTCCATCACAGCCTGTAATTTGGCCGGATCCATAGCCAATCCCTGTGTTGAGATGATATAACCAAGAAAGGTAAAGACTCCAGCTCAAACATACATTTCTCTAACTTAGCATAAATTGAGTTTGCCCGTAAGAGGTCGAAGACTCTGCAGACATCTCTCCGGTGGGAGTCAATATCTGGAGAGAACATGAGTATATCATCCAGATAGACTACGACCGAGGTGGAGAGCATATCCAGGAAGATGTCATTGACAAAGTCTTGGAAAACGGCTGGGGCATTACAGAGCTCAAAGGGAATCACCAGATATTCGTAATGCCCATACCTGGTATTAAAATCCGTCTTCCATTCGTCCCCCTCACGGATGCGAATCAGGTTATAAGCACCGCGCAGATCTAGTTTAGTGAATACCCTTGCTCCCCGAAGCCTATCAAAGAGCTCAGAAATCAGGGGCAATGGGTACTTGTTCTTAATGGTGATGGCGTTAAGACCCCTGTAATCAATACACGGACGTAATTCTCCGTTCTTCTTGTGCACGAAGAAGAATCCCGCCCCTGCCGGTGACACCGACTTTTTAATGAAACCTCTTGCTAGGTTCTCCTGAATATATTGCGACATGGCCTCTGTCTCAGGAAGAGAGAGGGGATAGACCCTTCCCCGAAGAGGTTCTGCGCCAGGCAAGAGGTCGATAGGACAGTCATAGGGGCGATGAGGCAGAAGAATCTCCGCAGCCTTCTGGGAGAACACGTTTGCATATGACCAATAGCACTTGGGAAGTGGAGTAAGATCTGCCGGTAACACAGTAGTGGTAACCTGAACGCAATTCCTGACACATCTGCCTCTACATGCATCACTCCAACCCAGTATCCTACCCGAAGTCCACTCTATATGTGGGGAGTGGAAACGGAGCCAAGGTATACCTAGTAGGATCTCGTCTATTCCCTCTGGAAGGACGAGAAGGGAAATAATCTCCTGATGGGAAGGGGATACAGACAATGCAAGAGGAACAGTCTGGTGTGTTATTTGTGAGGGCAATGTTGACCCATTCACTACCCGGACAGTCACTGATTTGTCAAGCGCCACCAGTGGTATTGCGTGACGACAAGCAAAGTTAGAGGACATGAAGTTCCCCTCTGCTCCTGAGTCCACGCAAAGCTCGACTGTAAGTGTGGAAGAGTCTACAATGACTGTCCCTTTAAATATCATCTTGGAGGAAAATGCCGCTGTCTCTAGTGAACCTCCTCCCAGGGCCACTAGACGCGATCGCTTCCCCGATCGCTGTGGACATTTGTTGGCATAGTGTCCTGTCTGCTGACAAAGGTTACAGACCACGGATACTCGGACGGTCCGAGACTTAGGTCCTGCATGAGGAACCTCTGTGGCCATTTGGGGTTCGGACGCCAGATCGGGGGATTTGAGAGGATTGGCAAAGGTGGGAGCCAACAGAATCCTCTGCCTACACTGGACCCGCTCCAACCTCCGCTCGTGAAAACGGAGGTCGATGCGGGTAGATATGGAGATAAGCTACTCAAGTGTGGCGGGAATCTCCCTGGTAGCCAAAGCGTCTTTAACATGGTCAGCCAGTCCTCGCCATAGACTGGAATGAGAACTTTATCCGACCAGTTTAGCTCTGAGGCTAGAGTCCGAAACTGGACGGAAAACTGACTGACCAAAGACGAACCCTGTGCCAATGCCAGCAGCTGTAGCACCGTATCGTGGGTGACCTGAGGTCCTAAAAAGACCTTTTTAGGAGCCTCCAGGAAACGAGGAGCACTCCGCACCACACGATCGTCGCGCTCCCACAGCGGCGTTGCCCACTCCAACGCTCTGCCCGAGAGTAGAGACAGTACAAAACCCACTTGTGCCCGATCCATGGGGAAACGTGCAGCCAGAAGCTCGAGCTGTATAGAGCACTGACTCACGAATCCCCGACATTGCTTGCTGTCACCGGCAATCTTGTCAGGAAGCGAGAGGTGGGTTAATGTAGGGGCAGAGGTGGCAGATGACAAACTGGCTGCAGCCACGCTAGCAGCCTGAACAGCGACTGCGGTAACATCCACAGCTGAGGTTGTGCGCTCAAGAGCCGCCAACCTACCCTCCAGCTGCTGGATGTACTGCAGTAGATGCTGGTCATCCGCCATTTTACTAGCCAGACCCTGGCTCTAGTATTATGTTACGGTCTGCGGAACGCACCAAATATATGATGTGGAGAGGTGCCTTCGCAGCCCGGGGTCCACCGTGCAGGCGGAGCCTGCTGCTAGTAAAATGGCGCAAGAAGTGAACTGTGTTATCCCGCAGAGTCGCCAAAATAAACGCCGTAAGGCGCTGTGGCAATATGTGCGAACTCTGTTAATCCACAGAGCCGCTAGAAGGAGTGCCGCAGCGCTATATGGCGATGTGTGCAAACTCACTTAACATAACTGAGTCGCAAAATAAACACGCTAGGGCGCTGTCTAGCGTTGAAAGCGAACCCTGTTACGTCACAGAGCCACTGAGACAAACTTCTGTGTCATGTCAGGCACCCAGGTAGACAGTTAACTGCTAAGCGAACATAGAACGTGATCATGCGCTAATGTCCTCGCAGGAGACACCCGCAATCTATGGCGTCTGAACGCCAGGCCCTGAATACGGCAATCAAACTCCTCACCGGTTATGCCGGTAATCTAGGGCATCTAAGACACCGACCCTGACCAGCTAGCATACCAAACTCCTCACCGATTAAGTAGGTATTCTAGGGGCTTATTTCAGCTGGGCCCTATCCACACACATGCATGACCATACTGGCGCATAGCATATAAAGATTGATACTAGCGCATGGCGGCCCAGCCTTGCTACCCTTTTATAGTAACAGCTACAGGACCTGCCAGAAACAAGGACCAATGAAACTTGTTCCTGAACACCAGTAGTCACAGGACCTTCCTGGCGGACCAATAGGAGCTGCTGCAGTACCTGAGCATGTGACCCCTGATCTCCAATGAGAGATCTCACTCTGGGCAAGCTCAAAAGTGGAAAACAAGGACTGTGTCCAAAAGACGTCTGCTCGCCGCTAACCAGTACTGGCCAAAATAGCAGAGCCTGGAGGAGCAGCAGTAATCCTCTGCACACTGTTAGACTGGGCGAGACGCTGGGTCCGACGTCTAAGCTTAGCAGGCTCAACTGCGGACGGAGATGAATAAGAGACCGCAGCGGAACTCGTTCGACACTCCCCCTGTGCAGCAGCGGGAATTCGAACCCAACATTACCCTCCCTCCTAGGGCCCCCCCTCTCTGGGCCTCGCTGCGCTCAATGGCAGCGATGAGCTGCGGAGCATGAACATGCTCGGCAGGCTCCCAAGACCTATCCTCAGGCCATAGCCCCACCAGTCCACCAAATAAAACTTTTTACCCTGTACCACCTTACACCCTACGATGGCGTTCACCTCATGGTCGTCCGTAACGAACCCGATGTCCCGGCAGATGACTCAGAAAACCGGGACATGAGCACAGGTTTCAGGAGGGATACGTGAAAGGTGTCGGAGATACCTAGTCGTGGTGGAAGAGCCAAATGGTATACCACAGGGTTAACCTGCTCGAGGACCTTGAAAGGACCCAGGTAACGGGGTGCCAACTTAGTGGACTCAACTCGCAGCCCAATGTTACGGGCGGAGAGCCACACCAGGTCCCCAGGAGCAAATGTTGGAGTGGGGCGCCGATGTGTGTCGGCGGAGGACCTCATCCTCTCCTTGGACGCCTGAATGGCATCCTGAGTATGGTCCCAAATGTCCCGTGCCTCCACAGCCCAGTCTGCCACTCTGGAGTCGGCGGAAGACACGGGCATGGGCACCGGAACCTGCGGATGCTGACCGTAGTTTAGGAGGGAGTCTGTCCGGTGGAGTCAGCCACAGCATTGTTTAGTGCAAACTCAGCCCATGGTAGCAAGGATGCCCAGTCATCCTGCCTAGCTGAGACAAAATGTCGTAGATAGGTGACCAAGGTCTGGTTGGCCCTCTCTACCAACCCATTCGTCTCAGGATGGTACGCAGAAGAGAGATTTAACTCAATACTGAGTAGACGACAAAGCTCTCTCCAGAACCGAGATGCAAACTGGGGACCTCGGTCACTAACAATTTTGTCCGGCATACCGTGTAGACGGAAGATGTGCCTAACGACCAACGCTGCCAGAGCCCGTGCAGAAGGTAACTGTGGTAGCAGCACCAGATGCACCATTTTGAAAAAATGGTCGGTGATTACCCAAATGATGGTGCAACCCCGAGACTTGGGCAAGCCCACCACAAAGTCCATCCCAACCATTTCCCAGGGCCTGTCTGCCACCGGCAAAGGGTAAAGTAACCCAGCTGGCCGTTGTCGTGGAGACTTATTCTTGGCGCAGGAGACACACGCCTGAACGTAGTCCCCAACCTCACGGACCATATGCGGCCACCAGTATGTCCTCGCCAGCAATTCAGATGTCCTCTTTGCCCCAAAGTGTCCTCCCACCCTGGACGAATGTGCCCAAGAGAGTACCTCCGGTCGCAAATTGGTAGGCACAAAAGTCTTGCCCGGGGGCACAGACTCTAGCGAAACCGGGGCCACTGTTCTCAGGCTCTCTGTGGGGACAATAAGCCGAGGCTCCTCCACCTCCTCCTCAGAGGACACCACAGAGTGAGAGAGAGCGTCGGCATGAATGCTCTTCTCTCCCGTGAGGAAATGGAGTGTGAAATGAAACCGGGAAAAGAACAAGGACCATCTGGCCCGGCGAGAGTTTAGCCACTGGGCTGTCTGAAGATACACCAAATTTTTGTGGTCGGTGAAGACTTGGAGGGGAAAGCGGGCCCCCTCCAACAGATGTCTCAACTCAGAGAAGGCCAACTTCATGGCTAGCAACTCCCTATCCCCAATGGAATAATTCCTCTCCGCTGATGTGAAGGTCTTAGAGAAGAAGCAAGGATGCTTCCGACCTTGAGCATCCTTTTGGAAGAGGACTGCTCCAGCACCAACGGATGAGGTATCCACCTCCAATAAAAATGGCTTATCAACATTGGGGCGATGTAGGATGGGAGCGCTAGCAAAATGAGACTTAATAGAAGTGAAAGCCTTGGAGACCTCCTCCGACCACAATTTTGGATTTGCTCCCTTCTTGTGGGTACAAGGAGCTACCAAGGTAGAGAAATGAGGAATGAACTGGCGATAGTAATTAATGAACCCCATAAAGCGCTGCACCGCTTTAAGAGAGTGGGGTTCTTGCCAGTCCATCACAGCCTGTAATTTGGCCGGATCCATAGCCAATCCCTGTGTTGAGATGATATAACCAAGGAAAGGTAAAGACTCCAGCTAAACATACATTTCTCTAACTTAGCATAAATTGAATTTGCCGGTAAGAGGTCGAAGACTCTGCAGACATCTCTCCGGTGGGAGTCAATATCTGGAGAGAACATGAGTATATCATCCAGATAGACTACGACCGAGGTGAGAGCATATCCAGGAAGATGTAATTGACAAAGTCTTGGAAAACGACTGGGGCATTACAGAGCCCAAAGGGAATCACCAGATATTCGTAATGCCCATCCATGGTATTAAATCCGTCTTCCATTCGTCCCCCTCACGGATGCGAATCAGGTTATAAGCACCGCGCAGATCTAGTTTAGTGAATACCTTTGCTCCCCGAAGCCTATCAAAGAGCTCAGAAATCAGGGGCAATGGGTACTTGTTCTTAATGGTGATGGCGTTAAGACCCCTGTAATCAATACACGGACGTAATTCTCCGTTCTTCTTGTGCACGAAGAAGAATCCCGCCCCTGCCGGTGACACCGACTTTTTAATGAAACCTCTTGCTAGGTTCTCCTGAATATATTGCGACATGGCCTCTGTCTCAGGAAGAGAGAGGGGATAGACCCTTCCCCGAAGAGGTTCTGCGCCAGGCAAGAGGTCGATAGGACAGTCATAGGGGCGATGAGGCAGAAGAATCTCTGCAGCCTTCTGGGAGAACACGTCTGCATATGACCAATAGCACTTGGGAAGTGGAGTAAGATCTGCCTGTAACTCAGTAGTGGTAACCTGAACGCAATTCCTGACACATCTGCCTCTACATGCATCACTCCAACCCAGTATCCTACCCGAAGTCCACTCTATATGTGGGGAGTGGAAACGGAGCCAAGGTATACCTAGTAGGATCTCGTCTATTTCCTCGGGAAGGACGAGAAGGGAAATAATCTCCTGATGGAAGGGGATACAGACAATGCAAGAGGAACAGTCTGGTGTGTTATTTGTGAGGGCAATGTCGACCCATTCACTACCCGGACAGTCACTGATTTGTCAAGCGCCACCAGTGGTATTGCGTGACGACAAGCAAAGTTAGAGGACATGAAGTTCCCCTCTGCTCCTGAGTCCACGCAAAGCTCGACTGTAAGTGTGGAAGAGTCTACAGTACTGTCCCTTTAAATATCATCTTGGAGGAAAATGCCGCTGACTCTAGTGAACTCCTCCCAGGGCCACTAGACGCGATCACTTCCCCGATGCTGTGGACATTTGTTGGCATAGTGTCCTGTCTGTTGACAAAGGTTACAGACCACGGATACTCGGACGGTCCGAGACTTAGGTCCTGCATGAGGAACCTCTGTGGCCTTTTGGGGTTCGGACGCCAGATCGGGGGATTTGAGAGGATTAGCAAAGGTGGGAGCCAACAGAATCCTCTGCCTACACTGGACCCGCTCCAACCTCCGCTCGTGAAAATGGAGGTCGATGCGGGTAGATATGGAGATAAGCTACTCCAGTGTGGCGGGAATCTCCCTGGTAGCCAAAGCGTCTTTAACATGGTCAGCCAGTCCTTGCCAGTAGACTGGAATGAGAACTTTATCCGACCAGTTTAGCTCTGAGGCCAGAGTCCGAAACTGGATGGAAAACTGACTGACCAAAGACTAACCCTGTGCCAATGCCAGCAGTTGTAGCACCGTATCGTGGGTGACCTGAGGTCCTAAAAAGACCTTTTTAAGAGCCTCCAGGAAACGAGGAGCACTCCGCACCACACGATCGTCGCGCTCCCACAGCGGCATTGCCCACTCCAACGCTCTGCCCGAGAGTAGAGACAGTACAAACCCACTTGTGCCCGATCCATGAGGAAACGTGCAGCCAGAAGCTCGAGCTGTATAGAGCACTGACTCACGAATCCCCGACATTGCTTGCTGTCACCGGCAATCTTGTCAGGAAGCGAGAGGTGGGATAATGTAGGGGCAGAGGTGGCAGATGACAAACTGGCTGCAGCCACGCTAGCAGCCTGAACAGCGACTGCGGTAACATCCACAGCTGAGGTTGTGCGCTCAAGAGCCGCCAACCTACCCTCCAGCTGCTGGATGTACTGCAGTAGATGCTGGTCATCCGCCATTTTACTAGCCAGACCCTGGCTCTAGTATTATGTTAGGGTCTGCGGAACGCACCAAATATATGATGTGGAGAGGTGCATTCGCAGCCCGGGGTTCACCGTGCAGGCGGAGCCTGCTGCTAGTAAAATGGCGCAAGAAGTGAACTCTGTTATCCCGCAGAGTCGCCAAAATAAACGCCGTAACGCCTGTGGCAATATGTGCAAGCTCTGTTAATCCACAGAGCCGCTAGAAGGAGTGCGCAGCGCTATATGGCGATGTGTGCGAACTCACTTAACACAACTGAGTCGCAAAATAAACACGCTAGGGCGCTGTATAGCGTTGAAAGCGAACCCTGTTACGTCACAGAGCCGCTGAGACAAACTTCTGTGTCATGTCAGGCACCCAGGTACACAGTTAACTGCTAAACGAACATAGAACGTGATCATGCGCTAATGTCCTCGCAGGAGTCACCCGCAATCTATGGCGTCTGAACGCCAGACCCTGAATACGGCAATCAAACTCCTCACCGGTTATGCCGGTAATCTAGGGCATCTAGGACACCGACCCTGACCAGCTAGCATACCAAACTCCTCACCGATTAAGTCAGTATTCTAGGGGCTTATTTCAGCCGGGCCCTATCCACACACATGCATGACCACACTGGCGCATAGCATATAAAGATTGATACTAGCGCATGGCGGCCCAGCCATGCTACCCTTTTAAAGGTAACAGCTACAGGACCTGCCAGAAACAAGGACCAATGAAACTTGTTCCAGAACACCAGTAGTCACAGGACCTTCCTGGCAGACCAATAGGAGCTGCTGCAGTACCTGAGCATGTGACCCCTGATCTCCAATGAGAGATCTCACTCTGGGCATGCTCAGAAGGGGAAAACAAGGACTTTGTCCAAAAGACGTCTGCTCGCTGCTAACCAGTACTGGCCACAATAGCAGAGCCTGGAGGAGCAGCAGTAATCCTCTGCACACTGTTAGACTGGGCGAGACACTGGGACCGACGTCTAAGCTGAGCAGGCTCCACTGCGGATGGAGATGAATGGGAGACCGCAGCGGGACTGGTTCGAAACTCCCCCTGTGTAGCAGGAAATTCAAACCCCAACACACTTGCCTTCAATATAGCCCTCACCTCTGCTAAACAGAACTATTTCGCAAACCTTGTATCTTCATTATCCTACAACCCAAAACAACTGTTCAGCACATTCAACTATCTCCTACGCCCACCACTGAAACCTCCAACTCCCCTCATCTCTGCCGAGGACTTTGCCACCTACTTCAAAATTAAGATGAATAAACAAGGCAAACCTTTACTGTTCCACCACCCCAACCACTCCATATACCAGACCTCTGTCCTTCCCTACTAGCCTCCCTCTCCAACATCACTGAAGGAGAGCTTACTCATCTGCTTTTCAAATCACACCTCACCACCTGTGCACTTGACCCCATCCCTTCCCACCTGCTCCCCAACCTCACCAACATGCTCATCCCAGCCCTAACCCATCTTTTCAACCTATCGCTATCTTCTGGTACCTTTCCCTCTGCCTTCAAACATGCCACCATCACACCCATCCTCAAAAAAACAAACCTTGACCCAACTGCTATGCCCAGCTATCGCCCAATATCATTGCTCCCGTTTGCTTCCAAACTCCTTGAGCAGCATGTCCACGCTCAACTCTCCTCCCACCTCTCATCTAACTCTCTCCTCGACAACCTCCAATCTGGCTTCCGCCCCCACCACTCCACTGAAACTGCCCTGACCAAAATTACTAACGACTTACTCCCAGCCAAAGCTAACAGACAGTTCTCCATCCTCCTCCTCCTTGACCTGTCCTCTGCCTTTGACACAGTCGAACACTGCCTACTGCTACAGATTCTTTCTTACCATGGCATCAAAGACCTTGACCTGTCCTGGATCGCCACTTACCTTCCGACCGCACATTTAGTGTCTCCCACTTCCACTCTACCTCCTCATCCCCCCTCTGTCTGTTGGAGTCCCTCAAGGCTCTGTCCTGGGGCCCCTACTTTTTTCCATCTATACCCTTGGCCTAGGACAACTCATAAAGTCCCATGGCTTCCAGTACCACCTCTATGCGGACGATACTCAGATCTACCTCTCTGGCCCAGATGTCACCTCTCTGCTGTCCAGAATCCCGGAGTGTCTATCAGCCATATCCTCCTTCTTCACCTCTCGTTTCTTAAAACTCAATGTAGACAAAACCGAACTCATCATCTTCCCTCCATCTCACGTATCTTCCCTACCCGATCTATCTATTATGGTAAATGGCATCACGATCTTTCCCGCACCTGAAATCCGCTGCCTCGGAGTAACTCTCGACTCTGCCCTGTCCTTCAAACCACACATCCAAACTCTTGCCACCTCCTGTCGCCTCCAACTTAAAAACATTTCCAGAATCCATCCCTTCCTCAGCCCTCAATCTACTAAAACTCTTGTGCATGCCCTCATCATCTCCCACCTTGATTACTGCAACACTCTCCTGTGTGGCCTCCCCGTCACCTCTCTTGCACCACTCCAATCTTTCCTCAATCGTGCTGCCCGACTAATCCACCTCTCCCCTCGCTACTTCCCTGCTTCTCCCCTCTGCAAATCCCTCCTCTGGCTCCCAATTCCCCAACGAATCCAGTTCAAACTACTAACACTGACCTACAAAGCCGTCCACAACCTGTCTCCTCCCTATATCTCTGAACTAATCTCCCAATATCTTCCTTCACGTAATCTTCGATCCTCCCAAGACCTCCTACTATCCTCCACACTTATTCATTCCTCACACAACCGCCTCCAAGATTTCTCCCGAATGTCCCCCATCCTCTGGAATTCCACGCCTCAACATGTACGATTATCCACCACCCTTGGATCCTTCAGACGGAACCTGAAAACCCCTCTCTTCAGGAAAGCCTACAGCCTGTAATAACCATTCCGCCTTGCCGCCACCACCTGAGCTGCCGCCTCGCCGCCACCACCCTAGCTGCCGCCACGCCGCCACCACCAGAGCTGCCACATCGCCGCCACCACCAGAGCTGCCGCCTCACCACCACCACCAGAGCTGCCGCCTCACCACCACCACCAGAGCGGCCACATCGCCGCCACCACCAGAGCTGCCACATCGCCGCCACCACCAGAGCTGCCGCACCCCCGACCTTCTGTTTCTTCCCCATTATCCCGTAGAATGTAAGTCCGCAAGGACAGGGTCCTCTCCCCTCTGTACCAGTCTGTCTTTGTAAATTTGTTTACTGTAAATGATATCTATAACTTTATATGTAACCCCTCTCATGTACTGCACCATGGAATTAATGGCGCTATATAAATAAATAATAATAATAATAATTTCCCCATTCCCTATCGCAGGGCCCACCATTGCAATTGTTTCCCCGGTGTTCCCTTGTTTGTTTTACCATTTAGTGACTGACCGATTGTTGGGTCGTGTCACACAAAGCCAGTCACTTCGTGACAGCTGTCATCTGGTGGTGTGGAAATGTGTGCATTACTCTGCCACTCTGGAAATAAAAGGTCTGCACCCCCTATTGCACTATTATTATTGAAGATTAATGAAATTATGCATATGGAAGATCTTGGCTCTTCCATGAATGTTTTAATTCTAAGTTATATTTTTCTGTTAATAACCAAAGTAGGCATGTGCACCTACATATTACACTTATAAAAAGAGATGTGCTAGCGCTTGTTCTCTTGCAAAAAGGGTTTTAAAATGCTAAGAAAATTACCAATTAATTAAATCAGATATATTTAATATTTGTATTTCTAATGTTTGTAAGAAGACAAAATTGAAATCTAGTGATTTTCATCATGGCTTCAGTAGATCTTTTACCTTTGCCCAATTCCAACCACAGACTGTCAGGGACACCGCACTGCACTTGCTCACTGAGCCAGTGCGTGTGTCCTGAGTGAACAAATTGTGACCAAAGATACCTGTATAGCAGAGCCGCAGCAGGGAAGACGTGTGTTTCTGAGGAACAGGACCTTCAGCATGTGACTGCCAAGGGGCGGAGATGGCCACACGTCTCTCAGAGGCAGCAGTAGCAGATAGAGAATGCTTCAGGCTGGAGGACCTGCAGCATATGACTGCTAGTGGGCATGGCCTAAGCTCAAGAGATCTATGAGGTGAAGGAAAACTCCTAGAAGGGTAACTACTGGACACAGTTACCAAGGGGCATATACAGAACGGATAATCAGGACGTAGCCAAGGGGTCATACACATAGAGGGTGACGAAGTACAAGAGGAGCAGGCAGAGCGGAGTCAGAATGTAGCCAAGGATCATACACGTAGAGGGCAGCAAAATACACAAGGGACAGGCAAAACTCGAAACAGGGACACAGCCAATTCAGAACCAGACAGACAAAACGTAGCACAGGCACAAAGCACTGGCACAAGCACAACAGAGTCACACACACTCGGCCAAGGGTCAGAGTATAAGCGACAGAGGATGGCCCCACAATGAGGCTATAAAAACCTCCCAGAATCCCAGAGGGAGGCCATCCCGGTTAACCCTAAAACCACCTAATCCCGAAACTCAGCAGACCATGACACAGACATATCGTTACGTCCAAGGATGGCCCTGACTGTTTGCTGCTGGCTCCGGTCATGAGCCCGCAACTTTTCTGGCACATATCAGCTGATTCCATGTTCATGTGTTTTTACCAGGAAATTGAATGTCCAATCTGATACCCCACCACTAACGTAAAATTTTTAGTCCTCTTGCACTGGACCTGACTTCCGAGTGTCATGGTGTCCAGAATTGTTCTATGCAGGACAGCAGAATATATGATGTCGTTGACCTAACTCGCACCTGTGCATAACCTTTCGGAAGCTATGACAACCTGAAGTCCTGCTCAGTGCCAGATTACCGAAGATTCAAATTTTTTAGCATTTTAACCAATTTGATAGCACAGTATGGTTCAGACAAAAATGTCAGCTAATGGGCTCCATGTTGCTGAATCCGCACATAAGCAAATTATAAAAAATACGTGATTAAATTCCACTCAAATTTATTCAATCATCTCTAGCACACAGTATGTACTATAAAAACTTAAATGAAAGTATATTTAATTAATTTCCATAAATTCAGTATGAATACTTTTCCATCCAATTATGACAAGAGCATTCTTAAGGTGATACCTTTATTGGCTAACCAGAAAATTATATGTTCGCAAGCTTTCAGAGCCAAGGCTCCTTCTTCAGGCAAGATTACATTTGGAATAATGAACATATAATTTTCTGGTTAGCCAATAAAGGTATCACCTTAAGAATGCTCTTGTCATAATTGGATGGAAAAGTATTCACATCGATTTTTCTGGCTAACACGGTACCACAATAAATTTATTATTGTACAGCATAAATTCAGTAAAAATTGTTTATTTTGACTAAAGAAAAATCATGAACAAATATGTTTATTGATAACGTTTTCAGAGGTTTTCACAATCTACACAATACACAAAAAAAGTCCAATAAAATCATAGAAGCTGAATTAAACATAGTCGGAACATTTTTGACAAGTACTCTACCAGAGATTAGAGATATTTCAAAATAGTTTTCTGTATGGCTTTATTAATATCTTTATTTCTAAAACTATAGATAATGGGATTGACCAATGGAGTAACCACAGTGTATAACAGTGATAGGATTTTATAAATATTTGGTTGGGCTTTTGTTGGAAAAATATAAACACTGAACAGAGTCAGGTAGAATATGAAGACCACAGTGAGGTGGGAGCTACAGGTGGAGAAGGCTTTCTGTCTACTGACATTTGAATGAATCTGTAAGACGGCACGGACAATGTTACCGTAAGAAATAACAATCATCATGCTGGGAATAATCACAAAAGCAATGCTTCCTAAACATATTAGTAGATTTATAGGAAACGCATCAGAGCAGGAAATTTCCTGCAAGGAACAAGGTCACAGAAGAAATGGTCCATGATATTTGTCCCACAGAAATTTAGCCTCGATGCTGTTAATGTATAGATAATTGTAGCAAAAAAACTGGCCAACCAAGAATTGACTACTAATCCCAGGTACAATCCATTTGTCATGATAGTGGTGTATCGGAGTGGGTTACAGATGGCCACAAATCTGTCATATGACATAACTGTGAGAAGAAGACATTCAAATAATTCTGTAACACAGAAGAAAAAATATTGAGTCATACAGCCAATATAAGTAATGGTAGCTCCATTATTCAGTAGAATGTAAAGTGTGTAGGGGACAATATCTGTGGGTAACAAGATGTCACTGATGGACAGTTGTGAGATGAAGAAGTACATTGGAGTGTGGAGGTTCTTGCTGGTGGACACCAGGGTGATGATCAGGAGATTTCCACATATTGTGACCCAGAAGACTACAAGAAGCAGACAGAAGAGGGAAAGTCTTAGGTGTAGCCTGGCTTGAAAACCTAAAAGAACAAACTGTATGACTTCAGTCAGATTGGTAACCTTTAGAAAAAAAGAGAAAAGACATAAATATCAACTTTTGAAAGGAAATACAGGGTTGGCCATTTATATGGATGCACCTAAATAAAATGGTAAAGGTTGGTGATATCAGCTTCCTGTTTGTGGCACATTAGTATATGGGAGGGGGAAACTATTCAAGATGGGTGGTTACCATGGCGGCAATTGTGAATTCGGCCATTTTGGATCCAACTTTACTTTTTCCAATGGGAAGAGGGTCATGTGACACATCAAATTTATTGAGAAATTCACAAGAAAAAAAATGATGTGCTTCGTTTTAGCGTAACTTTATTCTTTCATGAGTTATTCATAAGTTTCCCTTTTTTTACAGCCATCAACATGTCGCAGAGGTTAACACATGAGGAGCGGATACAAATTGTGTTGATGTCTGGTGAACGCAGTACCCGAGTCATTGCAGCAGCATTCAATGCAGGACACCCTACAAAACCACTCATCTCCCATGCTACAGTTAGCAAACTGCTTGCCAAATTTCATTAAACAGGTTCAGTGTTGGATTTGTCAAAACGTGGATGCAAGAAAACTGTCACTAATGATGAAACATCAGTGGCTGTCCTGCTTCATTCAGCAAGAGCCCACAGTGAACATCCCTTCAGCAGATATTAGCTTTTCACAAATGGCACCTTACAAAATCCCGCTGCCGCAGCATCTCAAATGAGGATGACCCAGATCGGCGCGCTGAATTTTCAGTATGGGCAAAACAAAAATTTGAACAGGACCCTCAGTTTACACAGAACATTATGTTCAGTGATGAGGCAAACTGTTTTGTGAATGGTTAAGTTAATAAACAAAACCACTGCTATTGGTCTGACACTAATCCACAGTGGGTAGATCCCTCCAAGACTTTTGGAACACAAAAATTGATGGTATGGTGTGGTATATGCTGTGCAAAGATAGTGGGGCCATTCTTCATCAATGTAAACCTCAATACCACTGGATATCTGAAATTGCTACATGATGATGTGTTGCCCTCTTTATGCACTGAAGATGGCACATTCCCTGAGTTTTTTCCAGCAAGATGGTGCACCACCACGTTATCGGGTGTCAAGTCCGAGCATTGTTACATGAACAGTTTCCTGGAAAGTGGATTGGTCATAGTTAGTCAGTTAAATGGCCACCAAGGTGTCCTGATCTGACCACCTTAGACTTTTATCTTTGGGGTCATCTGAAGGCAATTGTCTATGCTGTGCAAATACAAGATGTGCAGCATCTGAAACAATGGATACTGGCAGCCTCTGTTAGCATTTGTTCTGCGGTGTTGCTATCAGTGTGTCAAGAGTGGGAGAAGAGGGTTGCATTGACAATCCAACACAATGGGCAGCACTTTGAACACATTTTTTAAGTGGTCATAAACTTGTAAATAACTCATGAAAGAATAAAGTTACATTAAAACCAAGCACACCATTGTTTTTCTTGTGAAATTCTCAATAAGATGTGTCACATGACCCTCTTCACAGTGGAAAAAATAAAGTTGGATCCAAAATGGCCGACTTCAAAATGGCACTATGGTCACCACCCACCTTGAAAAGTTCCCCCCTCCAATATACTAATGTGCCACAAACAGAAAGTTGATATCACCAACCATTCCCATTTTATTTAGGTGTATCCATATAAATGGCCCACCTTTTATATTTGGTTAGTGTCAATAAAGTCTTAGTGAACTCTCAGCAGGACATGCACTGGAAAGGAGTCATATACCGTATCTATTGTGAAAGTTAGGCAAGATGAGAGATCTAAGGGAAGCTAGAAATGTCAGACAACTGGTTTTCTAAGTTTTTTAGTTAGAGTTTTTTCTGGGCCCAAATTGGATGGCCAAGTCATTAAAAACGTAAAATAGTTATGGCCTCTGGAGTGTAAAGACGTAAATACTATATTTTATGTGGAAAAGGAATGAAGGAAAAGTTGTGAAACAAAGCAAAATGTATATGTGAACATGTGTATATACAGTATATATTTCTCTCTATCTTTATATATACAGTATATATATATATATATATATATATATAATATTATATATATTACACTGCTCAAAAAAATAAAGGGAACACTCAACTAACACATCCTAAATCTGAATGAATGAAATATTCTCATTGAATACTTTGTTCTGTACAAAGTTGTCTGTGCTGTCTACATAATCACACAAAAATCATGAATGGAAATCAAATTTTTGAACCAATGGAGGCCTGAATTTGGAGAGACCCCCAAAATGAAAGTGGAAACAAGTCAAAATGAAAATTAAAACAAGACAAGATTAAAGTGGAAACAAGTCAAAATGATGCTCAGTATTGTGTGTGGCCTCCGTGTGCCTGTATGACCTCCCTACAATGCCTGGGCATGCTCCTGATGAGTTTGTGGATGTTCTCCTGAGGGATCTCCTCCCAGACCTGGACTAAAGCATACGTCAACTCCTGGACAGTCTGTGGTGCAACGTGACGTAGGTGGATGGAGCAAGACATGCTGTCCCAGATGTGCTCAATTGGATTCAGGTCTGGGGATTGGCAGGCCAGTCCATAGCTTCAATGCCTTCATCTTGCAGGAACTGCTGACACACTCCAACCACATGAGGTCTGGTATTGTCCTGCATTAGGAGGTACCAAGGGACAACAGCAGCAGCATATGGTCTCACAAGGGGTCTGAGGATCTCATCTCGGTACCTAATGGCAGTCAGGCTACCTCTGGCGAGCACATGGAGGGCTGTGTGGCCCTCCAAAGAAATGCCACCCCACACCATTATTGACGCACTGCCAAACAGATCATGCTGAAGTATGTTGCAGGCAGCAGAGCGCTCTCTACGGCGTCTACAGACTCTGTCACATCTGTCACAAGTGCTGAGTGTGAACCTGCTGCCTGCAACATCCTTCATCATGACCGGTTTGACAGTGGGTCAGTAATGGTGTGGGGTGGAATTTCTTTGGAGAGCCACACAGCCCTTCATGTGCTCGCCAGAGGTAGCCTGACTGCCATTATGTACAGAGATGAGATCCTCAGACCCCTTGTAAGACGATATGCTGGTGCGGTTGGCCCTGGGTTCCTTCTTATGCAAGACAATGCCAGACCTCATGTGGCCCGAGAGTGTCAGCAGCTACTGCAAGATGAAGGCATTGAAGCGATGGACTGGCCTGCCCATTCCCCAGACCTGAATCCGATTGAGCACATCTGGGACAGCATGTCTCGCTCCATCCACCAACGTCACATTGCACCACAAACTGTCCAGGAGTTGACGGATGCTTTAGTCCAGGTCTGGGAGGAGATCCCTCTGGTGAACATACGCAAAATCATCAGAAGGCCCAGGCGTTGTAGGGAGGTCATACAGGCACATTGAGGCCTCACACAATACTGAGCATCATTTTGACTTGTTTCCACTTTGATTTTGTCTTGTTTTGATTTTCATTTCGACTTGTTTCCATTTTTATTTTGGTGGTCTCTCCATATCCAGGCCTCCGTTGGTTCAAAAATTTGATTTCCATTGATGATTTTTGTGTGATTATGTTGACAACACATTCAACTTTGTACAGAACAAAGTATTCAATGAGAATATTTCATTCATTTAGATCTAGGATGTGTTAGTTGAGTGTTCCCTTTATTTTTTGAGCAGTGTGTATACACTGTATTATGCTTGCAGTACATCTAAACTTTTTTGCTCCAATATAAGAATTTAACCTTTAAAGTAATTTAAAATCTGTACAAATTCAATATAAAAACAAACAGAAACCTTTTGAAGTGTAAAAAGAAAAAATAAAGAACTAAAATAAAGTAGTTGCATAAATGAACACACTCTCAAACTAATACTTTGCTAAACTATACTTTGAATTTAAGGCAAAATTCAGTCTTAATAGGTAGGAGTCTATAAGCACAGCATATCTATAATTTGACGCCTTTACTTGTTCTTCCTTGCTATTGCTACATCTCTCAGATTTCTGGGGCATGTCCTATGTACAGACTTCATCAGGTCACTCACAGGCTGGCGCTTGGATTCAGATCTGGCCTTTTGCTGCTTCTTTGCAAAAAATGATCTTCTGTGAAGCCATTCTATGGTTGATGTTTTTGAGGCATGCTTAGGATTGTTGTCATGTTGAAAGGTGAAATTCCTCTTCATTGTCAGTCTTTTGGCCAAGAACTGAAGGATTTGATGCAAAATTGACTGATATTTAGAACTGTTCATAATTACCTCCACATTGATTAAACCTCAGTTCCAGCTACAAACAGCCCCAAAACATAGTGCTGCCTCATGCTTCACTGTGGGAATGGTGTGGCAAAGTGACTTTTCGTGGTGTGCAGTGTTGGCTTTGGACCAAACATACCTTTTGGAATTTAAGTGAAAAAGTTCAACCATAGAACCTTTTTCCACAAGGTTTTGGCAGACTTGATGTAGGTTTGAGAAAAATATTTCTGAGCTTGGATGTTTTTCTTTGTAAAAAGGCTTCCATCTAGCCACTCTGCCTCATCAGCCCAACACATGAATAATATAAAAGATTGTTGTCACATGCTGTTAGGGTCTGCTGAACGCACCTAATAGATATAGTAGAGAGGTGCGTTCGCAGCCCGGGGTCCACCGTGCAGGCGAAGCCCGCTGCTAGTAAGATGGCGCAAGAAGCGAACTCTGTTATCCCGCAGAGTCGCCAAAATAAACGCCGTAACGCACTGTGGCAATATGTGCAAATTCTGTTATTCGACAGAGCCGCTAGAAGGAGTGCCTCAGCGCTATATGGCGATGTGTGCGAACTCAGTTAACACCACTGAGTCGCAAAGTAAACAGCTAGGGCGCTGTCTAGATTGAAAGAGAACCCTGTTACGTCACAGGCCCTGAGCAAATACTGTGTCCTGTAGGCACCCAGGTACACAGTTAACTGCTAAGCGAACATAGAACGTGATCATGCGCTAATGTCCTCGCGAGAGTCACCTGCAATCTATGGCTCTGAACGCCAAGCCCTGAATACGGCAATCAACCTCCTCACCGGTTATGCCGGTAATCTAAGGCATCTAAGACACCGACCCTGACCAGCTAGCATACCAAACTCCTCACCGATTAGGTCGGTATTGTAATGGCATATTTCAGCCGCCCTACCCACACACATGCATGACCACACTGGCGCAAAGCATATAAAGATTGATACTAGCGCATGGCGACCCAGCCATGCCACCCTTTTATAGTAACAGCTACAGGACCTGCCAGAAACAAGGACCAATGAAACTGTTCCAGAACACGTGTAGTCACAGGACCTTCCTGGCGGACCAATAGGAGCTGTGCAGTACCTGTGCATGTGACCCCTGATCTCCAAAGAGAGATCTCACCCTGGGCATTCTCAGAAGGGGAAAACAAGGACTTTGTCCTAAAGACGTCTGCTCGCCGCTAACCAGTACTGGCCACAATAGCAGAGCCTGGAGTGGCAGCAGTAACCCTCTGCACACTGTTAGACTGGGTGAGACGCTGGGACTGACGTCTAAGCTGAGCAGGCTCCACTGCGGACGGAGATGAATGGGGAACCGCAGCAGGACTGGTTCGAGACTCCCCTTGTGCAGCAGCGGGAACTAGAACCCAGTACTTGCCTAAAATACCTTCTTCAATTTTTCTGTATGCCTCTTCGCAGTCTCCCAGGCCAATTTTCCTTGTCTTTTCATATTTTTTAAGGGATGTCCAAATTGGGCAACTCACAATTTTGCCAAAATTAAGCCACCTTTTGATGACTTTTCACAGTGCTCATTGGTTTATCTAATGTTTTGAAAATCTTTTTGAACCTTTTTCTTGATTGATAACTTTCAGCAAAGTAATCCCTTTGCTGGGTTGTAAGCTGTGTATGGAGCGTGGCTTTTGCTGTAAAATGTAACTAAGAAAATGTCAGCAAATCCTACGCAAAAAGCTAAACTTTAATCAGAATACTTGAATATGATGTATGATGGCAGCTGTGTAATGTATTTGATTGACTAGTTCTGTACACAACTTACTAATTCTGAGAGAGAGTTCACACTTATGCAACCACATTAATTTAATTTTGTTTTCTGTGGTTTAAAATAACATCATTAAAAAATAAAACCTTAAATAGCTATTTATACAGCAAAATTAAAAAGTGAAAGCTCTTTGAATCTGGCAATGTAAAAAACAAACTAATAAAAGTTGACTAACTAGGAACAATAACGAAGAGGGAAACCGTTTAGTTATGAAGTATTTAAGTAACAGGGTCAAGAAAAAGTGTCAATGGGGAAGCAGTACACTTGCCATGGGCACAGGCATCTACACTGGTGAAGGGTGGCAATGGAAATGAACAAGTGAAAGTCCTACCTTACCACTGTCTGTTCTGATTCTTCTGATTTAAGCCACACAGCTGAAATTTCTTACTGTCTGTTGTAACATCATCTAAGCAAATTTGTCAAGATGGACAGAAGGGAGGGCGAAGAAGCATAGAGTGAAGCTCAGACGCTTTCCTCACCACAGCTTTGTCTCCTCCACTGAGATATGTGATATATAATATACGATGTGACTAATGCGTGTACCAATATAATTTTGTATTGTGTACTTGTATGTTACAAGTTCTACACTCCCTGACAGAGTTATGTTGCTTATCCATGTTATGTAAATAAAAGCTTATAATCTGACGTTAAATTCATCCATTGGTTGTATAACTTATTCTTTTAAAAGCTGAAACCCTCCAAAATGTGGTTTAGGTTAAGAAGATAAATTATCATCAATGCTGAAATATTGATCATTTAATGGACACAGAATGGTCAGATTTTGCAAGACAAAAGTTTTTTCGCCTGGTCATATAATGCACCCAATCCTAGTTTACATCCTCACCTGTGCTCAGTAAATGATCGGTTAATTAGAGGGTGTGTATAAAAAGAAAACCCAGCACCCCAGACCTTCACTTGAATTGCAACTTGAGCTCTGACATCATGCCAAAAATCCACCCTGTGACCAAAGCCTGGATTATCAAAAGGCTGAAGACCAGATCCACTGCAGAGGTGGCTGGCTCCTGTAATGTGTCTCGGCATCAAGTACAAAGAATTAAAAAAGATTTGAAGAGACTGAAGATGTGTTTGACAAGCCCAGGTCTGGCAGACCCCAAAAGACAACTGCTCAGGAGGAACATTTGTTGGTTAGAAAATCCAAAGCAAGCCCCTCTTCCACTGCAGCAGTGCTCCAACAGGCCTGGTCACCTCAAGTCCCTGTGTCAACTAGAACACTTTGTAGGATTCTGTCTTGAAATGGCCTCCATGGTTGATTCAGTGCCCAGAAGCCAGCACTAAATAAAAGGCAAATAAAAAAACGTGTGGCATTTGCAAAGTCCCACAGCCTGCTAAACAGATGGACACTGGAAAAGTGGCAGAAGGTGGATTTCTCTGATGTATCTTCAGTAGAATTACACCACAGCCACCGCAAATACTGCAGGAGACCTACTGGAGCCCGTATGGATCCAAAATACACCCAGAAAAAACTTAAATTTGATGGTGGAAAGATCATGGTCTGGGGTTACATTCAGTATGGGGTGTGCGAAACATTTGCAAGGTGGAAGGCAAAATCAGTAGCCTAAAATATCAAGAAGTATTAGCTACCTCTGATATTCCAAATCATAAAAGGGGTTAAATTCTGCAGTAGGATGGTGCTCTATCACCTACATCCATCTCTACAACAAAGTTCCTCCAGGCAAAAAAGATCAAGGTGCTCAAGGACTAGCCAGCCCAGTCACCAGACATGAACATCATTGAGCATGTTTGGAGCAGGATGAAAGAGGAAGCTTGGAAGACAAAACCAAAGAATCTAGATGAACTCTGGGAGGCATATAAGACTGCATTCTGTGCTATTCCTGATGAATTAATTAATAAATTATATGAATCATTGTTGAACCTCATGGATGCAGTCCTTCAAGCTCATGGAAGTCACGCAAAATATTAAATATGACTCTAATAGCACCACAACTTCATTCACCAATGTTATGCAACATATATTTGTATTTTAAGTTAATTATTTGTTAGAATATCACATTACTTTCTGTGGGCGACAAAACTTTTGTCTTGACAAAATGTGACCATTCTGTGTCCATTAAAAGATTAATATTTCTGCATTGATGCCAATTTATCTTCTTAACCTAAACCACATTTCAGAGGTTTTTCAGCTTTCAAAAGAATAATTTATACAACCAATGGAAAAATATTTAGACTTTCTATCTACTGGCTAACACGGTACGAAGATACACATCTTTCCTATATACAACCAATGGATGAATTTAACGTCAGGTTATAAGCTTTTATTTACATAACATGGATAAGTGACATCACTTCTGTCAGGGAATGTAGTATTTATGTGTAACGTGGAC
Organism: Oophaga sylvatica; assembly: GCA_033576555.1. NCBI lineage: Eukaryota > Metazoa > Chordata > Amphibia > Anura > Dendrobatidae > Oophaga > Oophaga sylvatica. The sequence goes on along the minus strand of JARQOD010000004.1, from coordinate 571,289,522 downwards.
CCTTTCTGACGTGTGACTTACATGGATGTGTTTCTAACATATTTGTTGCATAAGAGGGAAACAAGTTTAATACTAAACCTTAGAAAGAGTTCAGCCTAACCCTAACTTTAACCCTAACCCTAATCACATAAAACTTAATGGTTAAAGCAATATATTTAAAAAAAATGTTTGGGGTCTCATAGTAAAGCTTAGAATTGATTAACTTGTAGATTTTTAAAATTATTTTAAAAATTCTATATAAATTTGGTATCATCATTCCAATGACCAGTGAAATAAAGAGAAAATGTTCTATTTCTCCTGCACAGTAAATTCCATAAGAAATTAACAAAAAAACTGCCAAAATTCTTATTTTTGTTCAAAAACATTATTTTTCAAATTCAATAGTGTCATTAAAAATATAGTTTGTCCTAAAAAAAGAAGCAGGATGTCAACAGAAAATTGAAAAAGTTGACTCGTTAAAGGTTTGACTACTGTAATCATTGAGTGGCCACAGCAGTGAAGAATTGGCCATTTATTGGCTGGAGTCGTCAAGAATCCACCGAGCCTAAAGAGGAACAGAGGAGAATTCCCGCAAATCTTGACAGCAAAAACTGTCAAGAGAGGATGGAATTAGTGAACAAGTTAATTTTCCAGAAAACAACACGAACAACACTTGAAAATCACTTTTTTCTTTTGCACTCCTGCTTGTCCTCTCTGAAACTCGACAAAAGAACAGGTAGAGTTGTCATGGGAAATAATAATAATTTAGATGGTATGAACAGAAGTTTATGCAGATTCCTGCTGATACTGTGTACAGTAAATATCTAATAATTTGCTATAAATATGATTCCTGTAGATTTTTGTTTGTATGATTTTATGAAGTGGAAATCATAAAATTATGAAGATAATGTTTGCTTGGCTTGAAAATGATAAATAAATTACTCCAATAAAGATAGAAATTATATCAGAAGCCAATGAGGTAGCAAAGTCTAAACAGAACATAAAACATGGACTCACATGTTTAAAATTAAAAAGGAAATATTTTCATTTCTTTATATTATGTTAAATATACTGTAATATCAAGTATTATTGAGATTCAGAATATTATTTTTCCAGGAGTCTGAACCCAGAGCATTCTGCTTGTACTTACATCAGGTATTTCCATGCTGCTGTTTGGATGAAGTTAATCCGCACCTAAAAGAAAACAATTTTCATCACTTTAATCAATTAGTTAAAAATGAAGTGACACAAAGACATAAACATTTACTCACAGAACGGAAGCTGTGATACGACTCCTTGTGCATTTATATACGTTTATGCTCTCTTATGATTCCGTGTAGGGAACATGTGATTTTTTTTTATTCCATTTCTCTGAGTTAAAGTCCAAATAGAAAACAAAATAATTATCAATTACTAGCTAATTGCTAATATGATGCAAGCCGCATATTGAAGTAAGTTATGCTAGGTGAAAGAAAAGTATTTATATTAGAGAACAATAAATCTTTTGAAATCCGAATTTGATAACTTTATTAATAAATTTAAAAAAAAATTATTCAGAATAAATTGATTCACGGTGAATTTCAAGTTTTTCAATGTTCCCAATTGCCCTCAAAAACATACGTGTAACACTATATAGTCTCCTCGGAGTGTACTGAGCACTTTTCAAGATGCTTGCAATGTCAAAGTGACGTTAAACTATATGGGAATGATTTCTCTCCTTATCTTCTGAGTTGTGAGCTACATTGTTCACTCACTTTTCATATTCATAACAAAATATCTGCTTCATTCCTGCCTTCACTTTTATACAATGATAGTTCTTTCTAATTGGTTGTGCTACACCATGTGATGTGATTGCTGCAAGGCATTATGGGGTAACAATAATAATAATCTTTATTTATATAGCGCCATCATATTCCACAGCGCTTTACAGTTTAACAGTTTCAGAACACAAGTCATAAGTAACAACGTTAACAATACAATAATTAAAGCAAAATCAGCCGCCCCTGCTCGTGAGAGCTTACAATCTACAATGAGGTGGGGGAGATACAAAGTGCAGGTGTGTATATACAATGGTGCATTTACAATAATGGTCCAGCCATCTTGAGGGAGTGAGGGATGGATGGAGATAGTGAATGGGCTACACACACACACTTACACATAGAATGACTTTGATTAGTGAATGTGAGAGGCCGTTGTGAACAAATGCGTTTTGAGGGAGCGCCTAGAATTGTGCAAATTGTGGATAGTCGTAATTTCTTGGGGTAGAGCGTTCCAGAAGATTGACACAGCGTGGAAGAAGTCCTGGAGTCGGGAGTGGGAGGTGCGGATTAGTGCAGAGGTTAGTCAAAAGTCGTTTGCAGAGCACAGCGGTCGGTTAGGCCAATAGACAGAAATGAGGTAGGAGATGTAAGGGGGTACTGCATTGTGGAGAGGACGGGCAGGTGATAGATAGAATGAGGAGGAGATGTAGGGGGGTGCGCACTGTGGAGAGCTTGTGGGTGAGAACAAGTACTTTGAATTGCATCCTATAATGAATGGGCAGCCAGTGTAATGACTGGCGAAGAGCGAACGCGTCCGAATACTGATGGATGACCCTGGCTGCTGCATTAAGTATGGACTGGAGAGTGGAAAGTCGAGTAACGAGGAGGCCAAGTAATAGAGAGTTGCAGTAGTCCAGGCAGGAGTGGATCAATGCGACAGTGAGGGTTTTTGTTGTTTCCATGATGAGAAAGGGCAGATTCTGGAGATGTTCCTTACGTGTAAGCGGCAAGAGCAGGCAAGAGATTGCATATGGGATGTGAAGGAGAGATTGGTGTCAAACATAAAACCCAGACAGCGCTCCTGCTGCTGGGGTGTTATTATGGTGCCATCCACGGAGAGGGAAATGTCATATTTAGGGAGGTTAGTAGACAGGGGGAGTAGAAGAAGTTCAGTTTTTGAGAGGTTAAGTTCCAGATAGAGAGTGGACATGATGTAGGAGACTGCGGACAGACAGTCACTGACGTTCTGTATTACCGCGGGGGTAAGGTCGGGGGATGACGTGTATAGTTGAGTGTCATCAGCATAAACATGGTACTGAAAGCTAAATCTGCTGACAGTCTATCGAATTGGGGCCGTGTAGAGATAGAAGAGAAGGGGGCAAAGGACTGAGTCCCGAGGTACCCCGACAGTGAGAGGAAGAGGAGATGACATGGAGCCAGGGAACAAAACACTGAAGGAGTGGTCAGAAAGACAGGAAGAGAACCAGGAGAGAGTGGTGTCCTTAATGCCCAGTCACTGGAGTCTAGAGAGTAGGAGACAGTGGTCGACAGTGTTGAAAAATACAGAAAGGTCAAGAAGAATAAGCAGAGAGTGGTCACCTTTACATTTTGCTGTCAGAAGGTCATTGGTAACTTTGATGAGCGCAGTTTCAGTCGAATGTAGGGGGCGGAAGCCGGACTGTGAAGGGTCTAGGAGGGAGTGAGTGGAGAGATAACGGGTAAGGCAGGAGTAGACTAGGCGCTCCTAAAGTTTAGAGATGAAGGGGAGATTGGAGACTGGTCTGTAGTTATATGTGCAAGATGGGTCCAGAGCGGGTTTCTTTAGTAATGGAGTAATGATAGAGTATTTGAAAGAGGATGGAAAAATGCCCGAGGAGAGGGAGAGATCAAAGATTGTAGTTAGGTTAGCTGTGACGACTGGAGAGAGAGACTAGAGGAGATGTGAGGGAATGGGGTAGGTAGTGCATGTAGTCGGACGAGAAGAAGAGAGGAGTCTGGAGACTTCTTGTTCTGTGATGGGATCAAATATGGAAAATGAGCCAGGCGAAATGGAGGGAGGGATGGGAGTCACAGCACTTGCAGGTTGGGAGAGGATTTCCTGACTGATAATATCTATTTTCTCTATAAAATGGGAGGCCAGGTTATCTGCACAAATGTCTGTGATAGGGACTTGTGCTTTTGGCCTGAGGAGGGAGTGAAAGGTGTTATATTTCGGTAGCTGAGGAGAAATAGCAAAAATAGCCAAAGTAGCAATACACCAGAGAGGCTGGAAACTACTGGGTTGCAGAACCCTAAACTAACCGCAACACTAGAAGTAGTCGTGGAACGTACCTACGGTGATCCTAGACGCCTCATCACAGCCGGAGAGATAGCTATACCTAAAGGCAGAAAGATGAAAGCTTACTGCCCCGTAGCAGAACCCCCAAAGAAAAAGGAAGCCCCCAAACATGTAATGGCGGTTAGACAAGAAGAAAATACGAACACAGACAGAAAATAGAATGAGCAAACGCTGGGGCCCAATCTATCTAGATAGAAAAGTATAGGAAAGAATTCTGACTGCAACCCAAGATAAAACCCTGACAAAAATACCAACACAAACTGAGCACAAATGCAGTGCCAGGCCCCAAAAGAGGACCAGGCTGACGTCTACTGCAAGGCAGCAAACCAGCAAGGAAAATCCAACCAGAGGAAAAAAAAACAGCAAATCACTTATCTGAATGAAAGCAGGAATGCAAGCTGAGCTCCAACCAAGACCTGGAAGAACAATTGATTACTGGCAAGGCTGATGGGAGTTCAGGTCACTTATATCAGACCATTCGGACCCAGCTGAAAGCCATTCAGCAATTGGTTCATTACCCTCAGAAACCACCGGAGGGAGCCCCAGCTCCGAAGTCGCCTCCAACATGTTCACAACAGAAATGTGTCAATTAATTTCTTGGGGTTATTGGCTAGTGAGGAGATCAGGGTGGTGAAGTAGGTCTGTGTTGTGAATGTGCTAGAGATGGTTTCTGAGCAGAGGCTCCCTCTGGTGGTTACAGACAGTACTGAACCTTCCAGCGAGGAATGGCAATCTGGGATCACTGACTGGACAGATATAAGGGAGGTTCCCTCCCATGATGATTGCCGGTGATCAATTGTTCTTGTCTCAATTGTGGTTCCTGGTTCATTTAGAAGTTTGCTGGAGTCTTGCCTGCACCTGCTGCTTTCAGATAAGATATTTTTGCTTTTCTTTTTGTGCTTGCTTTTTGCATTGTTTTCTGCACTTTTGGAGTTCAGCCGGGTCCCCTCCTGGGGCCTGTGCTTCTCTCAGTTTATCTGTAGCCACTGTTATTTATTCATCTGCTTTTTCCTGTTTTTTTCAGTGGCTGCGGCTTGGTTTTGTTACACCAGAGATCTGATTAAGGTGGAGCAGATGTGTGATCTCAGGTTTTTTGCAATCAGAAGTGTTGGTATTTTTTTTAGGTTTTTTTTGGATTGCAGTCAGAATTCTTTCCTGTACTTTTCTGTCTAGACAGATTAGGCCCCAGCGTTTGCTCATTCTATTTTCTGTCTGTGTCCGTGCTTTCTTCTTGTCTAACCGCCATTACATGTTTGGGGGCTTCCTATTTTCTTTGGGGATCTGCTCCGGGGCAGATAGCTTTCATCTTTCTGCCTTTAGGTGTAGTTATCTCTCAGGCTGTGACGAGGCGTCTAGGATCAACGTAGGAACGTTCCACGGCTACCTCTAATTGTGTAGTTAGTTCAGGTTACTGCATTCCAATAGGTTCCAGCCTCTCTGGTGAAATACTGTTTTTGCTTTTTCTCCTCAGCTACCTAAACACCTAAACAAAGTATCACCAGCCCAAAACTAAAATTATATGGTACTCACAGAAGGGAAAAATAGTGTGGAAATAAAAAAGTTGTCAGAGTTGTCAGATATTTTTTTTTCTGTTTGTTGCATTTTTTTTTCCCTCTTTCTCTCTGGGTGCTGAGGAGTATTTTTTTTTCTCTCAAAAGGAGTTTGCACAGTTGTCTGGCCATGTGGAGCAGCTTGCCACTGAGGTTCAGAGTATTGCTTCCTATCTTGCAAGGTTGCCGGTTGTGGAACCTAGGATGTCCATGCCAGATTTGTTTTTGGGGGGTTAGGCTAAATTTCTGAATTTCAAAAATAACTGTAAGTTGTTTTTTGCCTTAAAGCCTAAGTCCTCAGGGAACGCAGCACAGCAGGTTCAAATTGTCATCTCTCTCCTGCGCGGCAACCCTCAGGATTGGGCTTTTTCCCTGACACCTGTGGATCCTGTTTTGAATTATGTTGATGTATTTTTTCAGGCTCTGGGGTTGTTGTGCGATAAACCAAATGTTACTGATCAAGCTGAAAAAACCTTGTTGGCATTAAGTCAGGGCTGTGAAGCCGCTGAACTGTACTGTCAGAAAGTGGGCAGTCCTGATCAAATGGAATGATGATGCTTTGGCAGCCCTTTTTCGGAAGGGGCTGTCAGAGGATGTAAAGGATGTTATGGTGGGATTCCCTGTTCCCTCTGGTCTCAATGATTCTATGTCTTTGGCTATTCAAATTGACAGACGTTTGCATGAGCTCAGAGGAATGCGTGAGATGGTTTTGCCTTGTGGGCCAGCTCCTGAGCCCATGCAGTGAGATGGAGTGACTTCTGAGGCACAGCGTCATGAATTTCGAAAGCGCAGTGGGTTATGATTCTACTGTGGTGACGCCTCTCATGCTATTTCCGTCTGCCCTTAGCAAGGAAGACGTTTTGCGCACTCAGTTGTCTTGGGTAGTGTTCAGACTAAATTTCTGTTGACTGTTACCCTGATTTGCTCCATGTCCACATTTTCGGTTCAGGCTTTTGTTGATTCAGGAGCAGCTATTAACCTGATGGATTTTGACTTTGCCAAACGTTGTGGCTTTCCCATGATAACCCTGCGGAAGTCTATTCCCCTACTGGGCCTTGATTCTACCCCTTTGGTGGGGAATAAACCCCAATTTTCTACTCAGGTGATAATGAGGGTTGAACCAGATCGTCAGGAGAGTTGCAAATCTCTGGTGTTGCATAATCTGCATGACATTATTGTACTGGGTTTCCCTTGGTTACAGATTCATAATCCTGTTTTGGATTGGAAATCTGTGACTGTGACCAGTTGGGGCTGCCAATGTGTTAATACTGACACTGCTGTTTTTTCTGCCTCTCCCCAGTCTCAGGATGTCCCTCACTTTTTGACTGATTTTTTCTGATGTGTTTAGTGAAAGTAAGTCTGCATCCTTACCCCCTCACAGAAGCTACGTTGCGCTATTGAGTTAGTGCCTGGTGGTAAATTTCCTAAGGGTCGCCTTTTTAACTTATCTGTACCTGAACACCCTTGGGCGCCGATTTTTTCTTTGTGGCCAAAAAGGATGGTTCATTGAGGCCGTGTATTGATTATCGCCTCCTGAATAAGATCACTGTGAAATATCAATATCCGTTACCCTTGATTTCTGACCTGTTTTCCAGAGTGAAAAGTTCTAGTTGGTTTATCAAGCTTGACCTCAGGGGGGCGTATAACCTTATTAGCATTAAGCACAGGGATGAATGGAAGACAGCGTTTAATACCCCAGAGGGGCATTTTGAGTACCTAGTGATGCCGTTTGGGCTCACTAATGCTCCTTCTGTCTTCCAATCCTTCATGAATGATATTTTCAGGGATTTTGTGGATAAATTTCTGATTGTTTATTTGGATGATATCTTGATTTTTTCCAATGACTGGGACTCTCATGTGAAACATGTTCGGACTGTGTTCCAGATTTTGAGAGAGAATGCACTGTATGTGAAGGGATAAAAGTGTTTTTTTGGCGTACAGAAGGTCTCATTTCTGGGATTCATTTTGTCTCCATCTGTTATTGAAATGGACCCGGTCAAGGTTCAGGCCATCTGTGATTAGGTTCAACTTACTTCATTGAAGGCTCTTCAGAGATTTTTGGGTTTGCCAATTTTTATCGTAAATTTATTGGTAATTTCTCCGGAAATTGTTAAAACATTGACTGATTTGACCAAAAAGGGTTCTGATGTGGTGAATTGGCCTCCTGAGGCAGTTTCTGCGTTTCAGGAACTTAAGCAGAGATTCACTTCTGCTCCTGTTCTACGGCAGCCTGATGCTTCTCTACCGTTTCAGGTGGAGGTTGATGCTTCTGAAATTGGGGCAGGTGCCGTTTTGTCCCAAAGAGATACAGAGACCTCTAAGATTAACCCTTGTGCTTTTTCTCTCGAAAATTTTCTCCAACTAAACGTAATTATGACGTGGGTAATCGGGAGTTATTGGCCATGAAGTGGGCCTTTGAAGAGTGGAGACATTGACTGGAAGAGCCAAACATCAGGTGGTGGTCCTCACGGACCATAAGAACCTGGTTTATCTGGAATCAGCCAAGCGACTTAATCCTAGACAGGCCAGATGGGCCTTGTTTTTCACACGTTTTAATTTTGTGGTTTCTTTTCTTCCTGGCACTAAGAATGTTAAGGCGGATGCCCTCTCGAGGAGTTTCTTTGCGGATTCTTCTGAGTTATCTGATCCTGCTGTTATTTTGAAAGAGGGTGTAGTACTTTCGCCATCTCGCCCAATTTGAGACTGGCTCTGGAAGGATGTCAGGAGGATAAACCTGAGCGCTGCCCTATAGGGAAATTGTTTGTCCCAGACCAGTGGAAGAAGAGTGTTATGTCTCAGATTCATTGTTCCGCGTTGGCTGGTCATCCCGGGATTTTTGGTACCAGAGACTTGGTGAGTCGGTCCTTTTGTGGCCTACTTTGTCTCGTGACATCAGGGACTTTGTGCAGTCCTGTGGGACTTGCACTCGTTCCAAGCCTTGTCTCGCTCTAGTGGTTTGTTAATGCCATTACCTGTGCCCAAGAGGCCATGGACCCATATCTCTATGGATTCTATTTCCGACCTCCCTGTCTCTCAGAGAATGACCTGTTATCTGGGTAATCTGTGATAGGTTTTCCAAGATGATACATCTTGTGCCATTACCTAAGTTACCTTCCTACTCTGAGTTGGTGCATTTGTTCCTTCAGCACGTGGTTCGGTTGCACGACATTCCGGAGAACATTGTGTCTGACAGAAGAGTCCAGTTTGTTTCCAGATTTTGGAGGACATTTTGTTCTAAACTTGGTGTTCAATTATCTTTCTCCTCCGCATTTCATCCTCAGACCAATGGACAAACCGAGAGAACAAACCAGACCTTGGAGACTTATTTGAGATGTTTTGTGTCTGCTGATCAAGATGACTGGGTCTCTTTTTTGCCTTTGGCTGAGTTTGCTCTTAATAATAGGGCTAGCTCTGCCACCTTGATGTCTCCAATTTTCTGCAATTCTGGGTTTCACCCTCGATTTTCTTCGGGACAGGCGGAGCTTCTGTCTGTCTGGGTGTTGACTCTGTTGTGGAGCGAATGCAGCAGATTTGGGACCAGGTAGTGGAGAGGTTGTCTCTCTCTCAAGAGAAGGCCCAGCGGTTTGCTAACCGGCATAGGACTGATGGTCCTCGGTTTAAAGTGGGGGACTTGGTTTGGTTGTCCTCAAGAAATATCCCTATGAGGGTTGCATCTCCAAAGTTTAAGCCTAGGTTCATTGGACCTTATAAGATCATGGAGATTCTTAATCCAGTTTCCTTCCGTTTGCTTCTTCCAGGGACATTTAAGATCCATAACGTGTTCCACAAGTCCTTATTGAAGAGGTTTGTCGAGCCAGTGGTTCCTATTGCTGCGCCTCCCGACCCTGTTTTGGTTGAGGACAATCTGGAGTATGTGGTTGAGAAAATACTGGATTCTTGTTTTTCGAGACGGAAACTCCAGTATTTGGTTAAGTGGAGAGGTTATGGTCAGGAGGACAATTCTTGGGTGTTTGCTTCAGACATCCATGCTAGGAGACTGATCCATGCCTATCACCGAGCTCATCCTGATCAGCCTGGTTGCACAAGTGAGGATTCTGTGACCCCTCCTCAAGGGGGGGTACTGTTATGAATGTGGTAGAGATGGTTTCTGAGCAGAGGCTCCCTCTGGTGGTTACAGACAGTACTGAACCTTCCAGCGAGGAATGGCAATCTGGGATCACTGACTGGACTGATATAAGGGAGGTTCCCTCCCATTATGGTTGCCGGTGATCAATTGTTCTTGTCTCAATTGTGGTTCCTGGTTCATTTGGAAGTTTGCTGGAGTCTTGCCTGTGCCTGCTGCTTTCAGATAAGATATTTTTGCTTTTCTTTTTGTGCTTGCTTTTTGCATTGTTTTCTGCACTTTTGGAGTTCAGCCGGATCCCCTCTTGGGGCCTGTGCTCCTCTCAGTTTATCTGTAGCCACTGTTATTTGTTCATTTGCTTTTTCCTGTTTTTTCAGTGGCTGCGGCTTGGTTTTGTTACACCAGAGATCTGATTTAGGTGGAGGAGATCGTGTGATCTCAGGTTTTTTGCAATCAGAAGTGTTGGTATTTTTTAGGGTTTTTTTGGATTGCAGTCAGAATTCTTTCCTGTACTTTTCTGTCTAGACAGATTGGGCCCCAGCGTTTGCTCATTCTATTTTCTGTCTGTGTCCGTGCTTTCTTCTTGTCTAACCGCCATTACATGTTTGGGGCTTCCTATTTTCTTTGGGGATCTGCTCCGGGGCAGATAGCTTTCATCTTTCTGCCTTTAGGTGAAGTTATCTCTCAGGCTGTTACGAGGCGTCTAGGATCAACGTAGGATTGCTCCAAGGCTACCTCTAGTTGTGTGGTTAGTTCAGGTTACTGCAATCCAATAGGTTCCAGCCTTTCTGGTGTATTACCGTTTTTGCTATTTCTCCTCATCTACCTAAACTTAACAGGTCTGTTTGGCAAGGTGAAGGGCAGAGTTATAGGTTGTTAACATAAATTTGAAGTGGATGAAGTCTTCTGGTGTGCGGGTTTTTCTCCATCGGCGTTCAGCACTCCTAGACCATCGCTGGAGAAGTCGAGTTTGCAATGTAAGCCAGGACTGTTTTACTCTGTGTTTGGAGGTTCTGAGGGTGAGGGGCGCTACTTGATCAAGGGTGCTTCTAAGAGTGTTGTTGTACTTTTGAACAACCAAATCAGCACAGGAAAAAGAGGAGATTGGGGACAGGGAAGATTGAAGGGAGTCTGAAAGTATCTGAGGGTTAATGGCTTGTAGATTTCTGAATGTGTGAAAGGCAAGAGTGTGCTGGGGTGGGCGAGGATTTGTGAACGTGAAGGAGAGTATGTTGTGATCAGAGAGGGGAAGCGTTGAGTTATTTAGGTAGGAGATTGAACAGAGACGAACAAAGACCAGGTCAAGGGTGTTACCTTCTTTGTGTGTCTTAAAGGTTGAGAGCTGTGAGAAGCTGAGAGAAGTGGTTAGTGATAGCATCTGGGATGCAGATGTGGAAGTGGGACTGTCAATGGTGATGTTGAAGTCTCCCAGGATAAAGGTTGGTAGTTCTGAGGACATGAAGTACGGCAGCAAGGCTGAGAAGTTTTCAAGGAAGTGGGTGAGCATGGGTGCCAGCATATGACCGCTACTTTGAGGAGGAGGGGATGAAAGAGCCTGATGGTGTGGACCTCAAAAGAAGGGAATGAGAGTGATGGAATTGGGGGGATGACCTGGAAAGTGCATTGTGGGGACAGGAGTATGCTGACTCCACCACCATGTCTGTTTGTGGTTCTCGGTTAATGGGTGAATTGTAAGCCACCATGGGAAATGGGAGCAGGGGAGACAGTGTCAGAATCCTGAAACCAGGTTTCAGTGAGGGCCAACAGATTCAGAGAGTTGTTCAGAAAGTAATTGTGCAGGAAAGGCAGTGTGTTACGTACAGACCGTGGAATCCAGAGGGCGCAATTAAATGAAGGAGATGAGGGAGTGCAAGTAATTTTAATAAGATTATTATAGTTTTGATATGGGGTAGCGGTTGAGGTTGGGGGATGGTGGACAGGGGTTGGGGAGATGTCCGCTGAAATCAGTAGGAGTTGGAACATAAAGAGCAAGTAGTTCTTTGAAATATAAGAAGTTTTTTGTTCAGTGTGTTTGGGCAAGATGAACTGAGGTTTTTCGGGAAGGTGAGAAGTGCACGGGAGCTGTACATGGCAGAGGAAAGTATAGAGCGGCTGATGTGTATGAGTCGTGATAGAGGGGGATGAGGCGGTGAATATGGATGGCAAGGGAACACAGGAGGATAGAGAAAATGTTCATGGTTAAAAGGGAGAGCATAGTGTGGATTACCTGACTCCTGCCCTGACTAACTGCCATGGAGTAACTGTCTTTTGCTGGATGCTTAGCTAATGCGATGCTTTGCTGTATGCGTGCAAGCCCCACACATGTGTGCACCCCTTAGAATGATTCTAAATTTATACACCACACTACAGGGCCAGGAGAGAGGGATTGTGGGAGCTGCTTAGTTATAAATTAGCAACAGCTGCTCAACACATCCTGGTGTGCAAAAGATGATCAAATACGCTAGCCCTGATTCTATCTCTATGATATAGCACCTCTCCTGAGATAACATCTACAGAGTTCCCCCCCATGGATATACAACAGCAAGTATTGAGAACAAGTTGAATGACATGATTACCATTCACATTGCTTGCTAATATTAAATGGAGTGAAATACATGCAGGGTGGTTCAGATCACAAGTTGAATGACATGATTACCTGTGTGAAGAGAGAAGATGGATGTTAATTCCTTGCCATGGAGTAACTGTCTTTTGCTGGATGCTTAGCTAATACAATGCTTTGCTGAATGCGTGCAAGACCCACACATGCGTGAACCCTTAGCTCATACTTCAGCGCCTGAGGTAATGCTATTATTGCTATAATTTATATTAACCACATCACCACTATCATCTTGAGCAACTTCAACATCCCCATTGACACCTCCCTCTCAGCTGCCACTAAGCTTTTATTTCTCACTTCCTCATTCGGCCTCACTCAATGGTCTTCTGCAGCCACTCACAAATATGGCAAGACACTGGATCTCATCTTCACCTGCCTCTGCTCCCTATCTAACCTATCTTACTCACCTCTTACTTTCTGACCACAACCTACTTACATTCTCTTCCCTTTCCACTCCTTGTCCACAATCCCCACCCCACAAACTTGAATACCCTTGCAGAAATCTTGAACACCTCGATCTACACTCACTGTCTGAATCCCTTCTCCCACTTACAGACACAAGCTCCCTCACAATGTGAATGCCGCTGCCACTGTATATAACACTACAATAGCTGTAGCTTTGGAATCAGTTGTCCCTCTCACACATATCAAATCTCACAAAATCAACAGACAGCCTTGGCACACCAGCCTGACCAAAGTACTGAGGCGAGCTGACAGGGTTGCTGAGCGGAGATGGAAAAGATCCCACTCCAGCAAGGAGTTTATCGCATTCAAACAGTCCCTCACTACTTTCAAGGCCACACTCGCCATAAACCTACTTCTCATCTCTCATATCCTCCCTGTCTCACAACTCTAAACAGTTATTAAACACCTTCAATTCTCTCCTCCGTCCCCCAGCACTGCCTCCTCAAGCATTCATCTCAGCTGAAGACTTTGCCTCAATTTTCAAGCAGAAGATTGATAACATCAGAGACAGATTTGGCCGACTACCCCAGAGCACTTCCTCCTAACTGCCCAGCCCTCCTCCTCCAAAACCAACTTCTCCACCATTACAGAAGATAAACTCTTCACTCTACTTTCAAGATCACATCTCACCACCTGTGCACTTGACCAAATCCCATCCCAATTTATCCCAAACCTCACCACAGTATTCATCCCAACGCTAACCCATCTCTTCAACCTATCACTAACAAATGGTGTTTTCCCCTCAAGCTTTAAATATGCTTCTATCACATCTATTCTCAAAAAGCCCTCTCTTGACCCATCCGCTGTATCTAGCTATCGATATATATCACTTCTCCCTTATGCTTCAAAACTACTGGAGCAAGACGTCCATCTTGAACTGTCCTCCCACCTCTCTTCTTGCTCCCTTTTCGACAGCTTACAATCTGGCTTCTGGCCACACCACCCCATTGAAACTGTCCTAACTAAGGTCACCAATGACCTATTAACTGCCAAGGCCAAGCGACACTACTCTGTCCTCCTCCTCCTGGACCTGTCCTCTGACTTTGACACAGTGGACCATTCCCTATTACTACAGACCCTCTCATCTCTTGGCATCACTGACTTGGCTCTACCTAGGATCGCATCATACCTAACAGACTTGACATTCAGAGTCTCCCACTCACACACCCTCCTCACCGTGCCCCCTATCTGTCAGAGTCCTGCAAGGTTCATTCCTAGGGCCCTGCTCTTCTACATTTACAATTTCATCCTGGGACAGCTCATAGAATCTCATGGCTTTCAGTATCACCTCTATGCTGATGACTAGTGTTGAGCGATACGATACTGCAAATATCGGGTATCGGCCGATATTAGCTGTATCGGGCTTTCGATTCCGAGTACCGATATTTTCGTCATATCGGATATCGGAATCGGATTTGTCACTGTCACTGTCAGTGTCCGTCGGTCAGGTCTGTGAGTGTCCGTCGGTCGGGTCTGTCAGTGTCCGTCGGTCGGGTCTGTCAGGAGTAAGCGGCACTTACCTGGCAGAAGATCTCCGGCGGTCACGGGCTGGACTGCTTCATGGCCGCCATCATCTTTCCGCGGCGGTCACATGCAGTTTCTCGCGATAACTGCAGTGACTGCTGGGTAATCCCGGCCGTAAAGCAGTCAGTCCGATGACGTCACCGCCGGGAAGCAGGTAATCAGCTGTGCTGCGTTGCGATGACAGGCTCTGCCTGTCATTGCGATGTAGCAGAGCTGGATCGTCGTGGGACTGTCGTTACTATGGACTGCGTCGGACAGGTGGTATACTGTTGGTTTGTTTTTTTCTTTTTTTACAGGAGATCGATGGCGTCGCAGGAATGAGTGTATAATAAAATTAATGAAAACTGTGTTGTCTCTTTTATTTCATTAAAAGACTTTTTTCTTGCTTTGTCTTTTTTTTATACATTTAATAACTTTGGGATTAATAATGGATCGGTGTCTTATTGACACCTCTCCATTATTAACCGGGCTTATTGTCACCGTGCAATCAACGGTGACAATAACCCCTTATTACCCCACTTGCCACCGCTACAGGGCAGTGGGAAGAGCCGGGTAAAGTGCCACAATTGGCACATCTTTTGATGCGCCAAATGTGGGGCTGCTGTAGCCTGGTATTATCAGGCTGTTGAGGGCCAAAATCCATGGGCCTTGACAGTCTTTTAATACCAGGCCGCAGCAGTCTGCATTTTACTTGGCTGGTTAACAAAAATAGGGGACCCCTACGCCGTTTTTTTTTCGAGGGGATCCCCTATTTTTGTTAATCAGCCAAGATATGCAGACTGCTGTGGCCTGGTATTATCAGGCTGGCAAGGTCCATGGATCTTGGCTCCTTAACAGCCTGAAAATCCAGGCCTCAGCGGTCTGCTTCATCTGGCTGGTTAACAAAAATAGGGGGGACCCCACGCCATTTTTTTTTCGAAGGGAACCCCTATTTTTGTTAATCAGTTCCCTCTGACGTCACTGATGGTGTCCCTGGCTGACCTGAAGTGAAAGTGGAAAGCAATCAATTAAGCTTTCCACTTCCTCTCCTGTCAGCCAGGAGAGGAGCTCATTCATTTGGGGGTTTACTGTGAGGCTGCAGCATTAGCTGCGGTCCCTGCAGTAAACATTAACCCTTTCTGAAGGATTACACCGTGGGACCTGACTGTGCATGGGATAGGTAAGAATAATTTTGCTTTATTATTTTATTTTTATTACAGGAAATGGTTTAGCAGGTAAATAAAATATGGTCAAAAACTGTGTGATTATTTCATTAAACTTCTTTTTTATTAAAGTGTGTGTGTTTGATTTTTCTTTCATACAATAGGATTAATAATTGATAGTTGTCTAATTGACAGCTCTCAATTATTAACCTGGCTTAAAGTGACCTTTCAATTGCAAGGTCATTTTAACCCCTTATTAACCCATTCGCCACCGCTACGGGCAATGGGAATAGACGGGCAAAGTGCCAGAAAGGGCAAATCTAATTAGAGATTTGCCCTTTCTGGGGTGTCTGGGGGCAGATGTTAGTAGCCGGGGGGGCCAAAAATAATTGTCCCTCTCTGGGCTATTATTATCTGCCCCCACTCACTGGCTTTGTCTGTCTGGTTGCGAAAATAGGGCGGGAGCCCACGCATTTTTTTCAGCAATTTTAAACCTCATATATATATATAATACATGTCATTGAGTTTGTGACACATATATATATTTATAGTTCATACACTTCTACATAGTATAATAGCCGCTAATTCAATTGACGGCTTTTGTGAAAATGCAGAACCCGACATGAAATGACACTTGGTGTACATAGGGTTAACCATGTCTTTTCATGTCCTTTGCTATCTGATTTGCACAAACAATTACATCAGTCTATGTGTGCAAAATTTCACACCTGTAGGGGTTAATTAAAGGTGTAAATTCGTAGCAAAAAGTCCGTTTTTTTTACAACGAATTTACACCTTTAATTAACCCCTACAGGTGTGAAATTTTGCACACATAGATTGATGTAATTGTTTGTGCAAATCAGATTGCAAACGACATGAAAAGACATGGTTAACCCTATGTACACCAAGTGTCATTTCATGTCGGGTGCTTCTGTCTTTTCACAGAAGCCGGCTTTACCCGGCAATTGAATCAGAGGATATTTTACTATGTAGAAGTGTATAAACTATACATATATGTATATATATATGTCACAATGACATGTATATATATATATATATATATATATGTATTCTATGTGTGTATATTTAGTGTTTACAAGGAAATAAAGGTTTTTTTTAGTTGCGATATTTTGTTCCCATAGACTTACATTGGACTTCCGGTATCGGAATCGGATATCGGCGATATTTAGTGATATCGGCGATGCCATTCCGATCCGATATTTTTAGATATCGAGCAGTATCGCTCAACACTACTGATGACACACAGATCTACATCTCCGGAACAGATATTACCACCCTACTAACTAGAATCCCACATTGTCTGTCTGCTATTTCATCCTTCTTCTCCTCTAGATTTCTAAAACTTAATATGGGCAAAACAGAATTCATCATCTTTCCCCATCTCACGCGACCCCCCCAACGGACCTATCCATTAAAGTAAACGGCTGCCCACTCTCCCCAGTCCCACTAGCTCACTGCCTCGGGTTATCCTTGACACTGATTTCTCTTTCAAACCACATATACAAGCCCTTTCCACTTCCTGCCGACTTCAACTAAAAAAATTTCACGGATCCGAACATTCCTCAACCAAGAATCTGCAAAAACCCTAGTCCATGCCCTCATCATCTGTTGCCTTGACTACTGCAAGCTCCTGCTCTGTGGCCTCGCCTCTAACACTCTCACACCCCTCCAATCTATTCTAAACCCTGCTGCCTGACTAATCCACCTGTCCTCCCGCTATTCCCCGGCCTCTCCCCTCTGTCAATCCCTGCACTGGCTCCCCATTACTCAAAGACTCCAGTTCAAAACCTTAACCATGACATACAAAGCCATCCACATCCTATGTCCTCCATACATCTATGAACTGTCTCCCGATACCTGCATGCAACTTCCGATCCTCACAAGATCTCCTTCTCTAATCCCTTCTTATCTCCTCTTCCCACAATCGCATACAAGATTTCTCCCGCGCATCCCCCTGTTCTGGAACTCACTATCACAGCATATCAGACTCTCATCTACCATAGAAACCTACAAAAAGAATCTGAAGACCTACCTCTTCCGACAAGCCTACAATCTGCAATAAACCACCGTTCCACCTAACCGCTGCTCTACCTTACAGTATCCTCACCATCCCTTGTAGATTGTGATCCCTCACGGGCAGGGTCCTCTATCCTCCTGCATCAGTCGTAACTTGTATTGTTTAAGATTACTGTACATGTTTTATTATGTATACCCCTCCTCACATGCAAAGCGCCATGGAATAAAAGGCGCTGTAATAATAAATGATAATAATAACCAGCTTCTCCTCATTTATATTAGCCAGCTTCCCTCTATACTCTCCAGATCACTTGACCCGATCCCATCCCACCTCATCGCAAACCTCACCACAGTCTTCATCTCAACCCTAACCCATCTCTTCAACCTATCACTAACAACTGGTGACTTCCCTTCTTGCTTAAAACATGACTTGATGACACCCATCCTCCAAAACCCTTCCTTCAACCAGCCTCTGTGTTTAGCTATCAACCCATATCACTTATCCTCTTTCCTTCAAATCTCCTGGAACAACACTACCCTCTTGAACTGTCCTCCCATCTCTCCTCCTGCTCTCTCTTTGATCTCTTACAATCTGACTTCCTTCCGCATTATTCTAGTATTCCACTGAAACTGAGGGATACTTTTTCTACTAATTCTCTGGCCATGTATTTCTAATCTTGGATGTATGGTATGGCAGGATTTTTGTGGAAGACACACAGGGTCAGTCCAGGGCTGGATAGTGTCAGGGCTATCTGTGGACTGCCCTTGTAAGGGCAGGAGTTCTGGGGTACCAGGGTCAGCCAGAATAACAGAGACTGAAAGGGATTGTACTGGGACCTGAAAAGATGTTTATCTTTGTACCGTGTTAGCCAGTAGATAGAAAAATATTTAGAATTGAGAGTCCTCAGTGGTTGATACCTTTTAATGGCTAACTGAAAAGATGGTAACTAGTGTTGAGCGATACTGCTCGATATCTAAAAATATCGGATCAGAATGGTATCGCCGATATCACTAAATATCGTCGATATCCGATTCCGATACCGGAAGTCCCATGTAAGTCTATGGGAACCAAATATCGACATTAAAAAAAACCATTCTTGCCTTGTTGGTTAATTGTACATGAAGGAAAACAACAAAGACTAATGTAGAATGTATTGGGGGAGGTTGAGGAGACAATAAAGGCATACATGTTTAACCCAATGCATTGGAATAGCATTAATATATTTTTTTTGGAAATACGTTTGGATTGACTAACAAATTGACAATGTTGTTAACCTTTTTTCTAGGCAAATATGTATGTTTCACAACTTCCATGCTCTTCACCTTTTTAACTTTTGCCAGTGCCACACTTTCTCCTTCATAATCTTCAGCAGCAGCATCATCTTTCTCATCAAATTATTCTTCATCTTCACCTTCTTAATCTTCTTCTTAAACTTCTTGCTATTCATGTTTTTGTTTACATTACTCATATTGTTATTATTAAACTAATTAATCTTCTTCATATTCAAATTCTTCATCTTCTTCCTCTTCATCTTCTTCATCATATTCTTATTTGTGACAGAGATTCCTGTACTTGTAATCTGTAAAAGTATGAATTTTCATCCTTCCGTTCTTGCTGTCACAAAAGATTTAAATTACAACAGTATTTGTCCGTGTTCAGTTTAGCCTGCAGCAGCAGGCATTTTCCAGGGGCACCACGAGGAGGAACGGACTCACCCCCATACACTGCTTAGTCTTCTTCAGCTTAGAATTTAGAGCATATATTTTGCTCTTCATTTTGGTCTTATACTTCATGTTCTTCTGCTTTTTGATCTTCTGCTTATTGTTCTTCTGTCTCTTGTTCTGTATCTTGTAGTTTGTCTTAACCTTCTTTGTCCCGTTGGTGATCTTCTTCTGGGTAATCTTTTATTTTTTCTTTGTGATGGTGTTCAGGCTGGTTGGCTTCATGCTCGTCGTCCTTGTTGTCGTCATCTTCTTCTGGGTGGTCTTTAAGGTCGTCTAATTTCCGAGAACCAACTGACGTTACTGGAACCCTGACGGGTATCAGATGGAGCAAGAGACAATGGAAGTAACGAGGACCAGCTGACTGTGCTGGAACCCGGAGGGGCAGCAGAAGGAAAAGAGGCAATGTCACAACCGAGTACCAGCTGACGTTACTGTGACACGGTTACTAAGCAGGAGGTACCTGTGCTCCAAAGCACTACCAAGGACCAGCAGACGTTGGTGGAACTCGGATACGGAGATGGAGGCACCTAGGCCAAAGCACTGGGGAGAACCAGTTGACGGTACTGGACCCCGGACGGGTAGCAGAAGGAAAAGAGGCAATGTCACAACCGAGTACCAGCTGACGTTACTGTGACACGGTTACTAAGCAGGAGGTACCTGTGCTCCAAAGCACTACCAAGGACCAGCAGACGTTGGTGGAACTCAGATACGGAGATGGAGGCACCTAGGCCAAAGGCACTGGGGAGAACCAGTTGACGGTACTGGACCCCGGACGGGTAGCAGAACGTCACACCATGAATACTTAGTAAGTATGAAGGACCCGCCCAAAACCTCCAGCCCAAGTTAACTCCGAATGAGCACACCAAGGCCTACCAGTTGGGTCGGACCCGTATAAGACCCTAAATAGTGACAGGACACAGCCTTTACCGTACAGTTAATGGGCTCACATGCACACAATGGAAACAGCCTTTACAATCCACAGCACCATAGGATCACCTAAACGCAGGCACTAAGTCAGCAACCGAAGCACACGACAGCACAACTTATTGGAGGATAATTGACGTTCACACTGCCAGGAAACAGCTGTCGTGCTGTAACCAGGCTGGCCAGGAGTCAGTACCCCTGCCAATTACTTACGAGCAACAAATGGCGGTGTTGTAGCCCAGGGAGTAGAGTTCAGGTGGTAGAAAAATAAACATAACAGGAGACATGGAAAACGTTGCCAAACAGTTATTTAATCTGAAAACGGACAGGCAAATTCAGGTGAGATCCATGCCTTGTTCATTTTCAGAAAAGTAAGCCGGTCTACATTCTCTGAGGATAGTCGCATGCGACGGTCTGTTACTACACCACCTGCAGCACTAAAGATGCTCTCAGATAATACATTGGCAGCAGGGCAAGCCAGCACCTCCAATGCATACTGGCTAAGCTCTGGCCATGTATCCAACTTAGAGACCCAAAATTTGAAAGGGAAGAGGCATCTGGGAGTACACTTAGAGGGAAAGCCAAGTAGTCTGTCACCATCTTACGGAAACGTTTCTTCCTGGTGACTGGAGCCATCTCGGATGGTGTAGACCTTGCTGGCGCTGTCACAAAACTTCGCCACATTTGTAACATACAGCTCTTGCCCTGTGCAGAGGCGCTGCTTGTGCTCCCTCTTGTTGTAGAGGTGTCTACACTGCCTCGACGCACAGAGCTGCTTTGTAAAGCAGTAGCAGCAGCAGCAGCTCTCTCGGCTGGAATGTACAACAGTATGGATTTCACCAGTGTGTCTTGGTACTCCTGCATTTTACGGTCCCGGTTCACCGGTGTGATGAGGGTTTGTAAGTTGTCCCGGTAGCGAGGGTCTAGGAGGGTGTACACCCAATAATCTCACGTGGTGAGAATGTGGGCGATGCGGCGGTCGTTTCTCAGGCACTGAAGCATGAAATCAACCATGTGCTGCAGACTCCCAACTGGCCAACAAAGGCTGTCCTCTGGAAGAGGCGTCATCTCTGCCTCCTCTGCATCACCCCACCCTCGCTCTACATACTGACTAGAGCGTTGTGTACCTCCCTCTGTAGGGATTTCTTCCTCCTCCAATGACTCCTCATCCTCCTCCTCATCCTCCTCACAAAGTGAGCCCTGCCCAGCCCTTTGTGAGGAACCACGTTGCGATGACTGTCCTGAAGGTAATTGAATTTGTGACTCCTCATCCTCCACCTCTTCCAAAACCTCTTCCTTTAGTGCTTTCAGTGATTTCTGAAGCAGGCAGATAAGGGGGACAGTCATGCTGACTAGTGCATCATCTGCACTCGCCATCCGCGTTGAGACATCAAACGCACGCAAAACGTCGCAGATGTCCTTCATAGAGGCCCACTCAGTAGTGGTGAAGTGTGAACGGCGCAAATTGCGAGTTGATTGCGCCTGTTGCAGCTGATACTCCATTACTGCTGGCTGCTGCTCACACAACCGCTCCAACATATGTAACGTGGAATTCCACCTGGTGGGTACGTCACATATGATGCGATGTTCAGGAAGGCGAAATCTGACTTGCAGAGCTGCAATGCGCGATCTGGCCATGCTGGAACGTCGCAAGTGAGCGCACTCTAGGCGGACCTTGTGCAGCAGTGCATCAAGATCCGGATAGTCCCTCGAAAAACTCTGCACGACCAAGTTGAGCACATGTGCCATAGAGGTATGAAATTCACCGCACACACTATAGACTTATGGTTTTTGCAAAAATGATAATTTTATTGTGTTCCACAAAGTTGCTGAAAAGTGCCTTGTAAAATAACAAAGATATTCCTACATTCAAATATACCCGACGTTTCGACTCTATAGAGTCTTAATCATGGGGTACTGAGAAAAGAAGAAAAAGACAATAAGGTAAGTATATACAAGCAAAAAACAACGGTATGTATAAGATAAAACACAATATAGCACACAATATATACAATATATACAAGGATAAGTACAGAAATTCACCAGGTATAGATTACATGTAGACGTTCAAATATAGCATACTAGCTGTTAGTATTGGGGCTTAGAATAGCATATTGCTAATCATAGGAAAGAACATGGACACTGCGCAAGAGATAATCACAGGGACAACGGAAGAAAAAAGAAAAAAAGAAAAAAGAAACAAGGACAAAGAGAAAGGCAGGAGATACCTGAATGCTGGATAATAAGAAACCTAGGCACTTGTAACAATAATGCAATAGGGATAATGCTCTGTAAAAAATGGGACAAACAGAGTGGAATGTATAGCAGCCTATCCCAGTAATATTAGGTAAAAGGCAAAAAGTACTGAAGGGTTACCTGTATAACAGTTTGAGTAGGCCTGATCGGAGGCTAGTGAGTGAAAGAGAGGCAAAATAGACATTAATATCTCATAGAATAGAGGAATGGGTAGTAGCATGATGGTAGTCGCATTTGGAAAAGTGGGGAGGTTTCATATAATTACCTATATAGAGGTAGGTGTCTGTATGGCGGCGCTCCCGCGCCCTGCCACGGCAGCTAAATGAGGCTGTGAGAAAAGTGTGAGACAGCCTGCTTTTTATGTTAGCAGCGTGCATCGCCAGACCGGAAGTGTACGCTCCCGGACCGGAAGTGACGTTAGCGTTAGTATCAGTGGTACTGCGCATGCGCAGTGGGTCAGGTATCGCCATTTTGGAAGTTGGAAAGGAAATAGAGGGCGTGTGTGTACAGGCAGAATAATGTAAGAGTCGAGGAGGCTGATGTGAGGGAATGAGATAATTGGCTGGGAGAAAAGCCGCAAAGAAGGGCAGAGAGGAGAGGGAAGAGGTGAAAGAAAGATGAAGGGTAGAGAGATAAACTGAGGAGGGAAGGTGGAGGGTGATATATAGAAAGTAGTAGGAGTTGCTGAAAAAATGAAATAAATAAAATAAAATAAAAAATGGAATGAAAAATAAAAAATAAAAATAAATAAAAATAAGGAAAAATAATCAAGATGAAAAAATGGAATAAAAAGTAAAAAATGAGAATAAAAATAAAAAAGTCACAAATTGAAGGGTTGAAAAAAGAAAATGAAAAAATAAAAAATAAAGTATGAAAAATAAAAAATAAAAATGAGAAAATGGAAATAAAATGGAAATAAAATGAAAAAATAAAAATAAAAATAAAATAAAAAATATAAATAAAAATGAAAATAACCAAAAATGGTGAAAATCATCTTACCAGTATGGAGTGTAATTCAGCGATTCTAAAAAAATGGATAAGAAAATTATTAGAGCATTTTTAAAGCAGCCATTTTATTTAATCTTTTCACAATTCTACTACTTTCTATATATCACCCTCCACCTTCCCTCCTCAGTTTATCTCTCTACCCTTCATCTTTCTTTCACCTCTTCCCTCTCCTCTCTGCCCTTCTTTGCGGCTTTTCTCCCAGCCAATTATCTCATTCCCTCACATCAGCCTCCTCGACTCTTACATTATTCTGCCTGTACACACACGCCCTCTATTTCCTTTCCAACTTCCAAAATGGCGATACCTGACCCACTGCGCATGCGCAGTACCACTGATACTAACGCTAACGTCACTTCCGGTCCGGGAGCGTACACTTCCGGTCGGCGATGCTACGCTGCTAACATAAAAAGCAGGCTGTCTCACACTTTTCTCACAGCCTCATTTAGCTGCCGTGGCAGGGCGCGGGAGCGCCGCCATACAGACACCTACCTCTATATAGGTAATTATATGAAACCTCCCACTTTTCCAAATGCGACTACCATCATGCTACTACCCATTCCCTCTATTCTATGAGATATTAATGTCTATTTTGCCTCTCTTTCACTCACTAGCCTCCGATCAGGCCTACTCAAAACTGTTATACAGGTAACCCTTCAGTACTTTTTGCCTTTTACCTAATATTACTGGGATAGGCTGCTATACATTCCACTCTGTTTGTCCCATTTTTTACAGAGCATTATCCCTATTGCATTATTGTTACAAGTGCCTAGGTTTCTTATTATCCAGCATTCAGGTATCTCCTGCCTTTCTCTTTGTCCTTGTTTCTTTTTTCTTTTTTCTTTTTTCTTCCGTTGTCCCTGTGATTATCTCTTGCGCAGTGTCCGTGTTCTTTCCTATGATTAGCAATATGCTATTCTAAGCCCCAATACTAACAGCTAGTATGTATATTTGAACGTCTACATGTAATCTATACCTGGTGAATTTCTGTACTTATCCTTGTATATATTGTATATATTGTGTGCTATATTGTGTTTTTATCTTATACATACCGTTGTTTTTTGCTTGTATATACTTACCTTATTGTCTTTTTCTTCTTTTCTCAGTACCCCATGATTAAGACTCATATAGAGTCGAAACGTCGGGTATATTTGAATGTAGGAATATCTTTGTTATTTTACAAGGCACTTTTCAGCAACTTTGTGGAACACAATAAAATTATCATTTTTGCAAAAACCATAAGTCTATAGTGTGTGCGGTGAATTTCATACCTCTATAGTATCTGGTCCGTATAGGTCCACATTCACCAGCACCTTTATTTGTATATGACCTGGAGTGCACACCCATTTCTCTTATATAGTTAATACCCCTTGTGGTGTTTCTGCACCGGTCCACCAGATGTCAAATCATGATACATTTGCATATGATGCAACCACTAGCTCCGACATCTTGTCACATGTATCTAACGCAAACGACTTTCTCACTACTCCCACACAAGAGCTAAGAACACGGGACTACGAGAAGGAAAGGCGGAAACTGTTGTCCTTTGATCTACACAGCATCACATTAGCTGAATACCATAAACAAGGGAAAATCCCTAGAGGTCTCAGATGTAGTCTACGCCCCACCCTCTTTAGAGAAAACGAAGACTTTTGTATTAGATTTAGACAGATTTTGAACAATGTTCTCTCGACTTGATAATTCTAACGATTGAATACTTACAGAAGGGCATCACGGATACCAAAGAAAAGATACGGGCAATTGAAACCCAATTGTCTTCTACTCTGTCATCCTCTGATTGGTCTAACTTGAAGGACAAAACCGAGAAGATCATCTCTGATCAACGGAAATTTTTGGAAGAACGCAAACGTCAAAAGTTCCAGAGGGATACCGACGACTACAACAACAACAGAGTCTACCGATGGAACGACTCTTTCGGCTCAAATACCTGGCGCCGTCCCTATCAACGCAGAGCTGGATCATCAACCGAAAGCGACTCTTCAACAAGCTCTACAAGGATGCCTTTTTTAGGGAGAGGACGCAGGGGAGGCCCTCCACGCAACGAAAGACAAGAAGATCGAGGAGGAGAGAGAATGGCTACCCGCTCCCAGGTAATACTGAGACAAAAACGGTGATCAATATCTCCGCATATACCCTCTCCCCAGCTGAACTATCGGTACTGCAAAAGGGACTCTCCTTCTGCCCAACTCCAAGCTGGGACTCCTTCCAACTTGAGAAGGACCTACAGCGATTTTTCCGTTCTATTAGACTCAAAACTTATTTCGGGACACCCATGGACACCTCGGTATCTAGAATAACCCCCTCTGGGGATAGTTCTGATACTGAAATTTCCATCGACAAATTGGGTCTTAGAAACCCTAGCTCTTTCAATCCACCCCAATCCTTCCATGCAATAGAGACTTTTGTCTCTTTTGTACATCAGGATGTGAAGTCATTAAATCATGATCAAAAACTGGTTTTCTTCCCCGCACATAACAACTTAACATCCACCGAATCTCTAGCGTTGAAGGCGCTACAATGTAACAAATCTATTGTTATAAAACCGGCTGACAAAGGGGGTGCTACGGTCATTATGGACCATTCTTCGTACACCAATGAAATTAGAAGACAACTTTCCGATACCCATACCTACAAGGTGGTCCCAAGAGACCCTACCTTTGCCATCAACTCCAAAATTCAGACCTTGCTTAAGACCTCCCTGGATAGGGGTATCATTGACCAGAAGACAGTGAAATACCTTACTAATTCTCATCCAATTACCCCGGTCTTCTATATCCTCCCCAAGATCCACAAATCCCTCAATAACCCTCCTGGTAGACCCATTGTGGCATCTACCGATTCAATATTATCACCCCTCTCCGTTTACCTTGAGAAAATTCTCACACCACTTGTCAAAAACACCGATTCATTTTTACTGGACACAAGCCACTTCCTCACTGTTATCAAAGATCTTAAGATCATTCCACCTGACAGTCTCTTGGTAACGCTAGACGTTAATAGCCTCTATACATCCATAGCCCACACCAAGGGCATTGAAGCCACCAAGTCACTTTTGGAAACATCACACTTGACACAGGATTCCATCGAATTCTGTCTGGAACTTCTCACACTAGTTCTATTTGAAAATTTCTTTCTGTTTGAGGATACATTTTACGTACAATCAAGGGGTACCGCGATGGGAAGTAACGTAGCACCCGCCTATGCTAATGCATTTATGCACAGTTTTGAACAAAAATGGATATACCCTACAGATAGGTATAAGAATCATGTCAAATGTTACCACCGTTATATTGATGACATTTTTTTCATATGGGATAGCTCCCCGGAATCATTACTCTCCTTTCATACCTATCTTAACTCCATTGATCCAGATCTGCAGTTCACTATCCATTATAATACCAATAATATCCTTTCCTAGACACTCAGGTGTTAAAGGACTCGCCGGTATTCTGTCTACTGATCTCTATGTTAAGTCTACAGATTGTAACAGCCTTCTTCATTACTCAAGCAGTCATCCTAAATCTACTAAAAATAGTCTTCCAAGATCGCAGTTCACACGTGTCTCTAGAATTGTCTCCGATTCTAACTTATTAAAAACACGTTTAGAAGAGACATCACATAAATTTAGAGAGCGCAACTATCCAACAAGTCTCATCAAAAACGAAGTAACTCGTGCCTTGTCACCACCTGCCCCACCTCCATCTATCACCAAGAAAGAGAGGATTCCGTTCGTTCATACATACCACCCTCTGATGTCCAAAGTACACATGAGCATCCGTAAACATTGGCCGCTCCTGACACGGGCATACCCTTCCATTGAGGCATTCACATCTCCGGCCCTCATGTGCAGCAGAAGGACCACCAACTTAAGAGACAAATTGGTTCATGCAGACATGGGGAGTACACAACCTGGACCTTCACAAGGCCTTTTAGCACCACGACGACACGGGACATTCCCCTGCCTAGGTTGTGCCTCATGCTCTAACGTTATCAAATCTGATAACATCACCCACCCACGCACAGGAAAATCCTTTCCCATAAAGGGTTTTTTTACCTGTGAGTCCAATAATGTGATATACGTCATTAAATGTCCATGTGGTCTCCTATATGTTGGGGAGACCACCCACATATACGTGACAGAATAGCGAGCCATAAATCAACGATACGGACTAACAAAACGTGGCTACCTGTACCACAACATTTTGTTCAGTATAATCATTCTGTAGCCCAATTAAAATTTCAGGTGGTTGAACAAGTGAGGAGACATAGAAGGGGTGGCGACCACATTAGACGACTAAAACTCAGGGAGACATTTTGGATCCACAGATTGGATACCTTATTCCCTAAAGGCCTCAATAGGGAGATTAATTGGCTGCTTTAACAATGCTCCTATAATTTTCTTATTCCATTTTTTCTAGAATCGCTGAATTACACTCCATACTGGTAAGATGATTTTCACCATTTTTTGGTTATTTTCTATTTTTTATTTTCTATTTACTCTATTTTATTTTTATTTTTATTTTTTCATTTTATTTCCATTTTATTTCCATTTTCTCATTTTTATTTTTTATTTTTCATACTTTATTTTTTATTTTTTCATTTTCTTTTTTCAACCCTTCAATTTGTGACTTTTTTATTTTTATTCTCATTTTTTACTTTTTATTTCCATTTTTTCATCTTGATTATTTTTCCTTATTTTTATTTTTATTTTTTTTTTATTTTTCATTCCATTTTTTATTTTATTTTATTTATTTCATTTTTTCAGCAACTCCTACTACTTTCTATATATCACCCTCCACCTTCCCTCCTCAGTTTATCTCTCTACCCTTCATCTTTCTTTCACCTCTTCCCTCTCCTCTCTGCCCTTCTTTGCGGCTTTTCTCCCAGCCAATTATCTCATTCCCTCACATCAGCCTCCTCGACTCTTACATTATTCTGCCTGTACACACACGCCCTCTATTTCCTTTCCAACTTCCAAAATGGCGATACCTGACCCACTGCGCATGCGCAGTACCACTGATACTAACGCTAACGTCACTTCCGGTCCGGGAGCGTACACTTCCGGTCTGGCGATGCACGCTGCTAACATAAAAAGCAGGCTGTCTCACACTTTTCTCACAGCCTCATTTAGCTGCCGTGGCAGGGCGCGGGAGCGCCGCCATACAGACACCTACCTCTATATAGGTAATTATATGAAACCTCCCCACTTTTCCAAATGCGACTACCATCATGCTACTACCCATTCCCTCTATTCTATGAGATATTAATGTCTATTTTGCCTCTCTTTCACTCACTAGCCTCCGATCAGGCCTACTCAAAACTGTTATACAGGTAACCCTTCAGTACTTTTTGCCTTTTACCTAATATTACTGGGATAGGCTGCTATACATTCCACTCTGTTTGTCCCATTTTTTACAGAGCATTATCCCTATTGCATTATTGTTACAAGTGCCTAGGTTTCTTATTATCCAGCATTCAGGTATCTCCTGCCTTTCTCTTTGTCCTTGTTTCTTTTTTCTTTTTTTCTTTTTTCTTCCGTTGTCCCTGTGATTATCTCTTGCGCAGTGTCCATGTTCTTTCCTATGATTAGCAATATGCTATTCTAAGCCCCAATACTAACAGCTAGTATGCTATATTTGAACGTCTACATGTAATCTATACCTGGTGAATTTCTGTACTTATCCTTGTATATATTGTATATATTGTGTGCTATATTGTGTTTTATCTTATACATACCGTTGTTTTTTGCTTGTATATACTTACCTTATTGTCTTTTTCTTCTTTTCTCAGTACCCCATGATTAAGACTCATATAGAGTCGAAACGTCGGGTATATTTGAATGTAGGAATATCTTTGTTATTTTACAAGGCACTTTTCAGCAACTTTGTGGAACACAATAAAATTATCATTTTTGCAAAAACCATAAGTCTATAGTGTGTGCGGTGAATTTCATACCTCTATAGTATCTGGTCCGTATAGGTCCACATTCACCAGCACCTTTATTTGTATATGACCTGGAGTGCACACCCATTTCTCTTATAGAGCACATGTGCCAGACATGGTATGTGAGTGAGGTTGCCAAGGCCCAGAGCTGCCACCAGATTTCGGCCATTGTCACACACTACCAAGCCTGGCTGGAGATTAGCTGACAAAAACCACACGTCGCTCTCCTGCTTGATGGCATCCCAGAGCTCCTGCGCTGTGTGGCTTCGATTCCCCATGGAAATTAATTTCAGGACGGCCTGTTGACGTTTGGCCACGGCTGTGCTCATATCGGTCGCAACAGGTAAGCGTTCACGGGTCCATGTGGAGGTAGACCGTGACGGCTCGTGCAGCGATGATTCTGAGGAACTGGAGTAGGAGGAGGAATCAATGTGTACAGACTGGATTCCTGCAATCCTTGGAGTTGTCAAAAAGGAGGAGAAAGAGTCACTGGTGACCGAAATTCATAGTGTAAAAGATAAATATTTATTTAACATTGCATAAGTAACACATAAATAAATAACATTGAAATCACATATACAGGACATGTGCAGATATATGGAGGAGAGTCTCCTAGCGGTTAGGGCAAAAATACAATTGTGGCATCAATAGTAATCAAACACATTGCAGCTCATAATACATAAAATATGTCAAAACCCCCAAAAATAGGAAGGTAAAGAGGTAACAGAGCTACAAATGCGATTGCCACACAAAATAGAGCATGTTCCACAGGTCATAGCGCTTAGATAATAAGGCCAATAGCGGTCAGTACGTTGCTGGCCATGTCTAATAAAGAACCATGCTCACCAAATATGATAATAGATGCCGCGCTAAGAGGGATCACCCCATATAGGAGATGCCACCCCCGACGCATACCTGCTCCTATTCGCTAATATGCGACATGTGATTTGATTGTGGGAGGCATTTAAAGGTCCTTGGTACCAAGCAGAGTTATCCCCTTGAGAAAGTGGCAGGCGTGCCACGAAACGTGCGTTATTATCTAAGCGCTATGACCTGTGGAACATGCTCTATTTTGTGTGGCAATCGCATTTGTAGCTCTGTTACCTCTTTACCTTCCTATTTTTGGGGGATTTTGACATATTTTATGTATTATGAGCTGCAATGTGTTTGATTACTATTGATGCCACAATTGTATTTTTGCCCTAACCGCTAGGAGACTCTCCTCCATATATCTGCACATGTCCTGTATATGTGATTTCAATGTTATTTATTTATGTGTTACTTATGCAATGTTAAATAAATATTTATCTTTTACACTATGAATTTCGGTCACCAGTGACTCTTTCTCCTCCTTTTTGATATCACATTTTATGAGTGGTGATTTCTGGTTATGCACTTTTTGTGTTACCCACATTCTTCCCTATATCCATGCAGCTGTATTTGATGTTAATCCTTGGAGTTGGCAGAACACGTACAGCGCCACTGGCAAGATCTGTACCCGGCTCCACAACATTGACCCAATGGGCAGTGAGGGAAAGGTATCGTCCCTGGCCATGGGTACTGTCCACGCATCGGTGGTCAGGTGGACCTTGCTACTGACGGCGTTTAGTAGCGCATGTTTAATGTTTCCCTCGACATGTTTTTGCAGAGCAGGGACGGCTTGCCTGCTGAAATAAAATCGGCTTGGCACATTATATTGTGGGACTGCCAATGCCATTAAGTTCCTGAAACTGTCAGTCTCCACCAGCCTGAATGACAGCATTTCAAGGGACAGGAGTTTTGCAATGCCAGCATTCAGAGCCTGTGCTCGTGGATGGTTTGCCGAGTATGGCCGTCTTTTATCCCATGCCTGTGGTACCGATGGCTGTTTTGTGGTCTGGGAGTGTGACGATGACTGTGAACTTGCTGCTGTGGGTGGAATAACAGTTTGTCTATGGACAACAGTGACCGAGGTTCTTCCATGGAGATCCTGTGAGGAAGCCGAACCAGGTGTGTGTGAGCTGGAGGTAGAGGCTCCAACACGACCTGAAGATGTAGGTGCTGCTGTAGGTTGGCCTACATCTCCAGTGTGTCTTTGTAACTCAGCTACGTGCTTTGTCCGTACATGTTTCCACATATTTGTGGTATTCAGGTTACTGATATTTTTACCTCTTTTAACTTTTTGCTTACACAGCTTGCATTGAACATAGCAAATATCATCTACAAGTCTGTCAAAAAAGGACCACGCAGTGCAAGTCATGGGAGCGCCAATTTTGACATTTCTAAGAGAACTGCTCCCAACAGGTGCCAAACTGGAGGCTACAGGCAAGCGAGTCTGCAGCCTACCTCTCCCTCCTCTTTGTAGCGTTGGGACAATCTCTTCCTCAGAGCTGCTCCCACCACCTTCCTGTTGCTCACGCCATGTTGGGTCTCGGACTTCATCATCTCCACTACCCTCTTCCAACACCTGCTGCTGTTGGATGGTCTGGGCAGCACCATGCTCCACAAAACCTGGCACCTGAGTCTCATCATCATCATAAGATGCGTTCTGCGGTGTGCTGTCCATCGGCACTGGCTCACCCGCCTCTTCAGATTGAGAGAGACACAGCTGTTGCGCATCACTGCATACTCCCTCTTCTTCAAATTGCAGAATGCTGCTTGCCTGTGCCCGTGTTTGCGAGCCAACAGATTCTGAGAACAGAAGCAGAGACTCAGCTGGCTCCTGTACAGAACTCTCTGACTGCCTGGGCAATTTGACAGGCGGTGAACAGACAGATGGTTGCTCAACAGTGTTGTGTTCCTGAGAGGAGGTGGAAGGAATTGAAGTCGATGCATTGGCTGCCATCCAACCAACAACGGCTTCAATTTGTTCTTCCCGCAGCAGGGGGGGACGCCGAGCTCCTACCAAACTGCGCATAAAGGAACGCTCATGGGTAAAACTGGTGGATGCTGTGTCACTGAGGGCGGCAGCAGCCACAGAATCCCCACGTCCTCTCCCTGCTGAAACTCCACGGCCACGACCACGTGCCTTACTCCCTGCCATCTTCATCTTGGTAGATTGATAAAGAAAGTCAGAAAAGTTATAAGGCCTAAGTGTGGTTATTATGCAGAGACTGAAGTGAACACTGAAACACAACTGTTCACAATCTGTGAAAGGCTACTCCTTTGTCTACTTCTATAGTGTTTGCAACCAATGTATTGAATACGGATGGAAGCGCGTCACACTAATAGATTATATTTATTTTAAATGGAATGGAGCAGAACCAATTGGAGAGAAATGAAAAGGATGAGGCACTGAGACACGCTCAGCAGAGTACAAGCAGCAGTGCTTGAACAAGTAACTGGAGCGTGATGTGCACTCAAAAAATAAAAAACACAGACTGAAGTGAACACTGAAACACAACTGTTCACAATCTGTGAAAGGCTACTCCTTTGTCTACTTCTATAGTGTTTGCAACCAATGTATTGGATACGGATGGAAGCGCGTCACACTAATAGATTATATTTATTTTAAATGGAATGGAGCAGAACCAATTGGAGAGAAATGAAAAGGATGAGGCACTGAGACACGCTCAGCAGAGTACAAGCAGCAGTGCTTGAACAAGTAACTGGAGCGTGATGTGCACTCAAAAAATAAAAAACACAGACTGAAGTGAACACTGAAACACAACTGTTCACAATCTGTGAAAGGCTACTCCTTTGTCTACTTCTATAGTGTTTGCAACCAATGTATTGGATACGGATGGAAGCGCGTCACACTAATAGTTAAATTGCATGGAGCAGCAAGAATTACACTGAAGAAAAAAAAAAGAGTCTGTGAGTGACACGTGCAGATGCCTACAGACAGCGTTGCATGCAGAGCAAACTGCAGCGTCACCTGCACTCACACACACCTTGCAGAGCTGTTAAAACAACACTGCAGGCAAAAAGAAGCTTTACACAGCGGTTGGTGCTAGCCTGCCTACAGCACAGTACACTAAATCGCAATCTCTAACTGTCCCTCAGAGTCAGCACAGCAGCGTTCTGTCCCTTACTGAATTCACAGCACAGTGACGCTAAAATGGCGGCGGCGCCTTTTATAGTGCATTCTGACATCATTTCAGCATCCAATCACAGCCATGCCATTAGTTAACATGACCGCAGCAGTACAGGATGTGCCCACACTTCTTAGGATTCCTCATTGGCTAACTAAAATCACATTGCCTCTCAAAGAATTATGGGAACTTCCGATTCCGGTATACGATATATGGAAAATATCGGAACTAAGTATCGAAAGGCCGAAACAGCTAATATCGGCCGATACCCGATACTTGCGGTATCGTATCGCTCAACACTAATGGTAACAAATTGCAGCTTTCGAGACTACTCAGGTCTTTTCATCAGGCAAAGACTAATACAAAATCTGAAGAATCACATATTTATACACAACACAGCACAGAAACAATGCAATTGATAAGACAAGTGACATGAAGCAGAACTCCCATAATGACAGTTCTGCTTCACGTCACTTGTCTTATCTATTGCATTATTTCTGTGCTGTGTTGTGTATGAATATGTGATTCTTCAGATTTTGTATTAGTCTCGAAAGCTTGCAATTTATTACTGGGACCTGGACACTTTGAATTGCGGTTAAAAGAGAAAAAGAAAAAGGAAAAAAATCTACAATTGGTGAGATTGTAACTATTTATTCTCTACAACTTGCAACAAATGATATGAGGCAGATCAATCTCTTTGATACACTAACATATGTGGACAATATAGATAAGATTAGCTCATTTTGAATTCCCTATGGTGGGGCTTTGGGTGTTATATTGGATCACAGAATATTATATGTGATGTGAAAATGTACTAAACCTACTCCTCTTCACGGACAGAGAGTTGAGATATTGGTTTTATTTCCCAAACATGAAGTTGAAATAAATATTTGTGCAATTTGTATGATGGTCAATTATTCACATTGATTTTATGGAGGCTTTAGACCTCTTTTTAGAAACTAACTGGTAAAAGTTATGTTTTAAAACCAAATTTTTTTGCTATTATTTTTGATTTCTTCTGTGGTAGAAACAGTGAGGGAGACTGTCTGCTAACTCTCTGGCTATATAATTCCACTGAAACTGCTCTGACTAAAGTTACCTATGACCAACTAACCCCAATACCAAGTGATAATACATTGTCCTCCTCCTTCTGTACCTGTCCTCTGCCTTTGAATCAAGTGGCCATTCCCTCCTACTACAAAGTCTCTCATCTCTTTTCATCACAGACTTCGACCTATCTTTATGCCCTTCATACACACGTATGGCACACATATCTACCTTTGTGGACCCAATATCACCTCCTTACAAACCAGAATATCATAATGTTTGTTCACTAGTTCATCTTCTATGGTAGATTTTTAAGACTTAACATGGATAAAAGAGAATTCATCACCTTTCCCCCATCTGACTCATCCCCCCAACAGAACTACCTATCAAAGTCAATGGCTGTTTATTCTCCCCAGTCCTGCCTTGGGGTAATCCTTGACTCCGATCTTTCCTTCAAACTACATATTCAAGCCCTTTCCACAACCTGCTGACTCCAACTCAAAAATGTTTCCTGGATCCACATGTTCCTTAACCAAGAATCTGCAAAAACACTAGTACATGCCCTCATCATCCCCTGCCCCAACAACTTTGCGGCTTCTCCTCTAACACTCACGCATCCCTCCATTCTATCCTAAACTCTGCTGTTCAATTAATATACCTGGTCCCCACTATTCCCCAGCCATTCCTCTCTGTTAATCACTCCTCTGGTTCCCCATGGTCCAAAAACTCTAGTTTAAAACATGACAAAAAAAATCCACAACTTGTCTCTTCCACACATCTGTGACCTAGTGTTAGGCTTTGGGCGAAGGCTGGATCCAAACTTGGATCTGAGGAGTCTGTGGTCTCCCATCCTTGTCCAGTGGGGGCAGATGCTGCTCAGCTTCGCCGTCGGTCCCAACAC
Source organism: Oophaga sylvatica (assembly GCA_033576555.1). Classification (NCBI taxonomy): domain Eukaryota; kingdom Metazoa; phylum Chordata; class Amphibia; order Anura; family Dendrobatidae; genus Oophaga; species Oophaga sylvatica. The sequence continues at coordinate 571,254,191 of JARQOD010000004.1, read as the reverse complement.
CTAGCCAATACAAGAGAAGTACAAGCTGTTGCAAGGTTCTTTGTTCCTAGTAGCTTTAAGCATAGGTTTCAGAAAGGAACAGGGCTGCCACTGCCTAAGTCCAGGATTTCTTGCACTGAGCATGCCCGTGATGTGGAGGACCGTGATTGGTGATTTGGTATCAGCTGATCCGGTGACCTGGCACCGCCTGATTGGTCACGGGTGATGTCATCAGTGATGCGATTAACGAGATGGCTGGGGCCAGGGCTTAGCCCTTAAATAGCCTGGCTGCAGGCACGGCGGTGCGGTCAGGTCATACTAAATAGGTCGTGCTCATGTGTGGACGCATTAGAATCTGAGCTCCACATACTCTCTAGTTTTTCTCTCCGGGACCTGCCGATGCCAGAGTTAGCTTGGCTAATTAGCACAGGTCCTTTCAGGCAGGTTAGTTGATGCTAGGCAGGTAATCAATGTGGCGCAGGCTAGCTCTGACAGAGGGTAGCTATAAACCCTGAGCAGACTGCGGGGCTCGTAACCTGGGCATCGCCTGCCAGCTGAACAGAGAGTTGCTCAATCCGGTCGCACACCGGCTGGCAGCATGTACGCCTGGTGTTAGTCGCATGCACTTCCTAAATGGCTGGCAAGTGGCTTCTGTGCAGTTATCAGGGCCACGTCTACGCCAGCCTGCAGCACATCTCCCGTGACGTTAACGGAGATAGTGCAAATCCAATATCTTGCTTAGTGTGAAGTAACACAAGCAAGACCTTATATTTCTGTTGTCAGTTTTCACCCTCATACCCGAGGGGTGTTCGGCCGCAGCATCTCTAGCTGCAATGCAGACCCC
>JARQOD010000004.1:571237273-571253268 GCA_033576555.1 Oophaga sylvatica | reverse complement strand
ATTTTCTGGTGACAGGAGATCCTGCAGAGGGTTTATGAATCAATGCTCCATTCAGCTAGAAATGATGGAGGCATGGTTCCCCTCCGAAAGGGCTAAAGTGGGTTTTGTCATATAATTACTTTCCAGCAAGGCTTGGAGTGGGCTACTCCTCTGTGGGAGCGGAGTGACGCGGTAGTGGCTAATGTGGGTCTCTTTCTTAGAACACTAAAAAGTGTGTTCCTCGGTCCTCAGGTTACACATGATACGGCTCTTAAACTTCTTGAATTAGAGCAGGGGTCGACCACCGCCAGTCACTATGCCATCCAATTCAGAACCCTAGTGGCTGAATTGGATTGGTCTGAGCCGTCGCTAATCCCGGTGTTCTGGAAGGGTCTGGCTGAGCATATAAAAGATGCTCTAGCTACCAGGGAGATTCCAACCTCTCTGGAAGAGTTAATTACTCTTGACACCGAATAGATTTGAGTCATTCTGAACGCAAGTTAGAGCTGGAGGCCCTAAACCTCGGTTCCAGCTGGCACCTTCGTTCTCTAGACCCATCTCCACACCCACGGTTCCCGACACGAAACCTGAGCCTAGGGATATATCCAGGATTAAGAATAAGTCTCCTTGTTTCCGTCCTGCTCATCTCTTGGAGTATCCCAGTAATAAGGGTTCCAAGCGATCGGGAAAACGAGCGGGTCTAACCACCGTTGGAGGAGGTGTGTTAGATTCAGAGACTTCTTCCTCCAAACTAATATATGAGGTGACGTTGCTCTTCGAAGCAACTGCGGTTTCTGCCAAGGCGGTGGTGGACTCTGGGGCAGATGGCAATTTTTTGTCGTTAACCTTTGCCCAGAGACATGCCATTCCCATGGAGTTACTGCTCAAACCAATGAACATTAAGGTAGTCAACGGTTCACTGTTAGACACACAATCACCCACCAGTCGATTCCCCTCACCATGTCATTTCCTCAGGGTCACCAGGAGGATATCTCTTTTCTTATTATTCCCGGTGGATTAGATGAGATGCTACTAGGCCTTCCATGGCTACGTTGTCACAATCCACACATTAACTGGAATACGGGGGCAGTTTATTCCTGGGGTGAGAAGTGGCTTCTCAGTGTATGGTGGCATCAACCAGCAAGGTAGCTTTAAAACAGCCGGTCGGTCTGGCTGCTCTTCCAGAGCAGTATTGGAGCTTTGAGGATGTCTTTACTAAAAAGGCTGCAGAGACTTTGCCTTCCACAAACCTTTATGACTGTTCTATCGATTTGATCCCCGGTTCTGAGCCCCCTCGCGATAGGGTTTATCCCCTGTCTGTCTCCGAGATACAGGCCATGTCAGATTATATCAAGGAGAACCTGGCCAGAGGGTTTATCAGAAAATCAGTCTCTCCTGCTGGAGCGGGGTTTTTCTTTGTTTAGAAGAAGGGGTGTGATTTGCATCCCTGCATCGATTACAGGGGATTAAATGCAATCACCATCAAAAATAAATATCCCCTACCCCTGATCTCTGAATTATTTGACAGACTGCGAGGGGCTAAAATTTTCACAAAGTTGGACCTGCGAGGGGCATATAACCTCATACGAATCCGTGAAGGCGACGAGTGGAAAACGGCATTTAACACTCGTGATGGCCAGTACGAGTACCTCGTCATGCCCTTCGGATTGTGTAATGCTCCCGCAGTTTTTAAGGATTTCGTCAATGATATCTTTCGGGATTTATTGCTATCTTCTGTGGTAGTATATCTTGATGATATCCTGATATTTTCCCCGGACCTCTCCACACACAGAGAAGATGTTCGCAGAGTTTTTTGAACACTTGCGTGCAAATTCTCTGTATTGCAAGCTGGAGAAATGCCAGTTCGAGCAAGAGTCTTTACCATTCCTGGGTACATCGCATCCAGTAAGGGCTTGGCCATGGATCCACAAAAGTTGGTAGCCGTACAGAATTGGCTGGAGCCCCATTCTCTGAAGGCGGTACATCGCTTCATGGGGTTTATCAATTATTATCGGCAATTTAACCTCATTTTTCCACACTGGTGGCTCCTTTGGCCTCTTTAACTAAGAAAGGTGCCAATCCTAAGAATTGGTCTAAGGAGACATCCGAGGCCTTGACGGGAGATTAAATCTCATTTTTCTAAAGCTCCCGTCCTCCATCGTCCGGATGTCGACAAGCCATTTTTTCTGGAGGTCGATGCCTCCTCGGTTGGAGCAGGAGCGGTTCTTCTCCCAAAAGAATGGGCAGGGTCAGAGAAGACCATGTGTTAAGGGCCTGCATAACGCACCTAATAGATATTAAGGAGAGGTAATCTATGCAGGGACGTAATTCTTCGTTCTTCTTCTGCATGAAGAAGAACCCCGCCCCAGCAGGTGACACTGACTTCCTAATGAACCCTCTTGCCAGATTCTCCTGGATGTATTGGGACATAGCCTCCGTCTCCGGGAGAGAGAGGGGATAAACCCTTCCCTGGGGCGGTTCTGCTCCAGGCAAGAGGTCAATAGGACAGTCATAGGGCGGTGAGGCAGAAGAGTCTCCGCAGCCTTTTTGGAGAACACATCTACATAGGACCAATAACACTTGGGAAGGGAAGTGAGATCTGCAGGTATCCCTGTAGTAGTAACCTGAGCACTCTCCCTCATACATCTACCTTTACAAGATTCATTCCAACCTCGTATTCTCCCAGAGGACCACTCAATATGTGGGGAGTGAAGACGAAGCCAGGGTACTCCCAGCAGAGCCTCATCTATACCCTCGGAAGGACTAGGAAAGAGATAATTTCCTGATGGGAAGGAGACATAGATAATGTGAGAGGGATTGTCTGATGTGTGATCTGTGAAGGCAGTATTGATCCATTCACCACTCGAACAGTCACTGGTTTGGCGAGCAATCACCTGAGTTATTGTGTGGCGGAGAGCGAAGGCAGAGGACATAAAATTCCCCTCTGCTCCAGAATCCACACAAAGCTCAACTGTTAGAGTGGATTGACCAAAAGAGATTGTCCCTTTAAAGGACAGCTGGGAGGCAAATGCCGCTGAATCTAGTGAACCTCCTCCCATGGTTACTAGACGCGATCATGTTCCCGATCGCTGGCGACATATATTGGCATAATGTCCTAACTGTTGGCAATTGTTACAAACCACGGGTACTCAAGCGGGCCGAGACTTAGGTCCCGCTCTAGCAACCTCCATGGCCTCCTGGGAGTCGAACGCCTGAATGGGAGATTCTAGAGGTTTGGCAAAGGTGGAAGCCAGCCGGAACCTCTGCCTACAATGGGCCTGCTCCAACCTCCGCACGTGAAAACGAAGGTCGATGCCGTAGATATGGAGAAATAGCTTCTCCAGTGAGGCAGGAATCTCCCTGGTGGCCAAAGCGTCCTTTACATGGTCAGCCAAACCTCTCCAGTATACCGGAATGAGGACTTTATATCCGGCAACTCTAACTCAGAGGCCAGAGTCCGAAATTGGACCGAAAACTGGCTGACCATGGACGGACCCTGTGACATTGCCAGCAGTTGGAGCGCCGTATCGTGGGTGACCTGAGGGCCTAAGAAGACCTTTTTAAGAGCCTCCAGAAACCGAGAAGAACTTCGCCCACACGATCCTCGCGCTCCCACAGCGGCGTTGCCCATTCCAACGCCCTGCCCGACAGATGTGATACTATGAAACCGATTTCTGCCCGCTACGGGGGAAACGTGCAGCCAGAAGCTCAAGCTGTATAGAGCACTGGCTTACGAATCCCCGACAATGTTTACTGTCACCAGAAAATTTGTCTGAAAGCGGGAGATGGGATAAGGTCGGGCACAGGTGGCGGAGGACAATCTTGCTGCCGCTGCGCTAGCAGCCTGAACAGCGACTGCAGTAACATCCACAGCTAAGGTTGTGCGCTCGAGAGCCGCCAACCTACCATCCTGCTGCTGAATGAACTGCCCTAGGCGCTGGTTGTCTGTCATTTTACTAGCCAGACCCTGGCGCTAGTGTTATGTTAAGGGCCTGCGGAACGCACCTAATAGATATTAAGGAGAGGTGCGTTTGCAGCCCGGGGTCCACCGTGCAGTCAGAGCCTGCTGCTAGTAAGATGGCGCAAATAGGCAGTATGAGCAAACTCTGTTATCCCGCAGAGTCGCAGATGTAAACGCCGTAGCACTATATGGCGATATAAGCAGACTCTGTTAATTCACAGAGCCTGCTGTGACAAAGACTGTGTCCTGTCAGACTCACAGGGGACACAGATGACTGCTAATCGGATTGCAGTCTGTGGTCATGCAATCAGAGCACAAGCAATAATCTCCTCACCAGAGTAGCAGGTATTCTAATGGCATTTTCAGCCGAGCCCTGAACACGTGCATACAAAACTCCTCACCGGAAGTGCCAGTATTCTAGGGGCTTATTTCATCCGGACCTAACCACATGTATACATGACCACAGTGGCGCAAGCATGTAACAGATTTGATACTAGCGCATGGCCGAGCGGACATGTGCACCTTTTATAGTAGCAGCTACAGGACCTTCCAGAAAAGGACCAATGAGAAACTGTTCCAGAACACAAGCAGTTTCAGGACCTTCCTGGCAGACCAATGGGAGTCGCTGCTGTAACCGAGCATGTGACCCCTGATCTCCAATGGGAGATCTTGCCCTGGCATGCTCAGATGGAGAAAACGCAGGACTTAGTCCCAAGACTGCCTGCTCCAGCACTGGTTATAATAGAGGAACCAGAAGAGGCAGCAACAAGCCTCTGCACAGTATTAGACTGTGAGCGAGACACTGGGACCGACGTCTCCACTGAGCAGGCTCCACTGCAGCCGGAGATGGATGGAGACCACAGCGGGACTGGTTTGAGATTCCCCTTGTGCAGCAGCGGGAACTCGATCCCTAACACCATGTTTCTTCTTCTCCAAGACCTTTTCTCCAGCAGAGAGGAATTACACGATTAGGGACAAAGAATTACTTGCCATAAAATTGACTTTTTCTGTGTGGAGATATTTCTTGGAAGGAGCTGAACACCCTTTCGTGGAATATTCCGATCATAAGAATCTCTCGTATCTACAGACGGCGCAGCGTCTTAACCTGAGCAGGCTCAGTGGTCCCTCTTCTTTTCCCGATTCAATTCTTCAATTCACTTTCTAAAAGGGAAAAGAATCCTCGGGCAGACAATTTATCTCGGTCTATGGATACGACAGAGGATGATGACGAGCCCAGACTCATCGTTCCTCCTGGAGTATGCGGACGGTGGCACCGGTGACCTTGGACCGGAAGATGTTCGTTCCTCCTAATTTACAAAATGAGGTGCTCTCTTGTGCACATGATTCTAAGATTAGAGGTAATTTTGGAGTCAAACGTACCACTGAGTTTCTCCAACGGTCGTATTGGTGGCCTCGGTTGCCCGAGGATGTTAAAGAATATGTCCAGGTGTGTATCTCCTGTGCGAGAAATAAAGCCTCCCATCAGAGACCGGCTGGTCTACTCCATCCATTACCTGTGGCAAATAGGCCTTGGGAGCTGATTGGGATGGATTTTGTGGTTGAGTTACCTAAGTCCCGGGGTAATACGACTATATGTGTGGTCTCTGACCACTTTTCTAAGATGGTTCATCTGGTAACTTTGCCTAGGGTTCCTTCTACCCAGGTTCTAGCATCACTGTTTATTCGTCACATTTTCCGTCTCCACGAAATGCCTGATATGATTGTCGTCGATCAAGGTCCACAGTTCACCTCTCGGTTCAGAGAGAATTGTGTAACTTACTCAGTATTGAACTGAATCTCTCTACTGCCTATCACCAGGAGACCAATGGTCTGGTGGAACGCACTAACCAGACGCTTGTGACATACTTGCGCCATTTCGCTTCTGCCAACCATAATGATTGGGCGACATTGCTTCCTTGGGCAGAGTTCGCTCTAAATAATTGCAGTGGCGGATTTCCACAGGTCAGACTCCGTTTCTTCTGAATAATGGTCAGCACCCGCGTTTTCCGGTCCCCATGCCAGTTAGCTCTGGGAGACCTGGAGTCAGAGATTGGGCTATGGAGGCATGGGACATCTGGGACCATCTGCAAGATGCTTTATTGGCCTCCAAGAACCGGATGAGACAGTCGGCTGAAACTCATCGTCGTCCAGCCCCCGTGTTCGCCCCAGTGGACAAGGTCTGGCTTCCGGCTCACAATATCAGAGGACGTGGAAATCTGCTAAGTTTGCCCCCTTTTTAATGGTCCTTTCAAAATCTTGGCCCAAGTTAATCACGTAGTGTACATTTACAATTGCCCCGGCACATGAAGATTCACGACACTTTTCATGTATCTCTCCTTGATGAAATTCTCAGAACCTCAACTTGATTCTGTCACCAGAGGTGATGATTTTGAGGTACAGGCGATTGTGGGGTCTAAGATAATTCGGGGGAAAAAGTTTTATCTGGTACATTGGAGGAATCGTTGTTCTGAGGACCGCACTTGGGAATCCGTGGACCATATTCATGCCCCCCGGCTCAATGAGGAATATTAGCGTCAGGTGGGGGGATGTTAGAGGGGTGGATAATGTTAGGCTGGATACAAACTTGGATCTGAGGAGTCTGTGGTCTCCCATCCTAGTCCAGCTGGGGCACATGTTTGCTCAGCTTCGCCGTCGGTCCGAACGCTTAGCCATTACAAGAGAAGTACAAGCTGTTGCAAGGGTCTTGTTCCTACTAGCTTTAAGCATAGGTTGCAGACAGGAACAGAGCTGCCACAGCCAAAGTCCAGGATTTCCCTGCACTGAGCATGCCCGTGACGTGGCGATCCGTGATTGGTGATTTGGTATCAGCTGATTCGGTGACCTGGCACCGCCTGATTGGTCACGGGTGACGTCATTAGTGATGCGATTAACAAGATGGCTGGGGGCATGGCTTAGCTCTTAAATAGACTGGCTGCAGGCACGGCGGTGCGGTCAGATCATACTAAATAGCTCTCTGGAACCTGCTGATCCCAGAGTTTGCTCGGCTAATCAGCTCAGGTCCTTCAGGCAGGTTAGTTGATGCTAGACAGGTAATCAATGTGGCGCAGGCTAGCTCCGACAGAAGGTAGCTATACACCCTGAGCAGACTGCGGGGTGCGTAACCTGGGCATCGCCTGCCAGCTGAACAGAGAGTTGCTTAGTCCGGTCGCACACCAGCTGGCAGCACGTACGCCTGGTGTGAGTCGCATGCACTTCCTAAATGGCTGGCAAGTGGCTTCTGTGCAGCTAATAGGGCCACGTCTACGCCAGCCTGCAGCACATCTCCCGTGACGTTAACGGAGAGAGTGCAAATCCAATATCTTGCTTAGTGTGAAGTAACACAGGCAAGACCTTATATTTCTGTTGTCAGTTTTCACCCTCATAATCGAGGGGTGTTCGGCCGCAGCATCCCTGCTGCACCCCAGGGTTCGGCTGCTCCCTATTATTTATAAAGTTGTTGCAACCGTTCCCTTAACATCTAGTCTCCCGTTACTTACCTGCACAAGACCTCCAATCATCACAAGATATCCTTTCTGATTCCCCTCTTATCACCTCTTCTCACAGTCACATACAAGATTTCTCCAACACATCTTCCCTACTCTGTAAATCTCAACCCCAACATATCAGACTCTCACCTACCGTGGAAATCTTCAAGGAACCTGAGACCCAACTGTTCTGACAAACATACAACCTGCAGTAACCCTCCTACCACAATACTGCGCATGACGAGCTCTACCCTTCCCTACTGTATCTTCATCCATCCAGTGTATACTGTGAGCCCTCGTGGGCTGGGTCCTCTTCCTCCTGTACCAGTTGGTGACTCATTTTGTTCAAGATAATCGTACTTGTTTTTTCATTATGAATGTTAGGGTTCAAGTTCCCGCTGCTGCACAAGGGGAGTCTCGAACCAGTCCCGCTGCGGTCCCCCATTCATCTCCTGCCCCAATTTCAGAGGCATCAACCTCCACCTGAAATGGCAGAGAGAAACATCAGGCTGCCGTAGAACAGGAGCAGAAGTGAATCTCTGCTTAAGTTCCTGAAATGCAGAGACTGCCTCAGGAGGCCAATTCACCACATCAGAACCCTTTTTGGTCAAATCAGTTAATGGTTTAACAATAACCGAGAAATTACCAATAGTGTTGAGCGATACGATACTGCAAATATCGGGTATCGGCCGATATTAGCTGTATCGGGCTTTCGATTCCGAGTACCGATATTTTCGTCATATCGGATACCGGAATCGGAATGTCACTGTCACTGTCAGTGTCCGTCGGTCGGGACTGTCAGTGTCCGTCGGTCGGGTCTGTCAGGAGTCAGCGGCACTTACCTGGCAGAAGATCTCCGGCGGTCACGGGCTGGACTGCTTCATGGCCGCCATCATCTTTCCCCGGCGGTCACATGCAGTTTTCTCGCGATAACTGCAGTGACTGCTGGGTAATCCGGCCGTAAAGCAGTCAGTCCGATGACGTCACCGCCGGGGAAGCAGGTAATCAGCTGTGCTGCGTCGCGGTGACATTGCGATGTAGCAGAGCTGGATCGTCGTGGGACAGTCGTTACTATGGACTGCGTCGGACAGGTGGTATACTGTTGGTTTTTTTTTTTCTTTTTTTACAGGAGATCGATGGCGTCGCAGGAATGAGAGTACAATAAAAGAAATGAAAACTGTGTTGTCTCTTTTATTTCATTAAAATACTTTTTTCTTGCTTTGTCTTTTTTTTATGCATTTAATAACTTTGGGATTAATAATGGATCGGTGTCTTATTGACGCCTCTCCATTATTAACGGGCTTATTGTCACCGTGCAATCAACGGTGACATTAACCCCTTATTACCCCACTTGCCACCGCTACAGGGCAGTGGGAAGAGCCGGGTAAAGTGCCACAATTGGCACATCTTTTGATGCGCCAAATGTGGGGCTGCTGTAGCCTGGTATTATCAGGCTGTTGAGGGCCAAAATCCATGGGCCTTGACAGTCTTTTAATACCAGGCTGCAGCAGTCTGCATTTTACTTGGCTGGTTAACAAAAATAGGGGGACCCCTACGCCGTTTTTTTTTCGAGGGGATCCCCTATTTTTGTTAACCAGCCAAGCTAAGCAGACTGCTGTGGCCTGGTATTATCAGGCTTGCAAGGTCCATGGATATTGGATCCTTACCAGCCTGAAAAACCAGGCCTCAGCAGTCTGCTTCATCTGGCTGGTTAACAAAAATAGGGGGACCCCACGCCAATTTTTTTCGAGGGGATCCCCTATTTTTGTTAACCAGCCAAGATATGCAGACTGCTGTGGCCTGGTATTATCAGGCTGGCAAGGTCCATGGATCTTGGCTCCTTACCAGCCTGAAAAACCAGGCCTCAGCAGTCTGCTTCATCTGGCTGGTTAACAAAAATAGGGGGGACCCCACGCCAATTTTTTTTCGAGGGGATCCCCTATTTTTGTTAATCAGCCAAGATATGCAGACTGCTGTGGCCTGGTATTATCAGGCTTGCAAGGTCCATGGATATTGGATCCTTACCAGCCTGAAAAAACAGGCCTCAGCGGTCTGTCTTCATCTGGCTGGTTATCAAAAATAGGGGGGACCCCACGCGAGTTTTTATTCTAAGGGAACCCCTATTTTTGTTAATCAGTTCCCTCTGACGTCACTGATTGTGTCCCTGGCTGACCTGAAGTGAAAGTGGAAAGCAATCAATTAAGCTTTCCACTTCCTCTCCTGTCAGCAGGAGAGGAACTTATTCATTTGGGGGTTTACTGTGAGGCTGCAGCATTAGCTGCGGTCCCTGCAGTAAACATTAACCTTTCTGAAGGATTACACTGTGGGACCTGACTGTGCATGGGATAGGTAAGAATAATTTTGCTTTTTTATTTTATTTTTATTACAGGAAATGGTTTTTGCAGTCAAATAAAAGATGCTCAAAAACATGTGTCTTTATTTCATTAAAATGATTTTTAATTAAAGTGTGTGTGTTTATTTTTATTTCATGCAATAGGATTAATAATTGATTGTTGTCTAATTGACAGCTCTCAATTATTAACCTGGCTTAAGGTGCACCTTTCAATTGCAATGTGGCTTTAACCCATATTAACCCATTCGCCACCGCTACAGGGCAATGGGAATAGACGGGCAAAAGTGCCAGAAAGGGCGAAGCTAATTATAGATTTGTCTTTTCTGGAGTGTCGGGGGCAGATGTTAGTAGCCAGGGGGGGCCAAAAATAATGGTCCCTCTCTGGGCTATTATTATCTGCCCCCATTCGCTGGCTTTGTCTGTCTGGTTGCGAAAATAGGGCGGGAGCCCACGCATTTTTTTTAAACAATTTTACACCTCATATATATATATATATATATATATATATATATATATATACATGTCATTGAATTTGTGACACATATATAATATATTTTATATTTATAGTTCATACACTTCTACATAGTATAATAGCCGCTAATTCAATTGCAGGCTTTTGTGAAAATGCAAAACCCGACATGAAATGACACTTGGTGTACATAGGGTTAGCCATGTCTTTTCATGTCCTTTGCTATCTGATTTGCACAAACAATTACATCAGTCTATGTGTGCAAAATTTCACACCTGTAGGGGTTTAATTAAAGGTGTAAATTCGTAGCAAAAAAGTCTGTTTTTTTTACAACGAATTTACACCTTTAATTAACCCCTACAGGTGTGAAATTTTGCACACATAGACTGATGTAATTGTTTGTGCAAATCAGATAGCAAAGGACATGAAAAGACATGGTTAACCCTATGTACACCAAGTGTCATTTCATGTCGGGTGCTTCTGTCTTTTCACAGAAGCCGGCTTTACCCGGCAATTGAATCAGAGGATATTTTACTATGTAGAAGTGTATAAACTATACATATATGTATATATATGTCACAATGACATGAATATATATATATATAATATATATATATATATGTATTCTATGTGTGTATATTTTAGTGTTTACAAGGAAATAAAGGTTTTTTTTAGTTGCGATATTTTGTTCCCATAGACTTACATGGGACTTCCGGTATCGGAATCGGATATCGCCGATATTTAGTGATATCGGCGATACCATTCCGATCCAATATTTTTAGATATCGAGCACTATCGCTCAACACTAATTACCAATAAATTTACGATAAAAATTGGCAAAACCCAAAAATCTTTGAAGAGCCTTTAATGAAGTAGGTTGGACCCAATCACAGATGGCCTGAACCTTGACCGGGTCCATTTCAATAACAGATGGGGACAAAATAAATCCCAAAAATGAGATCCTCTGTACGCCAAAAAGACACTTTGATCTCTTCACATACAGAGCATTCTCTCTCAAAATCTGGAATACAGTTCGAACATGTTTCACATGAGAGTCCCAGTCATTGGAAAAAATCAAGATATCATCCAAATAAACAATCAAAATTTATCCACAAAAATCCCCGAAAATGTCATTCATGAAGGACTGGAAGACAGAAGGAGCATTAGTGAGCCCAAAGGGCATCACAAGGTACTCAAAAATGCCCCTCAGGGTGTTAAATGCCGTCTTCCATTCATCCCCGTGCTTAATGCGAATAAGGTTATAATGCCCCCCTGAGGTCAAGCTTGGTAAACCAAGTAGCGTTTTTCCCCCTGGAAAACAGGTCAGAAATCAAGGGTAACGGGTATTGATATTTCACAGTAATATTGTTCAAAAGACGATAATCAATACACGGCCTTAATGAACCATCCTTTTGGCCACAAAAAAAAAACCGGCACCTAAGGGTGAAGAGGATGGTCTGATATGACCTTTCTCCAAAGACTCCTTGATATAAGACCGCATAGCGTCATGTTCAGGTACAGACAAGTTAAAAAGGCGACCTTTAGGGAATTTACTACCAGGCACTAATTCAATAGCGCAGTCATAGCTCCTATGGGGGGGCAAGGATGCAGATTTACTTTCGCTAAACACATCAGAAAAATCAATCAAAAAGTCAGGAACATCCTGAGCCTGGGGGAGGCAGAAAAAACAGGAGTGTTGGTATTAACACATTGGCAGCCCCAACTGGTTACAGACACAGATTTCCAATCCAAAACAGGATTATGAGACTGTAACCAAGGGAAACCAGCACGATAATGTCATGCAGATTATACAGAACCAAAAAATTTGCAGCTCTCCTGATGATCAGGTTCAACCCTCATTATCACCTGAGTAGAGAACTGAGGTTTATTCTCAGCCAAAGGGGTAGAATCGATCCCCAGTAGGGGAATAGACTTCTGTAGGGGTATCAAGGGAAACCCACAACGTTTAGCAAATCAAAAATCCATCAGGTTAATACTGCTCCCGAATCAACGAAAGCCTGAGCAGAAAATGAGGACAGAGAGCATATCAGAGTAACATTAATAAAAACTAGTCTGAACACTATCCAAGACAACTGAGCGTGCAAAACGTCCTTCCCCGCTTAGGCAGTCTGAAATAGCATGAGAGGCATCACCACAGTAGAAACATAACCCATTGCGCTTTCGAAATCATGACGCTGTGCCCCAGAAACCACTCTATCACACTGCATGGGTCAGAGCAGGTTCACAAGCAACACTATTCCAAGCATACTTCCCGCTCACGCAAACGTCTTCAATTTGAATCGCTAATGACATAGAATCATTGAGACCAGAGGGGACAGGGAATCCCACCATAACATCCTTTACATTATCTGACAGACCCTTCCGAAAAAGGGCTGCCAAAGCGTCGTCATTCCATTTGGTCAGGACTGCCCACCTACGGAAATCTCTGACAGTATAACTCAGCGTCATCAAGCCCCTGATTTAATGCCAACAAGGCTTTTTCAGCTTGATCAGTGACATTAGGCTCATCGTACAATAACGCCAAGGCCCTGAAAAAATGCATCAACATCACTCAAAACAGGATCCCCAGGTGTCAGGGAAAAAAGCCCAATCCTGAGGATCGCCGCACAGGAGAGAGATGACAATTTGAACCTGCTGCGCTGCGTTCCCTGAGGACTTAGATTTTAAGGCAAAAAAAAAATTTACAATTATTTTTGAAATTCAGAAACTTGGCTCGATCACCCCAAAAACAAATCTGGCATGGGAATCCTAGGTTCCCACAACCAGGCAACCTAGCAAGATAGGTAGCGATACTTGAACCTCAGTGGCAAGCTGATCCACATGGCCAGACAACTGTGCAAACTCCATTGAGAGAAAAAATCCTCCCCAGCACCCAGAGATACAGAGGGAAAAAAAAAAAAAAAATGCAGCAAACAGAAAAATATCTCTGACAACTCTGACAACCTTTTTTTTTTTCTTTCACAATATTTTTCCCTTTCTGTGAGTACCATATAATTTTCAGTTTTTGGCCGGTGATAACTGTTATGATTTGGTAGCTGAGAGTTCACGAAAAAAAGGCAATACACCAGAGCAGTTGGGAATCTATGAGATTGCAGTACCCTGACTAACCACCACAACTAGAGACAGCCGTGGAGCGTTCCTACGTTGGTCCTAGCGCCTCGTCACAGCCTGAGAAAAAACTATACCTAAAGATAGAAAGAGGAAAGCTATCTGCCCCGGAGCAGATCCCAAAGAGCATAGAAAGCCCCCAAACATGTAAAGGCGGTTAGACAAGAAGAAATACTGACACAGACAGAAAATAGTATGAGCAAACGTTGGGGGCCCAAGCTATCTAAAATAGAAAAGGATAGGAAGGGCACTTACTGCAATCCCAAAAAACCCTGAAAAGCACCAAACTTTACTAATTTCAAAAAAACACCTGAGATCACACGACCTCTACCACCTAAATAGTTTCTCTGGTGTAACAAAATCAAAACAGCACGCCACTGAAAAAAATGGAAAAAGCAATGTACAAACATCATGGCTGAACAAAACTGAGAGGGCAAAAGCCCCCGGAATGGACCCAGAAGGCTCCCACAGAAGTGCAGGACAAAAAGCAAAAATTCAAGCACAAAAGCAAAAAGAAGAAAATGTCTTATCTGTTAGCAGGAGATGAAGACACGACATAGCAGGCTAAAAGGAAACAGGAATCAAGGATTGAGACAAGAACAATTGATCACCGGCAACCCTGATGGGAAGGTGACTCCCTTATATAAGAACCAGTCAGTTAACACCTGATTCCCAATCCTCACAATCTCACTGGACAGTCCTACCTTTGTAACCACCAAGGGGAGTCCCTGCTCAGAACTCATTTCAAGTCCTTCACACAAAGATCCTCATTGGATTTCAGGGGTCACATTTTCAGGTACTGCAGCAGCTCCTATTGGTCCACCAGGAAGGTCCTGAAACTACATGTGTTTGGAACAGTTTCTTATTGGGGTCCTTGTTTCTGGCAGGTCCTGTACTGGGTTTCTATTAAAGGGTGTTTTGGCTGGGCCGCCCATTCGCTAATATCAATCTTAATTGCTTTGGGGGCCAGTGTGGTCATGTGTGTGTGGGTTAGGGCGGCGAAAAAACCCTTACAATACCGACTTAACGGTGAGGAGCTTGGGGATGCCCAGCTGGTCAGGTCCCGGGGTCCTAGATGCCCCCAGATTTTCCGGCATAACCATGAGGGTTAATTGCCATATTCAGGGCCTGGCGTTCAGACCATAGATTGGGGGGTGGACTCCCGCGAGGACATTGCGGGAAAGATCAGTTCTAAGGTTTTGCTACAATTCAACTTGTACCTGGGTGCCTTTACAGGACACAGAATTTGTCCCCCAGGGGCCCTGTGACGCAACAGGGTTCGTTTTCAACGCCGACAGTGCCCTACTGTTTTAAATTTTGCGGCTCAGGGTGTTAAGTGATTTTGCACACATCGCCGAAAAAAAC
The DNA here is from genome assembly GCA_033576555.1 of Oophaga sylvatica. Classification (NCBI taxonomy): domain Eukaryota; kingdom Metazoa; phylum Chordata; class Amphibia; order Anura; family Dendrobatidae; genus Oophaga; species Oophaga sylvatica. The sequence goes on along the minus strand of JARQOD010000004.1, from coordinate 571,238,527 downwards.
GCTGCGCCACTCCTTCAAGGCCTGTGAAAAACCCCATTTCCTAAAATTTCCACAGCGCTTAAGTTTATTTTGGCAACCTGGGGGAAAACAAGTTCCTTCTTGCCCCATTTTACAGCGCAGTTCCGCCTGACGGGGGACCCCGGCTGCGAAGAAACCTCCTACTATATTTTTTGGTGCGTTCCGCAGACCCAACAAAATATTAGTGCCGGGGTCTGGCAGAAAATGGGAGACCACGTCTCCCCATACACCTGCCCCTAAAGGTAGATTGGCGCTCTTAGCAAAAACCTCCTGTGGATGTTACCGCAGTCGCTGTTCGGTGCAAGGGAGCTGCGTCAGTTTGTCCCCCTGCCCTCTGCCCCTACATTATCCCCCTCCCGCTTCCCGACATGTTTGCCGGGACGCAAGCAATGTGGGGATTCGTGATCAGTGCTCAACAGCTCGAGCTTCTGGCTGCACTTTTCCCACGGATCGGGGACAATGGGTTTTTTAACAGAGTATGGTGGAAAACATCACCAAAATTGTAAAAAATGAATATAATCAAAAAAAATAGGATAAAAGGGAAACTGCCAAAAAGCTAAGCCAATCACAAAGGGAAAAAGCAGCCAAAAGATCCCATAAAAATTTTTCTTTTTTAACAACAATGTTTTAAAATTTCTGGGGGTAATTTAAAAATCGGGAAAATCATTAGAATGCCCTTAAACCCTCCCTAGAGGATCATCAAGTCCAAATAGCTGAGAACAAATCAAAGTTTTACAAAACATGGCTGCACTCATAGACCATTTTTGTATGCTAGGCTGGATGATTGACATAATGAACCCAGCCCATAGTGCAATTATACCTTAACAGAAATGGCCAGCCTTCGGGACCCCAAACCCCCAACGCGCGTTTTGGAGGCGCTCCTTCCTCAGGGGGCATACATGGAATACTAATGGCGTTTTTTATACCCACATATTGTCACCGGTTTTTACTCACCCCCTGCCTCGCGCTAACCAAGCCCGTGCTACAATTTAAATTTTGTTTCCCCTTTTGCCCCCTTTTTCACGCCGCAACCCCCCGCCATTCCCCAAGCGTTTATACATACGTCAGCATCCGAAACTCTGGTGGGGCCCCCCGTACCGGACGCCCCAAAAGGGAGAAAAAACATCGGAGAGCGGCCGGGCTGCGGGCTGGCAATTTTGCAATAGGGACACCCCAACTACCCTCTTGAAAACTGGCATAACAGTGGAGGAATAAAACCCCAATAGCGGTCAACAC
>JARQOD010000004.1:571159742-571237173 GCA_033576555.1 Oophaga sylvatica | reverse complement strand
TGTTTGTTTTGGGCAGATGGTGGTCTGGGTCCCGGATAGAAGGGCCATCTTCTAAGTGTAATTAGAGGCTAGACAACCCCAGGTTTTCTGTTTATGATTTGTTTTTATCTGTGTGCTGTGGACTTTATAAAACGGGTTGCGGCCAGTTTTCACCAATGCTGTCTGAATGAACTGTTTCCGTGCCATTTGTCTACCCAGACAGCGATCCTAGAGCTAAACCCCCGGAAAAAGGTACAATTGGTGGAGAATGCTGGGGCAGCGCGGGGCCTGTACAGTTAGTGCTGGAGTGGTGCATGCAGCACAGTGGCAAGAGACAGCATTAAAGGTGAAGTCTATTGAAATAGCAGCAGAAAAAAAAAAAAAAAAGTGTGTGTCAGCAGAAACGTCTGTTTGGAGCAGTCTTGGAGAGACGTGGCCCTGATAGGGTCTTGCAGAGAGAAAATGTTTGCACAGCAAAAGCTGAACTTGTTGTGAAAAGACTGTGGAATGTGCAGAGCAAAAGAAAATTTGTGGAGCAGTCTTAAAGAGACAGTAGCCCTAATAGACTTTGCAAAGGAAAAAAAAAAAAAAAAAAGTGTTTGCACAGCAAGGCTGAATTTTCTGTGGAAAAAGCTGTGAGTGTGTGTGCCTTGACTGAAGCTGCCGTTGTGAAGACAGAGATATCTAAACAGCATGGAGGCGCTTTTTGAACAAACGGCGCAATTAATATGAAACATAAGACTGCTGTGATTGAGACAGATGAGTCCGGCAGTATGGAGGACCTTTTGGGGTACCGGGGTGCAGGCCCGCGAAGCATGGAGCAGCAGCGCCTGCAGCACCAGCAGCCATGCAGCAGGCCCAGCAGCAATTCCTGCAGCAGCAGGAGAATAACCGGTTTTTGTTGAGCAGATGACAGCACCAAAAAAATTTCGGTGCCGGTCCGAAGTAATGTTGTGAAGGACCGGCGTTGTCCGCTATAAAAGAAGGCGGTAAGACGGTCTTGAGAAAAATGACACCTCGTGATGATGTGGAGGTATATTTACTAGGTTTTAGAGACTGGCAGAGAAGGGAATCTGCCACTATCTGAGGGCCATGGCGGTCGTAACCCATCTGATTGGGGAACCCCCAAAAAGTTGGGTGACCTGAGCAAGCAGGACAGCGAAGGGCTATGCCAAGTTGAAAGCGGCGATTCTTACCCGGCTGGGTGTTACGGTGACAGCCCGTGCCAGGGGAGTTCTAGGACTGAAGATACAGTTGGGAGTCTGCAGTCAGCAGGCCTGATTATGGAGTTGAAAAGGTGATAGTGGACCGCTACACCCAAGCACGTCCTCCTGGGTTACAGCCTCTGAGAGGTCGTCACTTCGGAGTTCCGGACGCTGAACTCTCGCGGTAGAGCGTTCCAGCTGTTGGGGACATGGGGTATGCGATAAGCGGGTTCAGGCCGAGGGGACATGTGGGTGGGAGAGTGTGATGGACAGTGTTGGAGCTGGCGTGAATTGCAGCCAACTGTCCAATAGAGGGGGAGCCTATGTGTTGTGATGTTGGCAGATCCCTCTCTCCTGCGCAGAGCCTGTGTGTGTGTCCACCTCAAGCCGAAGAGACTGGACCACAGGGGTCCCCGGTGGTTGTAAGTGACTGCCCAGCACAGGCCTCTTGGACTCAGAGAGTCCAGTGACTTCCGTATGTGACAGCCTGAGTGATAGGGACTTCATCCCTGATAAGCACCTGAGTGTGGTGTACATCCATGAAGACACCAAAGTCTACCCAGAGACTGCGTGGACTTGGTCCCCAAACTCGGGGAGGTTTCATATGAAGTGGGGGTAGTGAAGACCCTGGTGCACCCCGTTATATTGGGTAATGACTTTCCCCGGTCTAAGGATCTCTGGGGGAAAAATGTTTTGATGGACAGTGTGATGAAGCTCTACTGAGGGTGCGCAGTCCCGGGGGCGGAACACAATGCTAGTGGGCGTTAAACTTATGTGATAATGGATGATGACCATGATAATATTGATAATGATAATGATGATCATGATATTGATGATGACCATGATGAGGATGCTGATATTGATTAATGATGATAATGCTAATCATATTAGTGATGATACTGATGATGACGTGATAAAAGATGACATTTCTTTGCAGGTGATGTTGGGAGCGAGGATGGTGGTTCTCGGGAACCGAGTGTCCCTGACCTGCCTGGCTCCTGTGCAATTTTGGGGTGAGCCGGTGCGAGACCCCACTCTTAAAACGGCACAGGAGAATGTAATTGTTCTGAATGAGGTTCCCCAAGAGCCTGGCTCTGAGGAAAGGTTTCCTCATGCTGCCATTGAACAATAACCTATTGTATAGGGACACTGAAGTCCAGGGAGAGGTCGTGAGTCAGCTCCTGGTACCTGAGCTATATGGAAGTATAGTGCTGGGGTTATCAATAGTCACATACTTGGGACCACTGAGGGAAACCAGGACAGATGGTGAAGTTAATGTTGTGGATGACATGTTAACTAAGGTTCCAGATCAAGATGTGAATGAGAATGAATTGTATAACCCTGACAGTGAGCCGGATGTGAATGAGAATGAATTGTATAACCCTGACAGTGAGCAGGATGGAATGAGAATAAATTGTATAACCTGAAAGTGAGCCTGATTTGGCTGAGAAAAGGGGGTCAGACAGGGATAGTGGTGGTGATAGTGAGTCATCTGATGACAATAAAGCAACCAGTGCAAGTGAGGAAGGATGGTAGCAGAGGAGATTGAGAGTCCTGAGAGGAAGGTGAGGCTGACCTTGCAGTCGGACGGAGGTTGGCATCTGAAGATGTTGTACAGTTGGCCGGTTTCCTGGCGAAGACTAAGGTGAAAGACAGGACTCTGAAACTGAACACAGCACAAGTGGATGCTGTTGAAAATGAGAAGTTATCAATGTATGGTGTGGATCTGCATCAGGCCAAGGACTCTGAAGGTGATGCTGCAGAGGTGGAGAAAGCCATGGAAGTGGTGGACACCAGGCCAGGGTGCCTCACCAGAGGCTGATGTCTCAAGTGAAGCTGTGAGGGAACAAGACTGAGATGTGGGGAAGACTCTGCCCCGGAATTATGTTTTCTGGCCGGAGACAGCGGCGTGGAGGTGTTACTGTCCGGATCCGTGGCTGCGACTCGCGAAGCTCGGGCCGGAAATTCGGCGCCCGGTGCGCCATCGGAGTTCCCGAGCGACCCAAAGGATTGGATAAATCCCAAGGATGAGATTTTGAGACCTCGGGTTGGCCTTGGTGAGCTCAGGCGCATTTTTGGAGTCTACACTTGAACCACGTTCCCAGTGAGTGGGAGGGGCGATGTGTCGCTCCGTTGCCGCTGCAGATACACGGGAGCTCAGTGGGAATGCAGAACGTAGGTGGAAAGAAGACTGATGGTAGGGCTTCTGAGCATGTCCTACCAGAAGAGCCTGAAGAAGGGGCCAAAGACGTAAGGACGTCCAACAACTACAGGAGAAGATGGGTAGCCATGAGGATCTCCTGGAAGAAAGAAGTAAGAGCTCTGAGTCTTATGCAAAGTGAGCCTGTACCAGAAGAGGATAAATTATGTGTACGACCAAGAAAACGATCAGCTCCCTCTACAGTGCCAATCGTTTGAACAGTGTGGCTCGGAATGGTCAGAAACCATGACAGAGGCGCTTGGGTTCTGTGAGGTAGAATTTATGAATCAACTGATATTTAAGAAAGTAGATGTGCTAAAGAAAGTTTCAGGGGGAATTAGAGAAAACCCTATACCTCCTGTGACAGTTGGGTGACACAGGGTCAGTGCCCAAAAACAGGAGGTACGAAAGTTCTGAGGAAGAATCAGCAGAGCTGTTTGACGTGCCTGGTCGTACTTATCTGGTGAGCCACTATACGAGACTGGCTGGCACTAAAGTCAGATGAAACAGTGCAGGTTACCCGAGGCCCGCAGAGAGTATAGGCCTGTGAGGGTAAGGGTGGTGCGGATGCTTCAGATGAGAGAAAACTGATGTTGGCTATGACAGTGGTGAGGATGAAGCTGATGAGGGCCATGACTGGTCCAGAGTTCACTGTCTCTGTTGGATTGTTGACCAGCCCCCGGTCTGGATGACCAGCCTCCGGTCTGGAGAAAGGGGGGGGATATGTGAGACAGGAAGGAATATGTGGTGAATGAGGTGTATATTTCACCTAAGTACCTTGCTGACTGTATGAGCGAAATGTGTGGGCTTTGTAAACCTGGTGGTAAAGAAAGGTCACTACACCTGCCATTCAGTACACGCTTGCAGCTCAGACCTGAATCCACTCAGGTGTTGATTAGGGAAGCCAGAAGTAGGTGCTTGGGAGCACAGTAGAGAGCTCATTCAGTCTGGACAAGGGGTCCAGGCACGAAGGTGTCTCCAAGAGTGTGGGAGCTGTCTTTAGCCGGAACAGGGAGGTGTCCTGGCACAAGGAAGCAGTTCTAAGAGTGTGAGCTTATCTCAGTCTGGGGCAGGAAGTACCCGGACACAGGAGTAGTCGCAGTGAGAATCGTGCGAATAGCGACTGAATAGGAGGTGACCTCTCTCAAGTCTGGACATTGGAGTTGCCTTCAGACATAAAAGAGGAGTGTCTGTGAAACTCCCTATCTGGTAACATATATCATATGTGTTTTTTTGGGGGCACAGTCTGGTAGAGTCTGGGTCCCGGATGAGAGGGCCACTATCTAAGTTATTAGAGGCTAGACAAGCCCAGGTTTTCTGTTTATGATTTGTTTTTATCTGTGTGCTGTGGACTTTAATAAAACTGGTTGCGGCCAGTTTTCACCAAAACTGCTGTCTGAATGAACTGTTTCCGTGCCATTCTGTCTACCCAGACAGCGATCCTAGAGCTAAACCCCCCGAAAGGCTACATTGGTGGAGAATGTGGGGCAGCGCAGGGCCTGGTACAGTTAGTGCTGAGTGTGCATGCGCACAGTGGCAAGAGACGCATTAAGGTGAAGTCTATTGAAATAGCAGCAGAAAAAAAAAAAAAAAAAAGTGTGTGTCAGCAGAAACGTCTGTTGGAGCAGTCTTGGAGAGACAGTGGCTGAGGGTCTGCAGAAGAGAAATGTATGCCGCAAACTGAACTTGTTGTGAAAATGACTGTGGAATGTGAGCAGCAAAGAAAGTTTGTGAGCAGTCTTAAGAGACGTAGCCCTAATAGACTTTGCAAAGGAAAAAAAAAAAAAAAAAGTGTTTGCACAGCAAGCTGAATTTTTCTGTGGAAAAAAGCTGTGTAGTGTGGTGCCTTGACTGAAGTCTGCCGTTGTGAAGACAGAGATATCTGACAGCATGGAGGCGCTGTTTGAACAAACGGCGCAAGTTAATATGCAAAATAAGACTTGCTGTGATTGAGACAGATGAGTCCGGCAGTATGGGGAACTCGTTGAGTACCTGGTGCAGGCCCAGCGAAGCATGGAGGCAGCAGCGCCGCAGCACAGCAGCACATGCAGCAGGCCAGCAGCAATTCCTGCAGCAGCAGGAGAATAACGGTTATTTGTTGAGCAGATTGACAGCACCAAAAAGGATTTCGGTGCCGCGTCCCGAAGTAATGTTGTGAAGCACGGCGTTGTCCGCTTTAAAGAAGGCGTAAGACGGTCCTGAGAAAAATGACACCTCGTGATGATGTGGAGGTATATCTTACTAGGTTGTGAGAGACTGGCAGAGAAAGGAGAATCTGCCACTATCTGAATGGGCCTGGCGGTCGTACCCTATCTGGATTGGGGAACCCAAAAAGTTGGGCTGACCTGGCAAGCAGGACAGCGAAGACTATGCAAGTTGAAAGCGGCGATTCTTCCCGCTGGGTGTTACGGTGACAGCCCGGCCAGGGGAGTTCGTGACTAAGATACAGTTGGGAGTCGCAGTCAGCAGGCCTGATTATGGAGTTGAAAAGGTGATAGTGGTACGCTACACCCAAGCACGTCCTCTGAGGTAACAGCCGTCTGAGAGGTCGTCACTTCGAGTTCCCGGAGCTGAACTCTCGCGGTAAGAGCGTTCCAGCTGTTGGGGACAGGGGTATGCTGATAAGCGGGTTCAGGCCCGTGGGGACATGTGGGTGGGAGAGTGTGATGGACAGTGTTGGAGCTGGCGTGAAATGCAGCCAACTGTCCAATAGAGGGGGAGCCTATGTGTTGTGATGTTGGCAGATCCCTCTCTCCCTGCGCAGCAGCTGTGTGTGGTCCACCTCAGCCGAAGAGACTGGACCACAGGGGTCCCCGGTGGTTGTAAGTGACTGCCCAGCCACAGCCCTTTGGACTCAGAGAGTCAGTGACTTCGATGTGACAGCCTGAGTGATAGGGACTTCATCCCTGATAAGCACCTGAGTGTGGTGTACATCATGAAGACCCAAAGCTACCCGAGACTGCCGTGGACTTGGTCCCCAAACTGGGGAGGTTTCATTTGAAGTGGGGGTAGTGAAGACCCTGGTGCACCCCGTTATATTGGGTAATGACTTTCCCCGGTCTAAGATCTCTGGGGGAAAAAATGTTTCTGATGGACAGTGTGATGAAGCTCCTACTGAGGGTGCGCAGTCCCGAGGGGGGACACAATGCTAGTGGGGCGTTAAACTTATGTGATAATGATGATGACCATGATAATATTGATAATGATAATGATGATCATGATAATGATGATGCCATGATGAGGATGCTGATATTGATAATGATGATAATGCTAATCATAATAGTGTTGATACTGATGATGACCGTGATAAAGATGACATTTCTTTGCAGGTGATGTTGGGAGACGAGGATGGTGGTTCTCGGGAACCGAGTGTCCCTGACCTGCCTGGCTCCTGTGACAATTTTGGGGATGGAGCCGGTGCGAGACCCCACTCTTAAAACGGCACAGGAGAATGTAATTGTTTGAATGAGGTTCCCCAAGAGCCTGGCTTGAGGAAAGTTTCCTCATGCTGCCATGAACAATAACCTATTGTATAGGGACACTGAAGTCCAGGAGGGTGTGAGTCAGCTCCTGGTACCTGGTATATGGAAGTTTAGTGCTGGGGGTTATCACATAGTCAATACTTGAGGGGACATGAGGGAACAGGGACCAGATGGTGAAGTTAATGTTGTGGATGAATGTTAACTAAGGTTCCAGATCAAGATGTGAAATGAGAATGAATTGTATAACCCTGACGTGAGCGGATGTGAATGAGAATGAATTGTATAACCCTGACAGTGAGCAGGATGTGAATGAGAATAAATTGAATAAAACCCTGAAAGTGAGCCAGATGTGGCTGAGAAAAGGGGGTCAGACAGGGATAGGTGGTGGTGATAGTGAGTCATCTGATGACAATAAAGCAAACCAGTGGCAAGTGAGGAAGGCATGGTAGCAGAGGAGATTGAGAGTCCTGAGAGGAAGGCTGAGGTGACCTTGCAGTCGGACGGAGGATGGCATCTGAAGATGTTGTACAGTTGGCCGGTTTCCTGGCGAAGACTAAGGTGAAAGACAGGACTCTGAAACTGAACACAGCACAAAGTGGTGTGTTGAAAATGAGAAGTTATCAATGTATGGTGTGGATCTGCATCAGGCAAGGACTCTGAAGGTGATGCTGCAGAGGTGGGGAAAGCCATGAAGTGGTGGACACCAGGCCAGGTGCCTCACCAAGGCTGATGTCTGAAGTGAAGTGTGAGGAACAAGACTGAAGTGTGGGGAATGGACTCTGCCCCGGAATATGTTTCTGCCGGAGAACAGCGGGTGGACGGTGTACTGTCCGGATCCGTGGCTGCGACTCGCGAAGTCGGGCCGGAAAATTCGGCGGCCCCGTGTGCGCTCGGAGTTCCCGAGCGACCCAAAGGATCTGGATAAATCCCAAGATGAGATTTTGAGACCTGGTTGGCCTTGGTGAGCTCAGGCGCATTTTCATGGAGTCTACACTTGAAACCGTCCCAGTGAGTGGGAGGGGCGATGTGTCGCCGTTCCGCTGCAGATACACGGGAGCTCAGATGGATGCAGAAACGTGGTGGAAAGAAGACTGATGGTAGGGCTTCTGAGCTGTCCTACAGAAGAGCCTGAAGAAGGGCAAAGACGTAAAGGACGTCCAACAATACAGGAGAAGATGCGTAGCCTGAGGATCTCCTGAGAAAGAGTAAGAGCTCTGAGTCTTATGCAAAGTGAGCCTGTACCAGAAGAGGATAAATTTGTGTACCGACCAAGAAAAACGATCAGCTCCCTCTACAGTGCCCAATCGTTTGAACAGTGTGGCTCGGAATGGGTCAGAAACATGACAGAGGCGCTTGGGTTCTGTGAGGTAGAATTATGAATCAACTGATATTTAAGAAAGTAGATGTTGCTAAAGAAAGTTCAGGGGGGGAATTAGAGAAACCCCTATACCTCCTGTGACAGTTGGTGACACAGGGTCAGTGCCCCAAAAACAGGAGGTACGAAAGTTTTTAGGAAGAATCAGCAGAGCTGTTCTGACGTGCCTGGTCGTACTTATCTGGTGAGCCACTATACCGAGACTGAGGCTGGCACTAAAGTCAAGATGAAACGTGCAGGGATACCCGAGGCCCGCAAGAGTATAGGCCTGGGAGGGTACAGGGTAGTGCGGATGCTTCAGATGAAGAGAAAACTGATGTTGGCTATGACAGTGGTGAGGATGAAGCTGATGAGGGCCATGACTGGTCCAGAGTTCACTGTCTCTGTTGGTTTGTTGACACCCTCGGTCTGGATGACCAGCCCTCGGTCTGAGAAGAGGGAGGGGATATGTGAGACAGTGAAGGAATATGTGGTGAATGAGGTGTATATTTCACCTAATACCTTGCTGACTGTTTGAGCGAAATGTGTGGCTTTGTAAACCTGGTGGTAAAGAAAGGTCACTACACCTGCCATTCAGTACACGCTTGCAGCTCAGACCTGAATCCAACTCAGGTGTTGATTAGGAAAGCCAGAAGTAGGTGCTTGGGAGCACAGCAGAGGCTCATTCAGTCTGGACAGGGGTCCAGCACAGAAGGTGTCTCCAAGAGTGTGGGAGCTGTCTTTAGCCGGACACAGGGAGGTGTCCTGGCACAAGGAAGCAGTCTCTAAGAGTGTGCTATCTCAGTCTGGGTGCAGGAAGTACCCCGGACACAGGAGTAGTCGCAGTGAGAATCCGTGCGAATAGCGACTGAATAGGAGTGACCTCCCCTCAAGTCTGGACATTTGGAGTTGCCTTAGACATAAGGGAGTGTCTGTGAAACTCCATACTGGTAACATAATCATATGTGTTGTTTTGGGCATCAGACTGGTAGAGTCTGGGTCCCGGATAGAGAGGGCATCTATCTAAGTGTAATTAGAGGCTAGACAAGCCCAGGTTTCTGTTTATGATTTGTTTTTATCTGTGTGCTGTGGACTTTAATAAAACGTTGCGGCCAGTTTTCACAAACTGCTGTTGAATGAAACTGTTTCCGTGCCTTCTGTCTACCCAGACAGCGATCCTAGAGTAAACAACCCGGAAAGGCTACAATATTTAAAATATATTATATATATATATATACATGTCTTGTGACATATATATATACTATATGTTAGTTTATACACTTCTACATAGTAAAATCTCTGATTCAATTGCGGGTAAAGCCGGCTTCTGTGAAAAGACAGAAGCACCCGACATGAAATGTCACTTGGTTTACATAGAGTTAACCATGTCTTTTTCATGTAGTTTGATATCATGATTTGCACAAACAATTACATGAGTGTAAGTGTGCAAAATTTCACACCTGTAGGGGTTAATTAAAGGTGTAAATTCGTTGTAAAAAAACTGACTTTTTTGCTACGAATTTTACACCTTTAATTATAACCCCTACAGGTGTGAAATTTGCACACATAGACTCATGTAATTGTTTGTGCAAATCGATAGCAAAGGACATGAAAGACATGGTTAACCCTATGTACACCAAGTGTCATTTCATTGTCGGTTCTGCATTTTCACAAAAGCCGTCAATTGACTTAGCGGCTATTATACTATGTAGAAGTGTATGAACTATAAATATAAATATATATATATATATGTGTCAAAATTCAATGACATGTTATATATAAATATATATATTATATTATTATATATATATATATATTTAATTATAAATATAAGTTGTAAATATTGTTTAAAAAAAATGCGTGGGCTCCCGCCCTATTTTCGCAACCAGACAGACAAAGCCAGCGAATGGGGGCAGATAATAATAGCCCAGAGAGGGACATTATTTTGACCCCCCCTGGCTACTAACATCTGCCCCCAGACACCCAGAAAAGACAAATCTATAATTAGATTCGCCCTTTCTGGCACTTTGCCCGTCTATTCCATGCCTGTAGGTGGCGAATGGGTTAATATGGGTTAAAGCCACATTGCAATGAAAAGGTGCCTTAAGCCAGGTTAATAATTGAGAGCTGTCAATCAGACAACTATCAATTATTAATCCTATTGCTGAAATAAAAATAAAACACACACACTTTAATTAAAAATCATTTTAATGAAATAAGACACGTTTTTGACCATCTTTTATTTGACTGCAAAACCATTTCCTGTAATAAAAATAAAAATAAAAAAGCAAACTTATTCTTACCTATCCAGCACAGTCAGATCCCACGGTGTAATCCTTCAGAAAGGGTTATGTTTACTGCAGGGACCGCAGCTAATGCTGCAGCCTCACAGTAAACCCCCAAAATGAATGAGTCCTCTCCTGGCTGAACGGAGAGGAAGTGAAGCTTAATTGATTGCTTTCCACTTTCACTTCAGGTCAGCCAGGGACACATCAGTGACGTCAGAGGGAATGATTAACAAAAATAGGGATCCCCCTCGAAAAAAATTGGCGTGGGGTCCCCCTATTTTTGTTAACCAGCCAGATGAAGTAGACCGCTGAGGCCTGGATTTTCGGCTGTTAAGGAGCCAAAGATCCATGGACCTTGCCAGCCTGATAATACCAGGCCACAGCAGTCTGCATTATCTTGGCTGATTAACAAAAATAGGGGATCCCCTCGAAAAAAATTGGCGTGGGGTCCCCCTAATTTTGTTAACCAGCCAGATGAAGCAGACCCTGAGGCCTGGTTTTTTCAGGCTGGTAAGGATCCAAATCCATGGACCTTGCCAGCCTGATAATACCAGGCCACAGCAGTCTGCTTAGCTTGGTGGTTAACAAAAATAGGGGATCCCCTCGAAAAAAAAACGGCATAGGGGGTCCCTATTTTTTGTTAACAGCCAAGTAAATGCAGACTGCTGCGGCTGGTATTAAAAGACTGTCAAGGCCCATGGATTTTGGCCCTCAACAGCCTGATAATACCAGCTACAGCAGCCCCACATTTGGCGCATCAAAAGATGTGGCAAATTTGGCACTTTACCCGGCTCTTCCCACTGCCCTGTAGCGGTGGCAAGTGGGGTAATAAGGGGTTATGTCACCGTTGATTGCACGGTGACAATAAGCCGGTTAATAATGGAGAGGTGTCAATAAGACACCGATCCCAATTTAATCCAAAGTTATTAATGTATAAAAAAAAGACAAAGCAAGAAAAAAGTCTTTTAATGAATAAAAGAGACAAACACAGTTTTCATTTTTTTATTGTACGCTCATTCCTGCGACGCCATCGATCTCCTGTAAAAAAAGAAAAAAACAAAACCAACAGTATACCACCTGTCCGACGCAGTCCATAGTAACGACGTCCCACGACGATCCAGCTCTGCTACATCGCAATGACAGGCAGAGCTGACATCCCGGCGCAGCACAGCTGATTACCTGCTTCCCCGGCGGTGACGTCATCGGACTGACTGCTTTACGGCCGGGATTACCCAGCAGTCACTGCAGTTATCGCGAGAAACTGCAATGTGACCGCCGGGAAAGATGATGGCGGCCATGAAGCAGTCCAGCCCGTGACCGCCGGAGATCTTCTGCCAGGTAAGTGCCACTGACTCCTGACAGACCCGACCGACGGACACTGACAGTGACAGTGACAATCCCGATTCCGGTATCCGATTGATGAAAATATCGGTACTCGGAATCGAAAGCCCGATACAGCTAATATCGGCCGATACCCGATATTTGCAGTATGTATCGCTCAACAACTGTGATAACTAAATGGCTCAGGGAACAAAACATAGAGATTTTGGGTCCATGGCCTGGAAACTCCCAGATCTTAATCATTGAGAACTTGTAGTCAATCATCAAGAGAGGTGGACAAACAAAAACCTAAAAATTCTGACAAATGAAAGCATTGATTTGTCAAGAATGGACTGCTATCAGTCAGGATTGGTCCAGAGTTGATTGAGAGCATGCCAGGGAGAATTGCAGAGGTCCTGAAGAAGAAGGGTCAACACTGCAAATATTGACTTGCTGCATAACTCTCTAACTGTCAATATAAGCTTTTGTTATCATATGCTTGCAATTATATTTCTGTCTGTGATAAAAACATCTGTCAAACACAATAAAAACAGAGGGCAGCAGATCATTGTGAAAATATAATATTTGTGTCATTCTCAAAACTTTTGGCCATGGACTGTATGCAGGCGCCTTTTCTCAGCAATGATCAAGGACATACACTATGGGCAATGGATGACATGCACAGCGGCCACCAACATCTTAGAGAAGGGCATTGAAGTGATTGGCTTGCTTTGTGTGGCGACACAGTACCTATAAAAAAGCCCTGACCGCCATTTTATTCTGCCGATCTTAGCGTAGGGAGTGGTTGCTGCCGCTGTTTCTCAGTAGGGAGAGCGTTAGGCAGGAAAAACAATCTTATTCTGTGCTTGTGCTGATAGCGATTAGCTGTAGTGTTGGTGGCAGTGACAGGGGAGGAATTTCTTGTGTGCAGCAGTAGAGCTGATATTAGGCTGCCTGTTGCTGTATTGCTGTGTGTACATGCTGTGCAGAGTTGTTTTTTAACACAGCACCTACACAGCATAATAATTTATTTTTTTTTTCTGCACTTACCGAGCGTTCATTTTTTCCCACACCGTATAGAGCTGTACGCTCCTCACACACTACCGTGCACCGGCTGGTATCCGGACAAATACATTGCTGAATATCTGTGTGTGACTCCGGAAATATATACAGCGATTTAATTTTTCACCAAAACCTTATACGCTGGTTTCTTGTGATACAGTACCGTTTCTCTGTCTTCTGTATTACGGTCAAATCCATACTGAGAGAGTGTCTGTGTGTGACTCCGGAAATATAAGCGGAGATTTAATTTTTCACCAAAACCGTATACAGCTGGTATCTTCTAACCAGTACCATTTTTCTGCATACTGTATGTTAGGGTCGAGTTCCCGCTTCTGCACAAGAGGAAATTGAACCATCCCTGCTGCATTCTCCCATCCGTCTCGGCCGCAGTGGACACTGCTCAGCAGAGACGACGGTCCCAGCGTCTCGCCCAGTCTAACAATGTGCAGTGGATTACTGCTGCCTCTCCAGGTTCTGCTATTGTAGCCAGTACTGTGTTAGCGGCGAGTAGACATGTTTAGGACTAAGTCCTGCGTTTCCCCTTCTGAGCATGGCCAGGGTAAGATCTCTCATTGGAGATCAGGAGTCACATGCTCAGGTACTGCAGAAGCTCCTATTGGTCCGCCAGGAAGCTCCTGAAACTACATGTGTTCTGGAATAGTTTCATTCATTCTTATTGGTTCTTTTCTGGCAGGCCCTGTAGTTGCTGCTATAAAAGGGTTGTATGACCATGCGGCCATGCGCTAGTATCAATTGCATGATGTGCTTTGCGCCAGTGTGATCTTGCACGCATGTGTTTAGGGCTCGGCTGAAATAAGCCCTAGAATACCAGCTTCTCCGGTGAGGAGATTGTCTGATTGCATTGCTGATTGCATTACTACGGACTGCTGTCCGCACAGCAGTTGTCTGTGCATCCCTGTGGAGTTAACAGGACACTGTCCATATCTCTGCGTCTCTACCTTAACGACTCTGTGGTGTAAACAGAGTTCGCTTATACTGCCATATAGTGCCACAGTATCTATTGTCGCGACTCTGTGAAGTAACAGAGTTCGCCATACCTCCATCTTACTAGCAGCAGGCTCTGCCTGCACGGTCGTCCCCGGGCTGCGAACACACTTATTATTTATATTTATTTTGTGCGTTCTGCCAGCCCTAACACTGTATTACGGTCAAAACCATACAGAGAGAGCGTCTGTGTGTAACTCCGGAAATATATACGGAGATTTAAATTTTCACCAAAACCGTATACAATGGTATCCTCTGATACAGTACCGTTTTTCTGCCTTCTTTATTACGGTCAAATCCATACTGAGACAGCATCTGTGTGTGACTCCGGAAAAAATATACGGAGATTTAATTTTTCACCAAAACCGTATAAAGCTGGGATCTTCTGATACAGTACAGTTTTTCTGCCTTCTGTATTACGGTCAAATTCATACTGAGAGAGCGTCTGTGGATGACTCTGGAAATATATACGGAGATTTAATTTTTCACCAAAACCGTATACAGCTGGTATCTTCTGATACAGTACAGTTTTTCTGCCAACTGTATTACCGTCAAATCCATACTGAGAGTGCGTCTGTGTGTTACTCCGGAAATATATACAGAGATTTAAAATTACGCCAACACTGTATACAGCTGTACGCTACTGATACTGTACACTTTTTCTGCTTTTCATATTCTGGTGTAATCCAAACTGAGCTTGTGAGCGTCGTGTGTTACTCCTGAAATATAAATGGAGATTTAAAATTACCCCAACACTGTGTACAGCTGTACGCTACTGATACAGTACACTTTTTCTGCTTTTCATATTCTGGTCTACTCCATACTGAGCTTGTGAGCGTCTGTGCGTTACTCCTGAAATATAAATGGAGATTTAAAATTACCCCAACACTGTGTACAGCTGTACGCTACTGATACAGTACACCTTTTCTGCTTTTCATATTCTGGTGTTATCCATACTGAGCCTGTGAGCGTCTGTGTGTTACTCCTGAAATATATACGGAGATTTAAAATTACCCCAACACTGTATACAGCTGTACGCTTCTAATACATTACCCTTTTTCAACTTTTTTATATTCTGGTGTTTTCCATACTGACCCTGTGAGAGTCTGTGTCTGTCTCTTTAAATATATACGGAGATTTAAAATTACTTCAACACTGTATATAGCTGTATGCTTCTGATACACTACTCTTTTTCTACTTTTTATACTCTGGTCTAATCCATACTGAGCCTGTGAGAGTCTGGGTCTGTTTACTCCGCAAATATATACAGAGATTTAAATTTTCACCTTCACCGTATACAGCTGTACGCTTCTGATACAGTACCATATATCTGCTGGTATTTTGGGTACATTTTCCCAAACATGAGGAAGTATGGTGGAAGAGGCCGCGGACGTGGGCGTGGGGGGCCAGCTGGTACTGATTGTGGTGGTGGTATCTGCTGGTAGTGCCAAAAGCACAATAGCACCTAAGGCAGGAGGTGTTGAGCCTGCATCATCGTCTGGCTCCAGAAGGCCTGGAAGGTCCCTTTTCTGGGAGTACGTAAACCCCTTTAAAGCCGGAGCATCAGGAACAGGTTTTGGCTTACATTGCCGAAACAGCCTCCAGCTCTATTGCCTCATCTTCTGAGGTTTCAAAAACTCCAAGCACTGAGTCGTCAGTACAGGCTTCTTGTCAGGAACAACCCCTTTCCTTGTATCCTTCACCCCACCAAAGTGAAGGATGCTGCAGGCCACACTTCAGATTACTCCATGGAGCTATTTTCACATACCATGCCTGGGTTATCAAGTCAAATCCTGAATTCCCAGTACAAGATGAATCTGACATGGAGTGCACTGATGCACAGCCAATGCTATATGATTCTGCTGGTACATTCAACCAGAGCACTACATTGCCCTCGTAGTCTACTGAGACAGAATGTGACCCTGATTAAATCAGGTGCCCTTCCTGCATACTATTACACGGTTTACACAAAGGAAGGTGCAGATGAAATTGAAGAGGAGGTGATGGATTACCCAGTTGTTGACCCGGATTGGCATCCAGTGGGGGAAGACCGTGCCGCTGGCAATAGCTCAGAAGAGGAGAAGGATCCGCAGAAGGTATCGACATCGCAGCTGCGATTATCTGGCAGGCCCGTAGCAGTCCAAAATGTGATAAAAAAACAAAAAAAACAAAAAGAGTTGCAGGACAGCTTGGCCAGACGGTCAAATTAGCACAGTGCGCAAGCCATGAAAATTTATCCCATAGTAGGAAAAGTGCAGTGTGGCACTTTTTTGACCAAAATCCTATTGATGAGGCAAAGGTTATCTGTTGTAAACGTATTGGAGACAACTTCGGAGCTGAAGCTCCCTCTGGTGGTTTCTGAGGGTATTGAATCTATGTGGAACACCAAGAGTCCTACACCTGCAGCTGACGAGTGATACTGACTTGCCTGATATAAGTGAGCTGACCTCCATGATTCTCACCAGTGATTAATTGTTCTTCCTGGTCTAGGTTGGAATTCAGCTTGCTTTTCTGCCATCTCCTGCTTGCATTCAGATAAGTCTCTTTCAGTTTTTTTTACTGTGGTTTGAATTCCTTGTTTTTTGCTGCATTGCTTTTTGTCTTCAGCTGGGTCCCCTTTGGGGGGCTTTGGCTGGTCTCCGTTCATTTTTTGTATTTGTTCATTTGCTTAGTTCTTGTGATATTTTACTGCTGGGTAGCTACGTGTCCACACCAGAGATCTGATATAGGTGGTCGAGACCGTGTGTTCTCAGTGTTTTGGAGTCAGAAGTGTTGGAGTTTTTCTTAGGGTTTTTCTGGGTTGCAGACAGTATTTTCTCCTGTGCTGTCCTATCTAGACAGTTTTGGGCCCCAGCGTTTGCTCATTCTATTTTCTGTCTCTGTTCGTATTTTCATCTTGTCTAATCGCCATTATATGTTTGGGGGCTTCCTACTCTTTTAGGGTCTACTTCGGGGCAGTTAGCTTTCCTCTATTCATTTTCAGGGATAGTTATCTCTCCGGCTGAGACGAGGAGTCTAGGACACCGTAGGAACATCCCACGGCTGCTTCTAATTGTGCGGTTAGTTTAGGGGTCTGCAACCTATTAGTTTCCAATCTCTCTGGTGTTAGGCTGCCTATGCGGTTTTTTGCTCCTGCCTCCTCAGCTACCAAACATAACAGTTATCTGTAAGAAGTGCGGAAGGACGTTTAGCAGAGGGAAAAATTTGAATAGCAGTTGCATGCTAAGACATTTAATGAACATGCACTTGCAAGCGTGGTCGGACTACAAAACAACAGGTAGCATATGTGCACCTGCTCCAGCTGAAGTTAGCCAGCAACGCTCCATCGCTTCACCCACTGTAAGCCCACCGGTTAGCACACCACCAGCAAGAAATGTTGAGGTGTCGACGCGAGGCCAAAGCAGTCAGGGAATCAGAATGTTTTTGCAATGAAAGACTGCATCTAGGCTATCACCACCACCACCATCACCAACCCACTCTCAGTCCGCCATGTCCACCACTAATTTCCCCATATGCAGCTCTCAAGTTCAGCTCACCCTACCAGACAGTCTGAGTAGGACAAGAAAGTACTCATCCTCTCATCCTCTCACACTGGCTTTAAACACCTACATTGCCAAACTGATCTCATTAGAGTTGATACCCTTCCGTTTGGTTGAAACCGCAGCTTTCAGAGACCTCATGGCCTACGCTGTCCCACGCTATGACCTACCCAGTCGGCACTTCTTTTCCGAAAAGCCATCCCTGCCCTACACCTGCATGTGAAAGACCGTATTGTCCATGCACTCAAACAATCAGTGAGTGGAAAGGTGCACCTCACAAAAGATGCATGGGCCAATAGACATGGCCAGGGCGGTTATGTGTCCATCACTGCGCACTGGGTTAATGTGGTGGATGCAGGGTCCACAGGGGACAGCGGCGGTGGGACAGTGCTGCCTAGCCCACGGTATAGGCAGCAGTTGGCTGTAGGCGTTCAACCCTCCTCCTCCTTCAGAAGCGAAAGCTCGTCGACAGAGAGAAGTCGCACGAGCACTCCATACGCAGCTGCCAGTGTTGCACATGAGGTGTCCCACTATCGAACAGCTAGTGGTAAGCGTCAGCAGGCTATTTTGAAGATGATGTCTTTGGGTGAGCCAGTCAGTAATAACGGACGTAATTTTGTGGCGGCCATAGCCCTGGCAAAACTCAGACACATACCTTGCCTGGCTCACACCTTGAACCTGGTGGTGCAGTGATTCTTAAATAATTGAGAGGCTGTGCGAACAGAGGCAGGCTGTAATGCATTTATGGAAGGATACACAGGCAGGTAGTTTGAGGGCAGACCTGGAGTTGTCAGGTGTGCAGTGGTCAAAGCTGAAAGACCTCTGTAAAGTCCTTCAGTGTTTTGAGGAATGCACACGGCTGGTAAGCGCAGACAACGCCATCATAAGCATGAGCATCCCATTTATGCATCTGCTCATGCAAACTTTGACGCACATTAAGCTTCGGGCGTCTGTAGCGGAGGAAGAAGAGGAGGAGGGAAGCCTTGATGACAGTCAGCCATTGTCTGCTCAGGGAACTGTCCTGGATGAGGTGGAGGAAGAAGAGGAAGAGGAGGAGGATGGGGGGATGATTATTTTGGGGCGGAGGCGAAGAATGCTTCTCAGGGGGCAAGAGAAAATGTTGGCTTGTCAAGGTCAGGTACAGGGTCTGTGCGTGACTGGAGGGATCTACCACGAGCCGTACTGGGCCAAATGGAAGAGGTGTTCGTGGTGCACACAGCCGAAGTGGCATTGGAGACAGGGGTTTCATGACCATGTTGTGGACTGATTCCTCGAGTACCGCTCACACGACTGGTAATACTGAATCGATTGCAACAGACAGGAGACAGCAGTTGTCAACTATGGTTAAAAATTAATTACTATCTCCCTCACAGGTCATTCCCTTTGACTACTGGGCATGTAAACTGGACACCTGGCCTGAATTTGCACACCGGCAAACTATGAGGCGCCCTGTGCCAGTACCGGTGCCCACGAGTGGTCCCCCCTGCTTACTCAGGGCCCCAGCACTTGCAATACTTACCTCTCCCTGCTTCACCGCTGTGGAGTCTGGGCAGTTAAATCCTTCACATGGACGGCCACTATAAATTTGGAGAACTGATCGATGATGGTTAAGATGTAGCTATGGCCTGTCCTGCTGGGCTCTACCTTCAGATGATCAATGAACGTCGAATGACAATCGGATGCAGTGGTGCTTTCTGATCAGCTTTCACAGTTTTCCTAGTCACAGACGTCTGACATTCCTGGCACCATTTTTCAAAGTCTCCTCTCATGCCAATCCAATAAAATCGCCTATGGCCTGTGGCTTCGGTCTTTTGCACTCCAAAGTGACCAGACTGATCATGATAGGCAGTGAGGACCATGTCTACATCTCTCCTTGGGATTACAATTTGATGGAGATGACTAAAGGTGATCCACGCTACTGCGATACTGCAACCCTTCCTTCACAAACAACAACAGAAAAAGTAATTGAGGGTCAGCATCGCCTCTGCGAACTCCACCGGGAGGTTTTCCCGTGAATAGGAATTCCCAAATTTCTGCAATCACTCTGCTTTCAGCCTGTACTTGTATCTATCTAGTTTCCTGTAGCGGAGAGTCTAGACTGGCTTACTGAGACGGAAATATTTATGAAGATTTAAAAGTACCCCAACACTGCATACAGCTGTACGCTTCAAATACATTACCCTTTATCTACTTTTAATATTCTGGTATAATCCATACTGAGCCTGTGAGAGTCTGTGTCTGATTCTGGAAAAATATGGGGAGATTTAAAATTACTTCAACACTGTATACAGCTGTACCCTTCTAATACATTACCCTTTTTCTACTTTTTATATTCTCATGTAATCCATACTGAGCCTGTGAGAATCTGTGTCTGACTAAGGAAATATATACGGAGATTTAAAATTACCCCAACACTGTATACAGATGTACGCTTCTGATACATTACCCTTTTTCTACTTTTTATGTTCTGGTGTGATCCATTCTGAGCCTGTGAGCGTCTGTCTATTACTCCGGAAATATATACGGAGATTTAAAATTACCCCAGCACTGTATACAGCTGTAATGATAATAATCTTTATATAGCGATATCATATTCCGCAGCGCTTTACAGTTTGCACATATTATCGTCGCTGTCCCTGATGGGGCTCACAATCTAGATTCCCTATCAGTATGTTTTTTTGGAGTATGAGAGGAAACCTCAGTGCCCAGAGAAAACCCAAGCAAACACGGGGAGAACATACAAACTCCTTGCAGATGTTGTCCTTGGTGGGATTTGAACCCAGGACTCCAGCGCTGCAGTGCTATCCACTGAGCCACCGTGCTACACTTCTGATACAGTACACTTTTTCTACTTTTTATATTCTGGTGTAATCCAAACTGAGCCTGTGAGAGTCTGTGTCTGACTCAGGAAATATATACAGAGATTTAAAATTACCCCAACACTGTATACAGCTCTATGCTTCTGATACATTACCATTTTTCTTTTTATATTCTGGTGTGATCAATACTGAGACTGTGAACGTCTGTCTGTTACTCCGGAAATATATACGGAGATTTACAATTACCCTTGACTATATACAGCTGTACACTTGGGATACAGTACCCTTTTTGCTAGAAAGTCCTCCTCCACCCACCACTCTAAGTGCATCAATGACACCTGGAACATTGGCCCACATGTGTGATTATTTCTTGCGGATCTGCTTTTTATATTCTGGTGTGATCCATACTGAGCCTGTGAGAGTCTGTGTCTGACTCAGGAAATATATACATAGATTTAAAATTACCCCAAAAGTATACACAGCTGTACGCTTCTAATACATTACCATTTTTCTACTTTTTATATTCTTGTCTAATCCATTGTGAGCCTGTGAGCGTCTTTGTCTGACTCCTGAAATATGTACGGAGATTTACAATATTTTCACTATACTATATACACCTGGTATCTGGTGATACAGTACCCTGTTTCAGCTTTTTATATTCATGTCTAATCCATACTGAGCCTGTGAGCGTCTGTCTGTTACTCTGGAAATATGTACGGAGATTTACAATTACCCAAACACTGTATACTGCTGTACGCTTGTGATACAGTACCCTTTTTGCCAGAAAGTACTCCTCCATCCACCACTCTAAGTGCATCATTGACACCTGGAACATTGGCCCTCATGTGTGATTATGTCTTGCGGATCCTAAAAAGGGACCCCGCGTTGCCAAAATTATGAAGGATGACGACTACTGGTTGGCCAGCATCCTCGTCCACGCTATAAGGCAAATTACAGAACATCATGTGACAGGAGAACCTAGAGCTAATATTGGTGAACAAACAAGCAACTGGTAAACCGTTTGTTAGAGGCATTCCCAGCAAACAGCAGCGGTGCAGGTTCTACCACGAGCCGTACTGGGCAACATGGAAGAGGTGTTCGTGGTGCACACAGCTGAAGTGGCGTTGGAGACAGGGGTTTCATGATCATGTTGTGGCTGATTTCTCGAGTAACGCTCACACGAGTGGTAATAATGAATTGCAACAGACAGTAGACAGCAGTTGTCAACTATGGTTCAAAATTACCTCTCCTCCCCTATCGATGTTCTCCCTCACAGTTCATTCCCCTTTGACTGCTGGGCCTGTAAACTGGACACCTGGCCTGAATTGGCACAATATGCCTTACAGGAGCTCGCTTGCACTGCTGGTAGTGTGCTATCAGAAAGAGTCTTCAGTGCTGCTGGATCAATCCTGACAGAAAGAAGGACCCGGCTGTCGACCCAAAATGTAGGTGATCTCACCTTCATTAAAATGAACCATGCCTGGGTTTCAAAGGATTTTGTACCACCTTCCCCTGATAACACACAGGTTGCCAGAAAAATGGCTCGCTTTGTCCTCCTCTTACTCTGACTTCTCCAATTCCTCCATTTGCAGCAGCTGAGTGTCCAGCCTACTCCTCAACATATGCCAGGTTTTCCACCTCCGTAACTGGGCTGTATCCCCCGGGCAAAAGTCAGCACCTGGCGCACCCGGGCAAGTGCCGGTTCCCTGAGCAGGTGGGGGGGCCTACTCGTGGGCGGCAGCACTGGCATAGGGCCCCACATAGCACGTAAAAGTGTCTCTGACGGTGGAGGGTCCCACTCGCCTTCAGACACACCGGCGTACCATGAGGGGCCCTTTGCCAGTGCCGTCGTCCACAAGTGGGCCCCCCTGCTTGCTCAGGGCCACAGCACTTGCAATACTTACCTCTCCCTGCTCCACCGCTGTGACATCTTCCACGTTTTCTGACAGTAACATTCAGGTCAGAGAGCGTGATGACGTCACGTCCGTACTCCCTCTGCCTAAACAATCCAAGTTCAGAGAGCTGGAAGATGGCGACGCTAACGAGTCCAGAGTAGAGCAGTGCCCAGCGATGAGAGGTATTTAATTTTTTTTAGTGTTTGAAGCAATATATGGGGAGCATATGGGGAGCATCATAGACTGGAGCATCATCCATGAGGCCTATCGTACACTGGAGCATTATCCATAGGGGACATCATATACTGGAGCATTCCAAATGGGGGACATTAGACACTGGAGCAGCATTTACGGGGCCCATTATACACTGGAGCATTATAAATGGGGCCCATTATATACTGGAGCATCATATGGGGTTCATTATTTATGGGGCATCATATAGGGTATTTTAGCATCATATGGGGCCTATTCTGTATGGAGCAATATATGGGGAGCATTATACACTGGAGAATGATATATGGGGCCCATCATAGACTGGAGCATAGACTGGATTTTAAAATAGATATCTGTCATGTAATGTAAGAAGTGAAGTATTTGGCATTGTACTATACCTATATTTCTCTGCCGTATCGGAGCATCATGAATTGTGGTATGTGTTAAAGGGGCCCACTGACACTCTTTCGCCAGGGGCCCACGAAAAAACCTGGAGCCAGCCCTGCCCCCTCCACATTTTTTAGCCAAATAACCCCTAGTTTTCAATTCGTAACTATTATTATAAAATAAATGAAGGTTGACAAGCTTAAGTAATAAGAATTGATGTCGTTGGCATTGAAATGGGCACTGTAGGTGTTTACTGTCCTCCACTCCCTGCCGACTTTGCTTCCCCATTGACTTGCATTGGGTTTCGTGTTTCAGTTGGACCTCCGACTTTTCCCGATGGTCGGCCGATTTCGTTCGACTCGACTTTTGAGAAAGTCGGGTTTCATGAAACCCGACTCGACCCTAAAAAAGGCAAAGTCGCTCTTCTCTAATCTTCAAGTGTTTCTGCGGAGAATACGCACACTTTGCATGGAGGTGTAAGTATTTTTTTGTGCGTGGAAATGCCATTTACTTAGATATGTTGGAAATCTTGAACTGAACTCCCATTATTCATCACTTGGGTAGATCAACTTAGACCTTTTATTTCTATGATTGGCGACTTCTGGATGTACAAAAAAAATATTGTGAAGTGGATTTTCATGGGCCTATACTGTATGTGGGTTCCAAGGTGTAATGGGGTGCATGTGACTTTGCAGCAGGGCAGACATTGCTGTCAATGTGTAAAACAAAGAGTACGGGAGTACAAAATTAATATGGTGACGTGGTTTTTACGGGGCATACAGTATGTGGGTTCCAAGACTTATTGGGGTGAATACGAATTGGTAGCAGGGCAGGCCTTGCATTCAATGCAACATTTTTTATGGAGGCCCTCCTGAACCTCTTATGAAAGGGGTATTGGGGTGTGTCGTAATTCCTGGCAGCCCATCCACTCACCACATAGGCTACAACAGTTTAGGAGACCCACTGTTTAATTATGGCCAAGTGGTGGAGGAACATTTTGGTCTGGGGTTAATTATTTTGCCTTATATAGATGTCATTAACATGGAAAGGATGTGCCTTCACATATTTCCCAGCAATATCAGTTTTAGTTTCCTTTTGCTACGTCTTTCGGTGCATCGGAAAAAATGGCATGAAACTCTGACAACATTGTTTACAGCGGTGAACTAGGAGTCAGGAATGCTTGCAGGGGTGATGCCAATGATGTCACCGTGTCATTTGAGCAGTGTTACCATCATTTTCAGATGTTTTTAGACCTTTATAGGACCCCCAGGGGGATTGCGGCAAAAATACTCGAGTCTCCCATAGACTTACATTGGGCTCGTTGTTCTGTCCAAATCCCCGAGTATTCCAATCTGCTCGACCAGAACAACGAGCACCTGAGCATTTTAGTGCTCATCCATCACTAATCAGAACGTCTGTAGTAAGAGCGAATGGTCCACTGTGTTAAAGACAGATGCCAGGTCCAGGAGATGGAGGAGGACAAACTTGTGTCACTTTCATTTGGCTGTTAGTATGTCAATGGTGACTTTAGTCAGGGTAGCTTCAGTGGAATGGTGCAGATGAGTGCATAAAAAAACACATTACTATCTATGGAAACGCATGGGTTTATGAGGAATTTCTTCTGTCAAACCAATGTAATCAGCTTTTTTGAAGAGGAAAGCTATTGACTGGACTAAGGTGAATCATTGGACGTGGTATATATTGATTTCTCCAAAGCGTTTGATACCGTGCCACACAAAAGGTTGGGACACAAAATGAGAATGCTGAGTCTGGGAGAAAATGTGACCCAGACGTAATGCAACATATTTATTAACGATCTGGTAGAAGGTTTACACAGTAAAATATTGATATTTGCAGATGAAAAACTACGTAAAACAATCAATACAAGAGAAGATAGTATTCTGCTACAAATGGATCTGGATAAGTTGGAAACTTGGGCCGAAAGGTGGCAGATGGGGTTTACCAATGATAAATGTAAGGTTATACACATGGGAAGAAGGCATCAATATCACCATTACACACTGAACGGGAAACCACTGGGTAAATCTGATATGGAGAAGAACTTGGGGATACTAGTTAATGATAAACTTACCTGGAGCAGACAGTGCCAGGCAGCAGCTGCCAAGGCAAACAGGATCATGGGGTGCATTAAAAGAGGTCTGGATACACATGATGAGAGCATTATACTGCCTCTGTACAAATCCCTGGTTAGACCACACATGGAGTACTGTGTACAGTTTTGGGCACCGGTGCTCAGGAAGGATATAATGGAACTAGAGCGAGTACAAAACAGGGTAACAAAATTAATAAAATAGATGAGGGAACTACAATACCCAGAGAGATTAGCAAAATTAGTATTATTTGGTATAGAAAAAAGACGACTGAGGGGCGATCTAATAACCATGTATAAGTATATAAGGGAACAACACAAATATCTCTCCGAGGATCTGTTTATACATATATATATATATATCTGTTAGGGCAGTGAGAATCTGGAATTCCTTGCCTGAGGAGGTGATGATGGCGAACTCAGTCGAGGGCTTCAATGAGGCCTGGATGTCTTCCTGGAGCGTAACAATATTGTTTCTTACAGTGATTACGTTCTTTAGAAGGACGTAGATCTGGGGATTTATTCTGACTGAACATAGGCTGAACTGGATGGACAAATGGCTTTTTTCAGCCTTTCTAACTATGTTACTATGTTACAATGACTTTGGCTCAGAGCAAAACAATTGCACCTGGAAGCTCTAAAAAGGGCTTCAATGTAGACAGCAAGACTTTGTGCTGAGTATTCATACTATCGGGTCCCAGGGAAATGCTGCTCTTTTTACCTCTTACATAAGGCCACTGGGTTGAGTCCTCGGAATAGTCCACTTCTGGAAATGCCGGCTGGAAAGGTGGGGTTGCTGGGTCAGGACAAGGAGGGCATTCCAGGTTCAAAATCGAAAGACTGAAGAATGTTCAAGAAATGGGTCAAGATTAGGACTAGAATAACATAGGTTAGACAAGGGGAAAACAAGCTGCGGTAGTACTCACTATAACTGGCACAGGAAAGTGAATCTCGAGAGTTTAAGTAGAGAGAAGCCTCATCTACCAATAGGCTGGAATTAACATCCAAGAATCCAGGCTAGACTGAACCACAAGTCCCAGCATTAAAGCAGGGCTGCCGTTTAGTCGTCCGATGCTTCATGACAACCAAAGAGAAGATAAAAGTGTCAGACACCAACATGGATGTTTAAATTTCTGAAGGATTTTCTTGGAACTAAAATAATCAGTGACAATGTCTTCATCATGGTGAGAAGGCATTCCAAGGATTCAAAGCAAATAAATAAAGATATGTTGTTGAAGCAAGCTCGGTCCACCCACGTGCCTTATATTACACTGCACCGATTGCCAATAGGGAAGAAAAGGCAAAAAGATGCACCATGGCATGTAACGTCAAGTAATAATTGGAATGAATGTCAAAGCAGTGTAAAATCACATACAGTACGCCTTGAAAGAAAAGATATTCCATAAAGAGTGATACCGGACTACCGATAGAGGCGCAACAGAATCCCAGATGGAGATCATAGCAGCCAGGAAAATTATAAATCTCATTTGCAAAATGAATATAAAAAAATTCTCAAAAAAGTCTCGAAATACAACAATGTCATGTCTCTCAATAAAGAACCGGGAAGTATCAGGTTCGAAACACATAAAATTCCCAAATTTCCTGTTATTTTGATCGTATTTTCCATTAATGTATGTTTTTATCTAATTTTTCAATAAGTAAGATTGATTTTATTGGAGGTTATCAGAGTGCTGGAACGTGTGGCTTGTGGAGCCAGATCTCCTGCACTGCTCCTGTGCATGAGGGTGAGTTGAATCGATTTCTTTTTTTTAACGCCTGCATCCTTGTCCTATTTTGAGACTATATTTTTTATATTCATTTAATAAAGAGTATTTATTTCTAGTCTTAATCTGGACTAATTTTGTGCTTCCGTGTAAAGTCCAATTTCACTCTGTGGTCGTCCTCCAAGAACATTTCTTGATTGACTTTGGTAACTTGGGGTTGATAACTTTTCCGACCTAACGGTTTCCGATAGTGTTTTGACTACATTAGCACAACACACTTGGTTGACAGTCTCTAAATCTTTTCTTTAAGATGTACTATCACAATGAGTTTTTTTTTTGTTTTGTTTCTTCTATACCTCTGCTACTAACCTCATCAAAAAATAAAAATCAGTATAATGCAACGTCACGCTGAGTGCTAAATACTCATCCAGAATGATGCACGTCATATGAATACCCGTTCCAAGGGTTGTCCATATAGGTAAGATGAGTCCCACAAGTACTGCAGATGAATCAGCTTCATCAGTTCTGCACATGATGATGGTGGCACCAAGAAACCAAGTCTTTCCAGAGCTAAGAGCCTTTCATCAATGGATCTTCTTGAAGGCTTTCTTGAAATCCTTATTTTTTAAGCAGTATATCACAGGGTTGGTTAATGGAGTCAGCACAGTGTAAGCAAGAGACATAATTTTTTGTAGAGTAATAGACTTTTCAGCTGCAGGTACTAAATAAATAGTAATGAGTGTGCCATAAAATATGGACACTACTGTCAGGTGGGAACCACAGGTGGAAAAAGCTTTTTTCCTATGGTTGATGGACTGGATTCTCAAAATTGTGCGAACAATATACATATAAGAGATAACAACTATTAAGAATGGACACATGATTACTGGGAAGCTCAGAATGGTTGATATTAGCTTAGCCTTCAATATATTTGAGCAAGATATTCGCATTACTGGATACAAATCACAAAAGAAGTGATCGATGACTTCTGACTGGCAGAACTGAAGGTTAGATACATTACTTGTTATAACTAAAGCTCCTGAAAAACTTAATATCCAAGATATGATGATTAATTTCAGGCAAAGCATAGGACTCATTATAGAACTATAATGGAGAGGGTGACATATGGCCAAATATCTATCATAAGACATTGTAGTCAACAGTAGACATTCTGAAGCTTCAGAAGAACCAAAGAAATACAACTGAGTCAGACATTGTGAAATGGATATGAAGGATCCATTGTGCAGGATCATAGGAAGCATATTCGGAGCAATATTTGAGCTGATGATGAGGTCAGATATGGTGAGTTGTGTCAGGAAGAAGTACATGGGACAATGGAGGCTTCTGCTGTAGACCACTAGCATGATAACCAAGAGGTTCCCACAAATAGTTATAAAGTAAATAATCATGATGGCTAGAAATACCAGAATCCTGACACTCTGGAGACTGGGAAATCCAAGGAGAAAGATTGTGGTAACATTGCTCCTTTCCATTTCCATAGATATACACTGAAATGAACACAACCATCTGAAGAAAAAACAAAATGATAAGTACCGTTTTTTTATACTATGAGGGTAGGAGTGTCTTAATATCGTTTTACACTCTGTGGAAACTACTATTTGTAAAATAGTAAATGTTTCCTGCTTATATTGTTGAGTCTACAGACAAATCAGCTCTTCTCTCCTCCTGTGCTGCCACTAGTGTTTTCGGCCCAAGAACAGAGACGACCCAAAAGCAGCTGGAAGAAGGTCAAATATGAGATTACTGGAGAAGGGGCTGAGGCAGAACAGTCATGAGGAGGACCAAGGAATGATGAATATATAAGTTTATTTTTTAGTCCTTTCTTGACCCTCAGAATCCAGCAAAATGGTGGCCACATTACTAAACTCAAGCTGATCAAATCCCAAAACTTTGGTAAATCCAAAGTTTTCAGGAAATATGTAACAAATATAACTAGTTGGGAACAATTTCTCTTAACTCTACCTAAACTCCTGTCACTTCCCACCTCTCCTGGAGTAATGACATGTATTGTCTTCTACAGTAGACTACAATCATGCCTCAATTTAGTAGCAAATGAAAAGTCGGTAAATGATTGATCCCACTAAGCATTGGGTAGAGATGGACACCATAAGGGTGTTCTAGGGATAGTCACACAGAGTTCTTTAAGGCAATAAAAATGATGAGTTTTCTAACAGAAACTGCTTCAGGAAAGTTCCTTTTTATGAAGATTTTGCAAGAAGTTTCTTTTGAAGCATTTTTTGCCACCTTTTGATTAGACAGTGCCTAGTTGCTTAGTTAGGAGCATTTTCTATCAGGTGACATTTCAAACAAGTTACTAACAGTTTTTTTTCTCCCACTAGGCTTGTATGAAAACCTCAAGAAGGAAAAAATGGTCAGAAAACTGAACATATGAGCAATAAAGTCGGTTTATAATAGAAAAGAATAGGAAGAGTGTTATGATTGGTAACCGAGGAGGATGATAAAGAAATAGTCTAGACGAACAAACACCCAGAGAGGTTGGTAACTTAGCAGATTGCAGACCCGTAAACTGACAACACAACTAGAATTAGCTGTGTCGACACAGCCAAAGAGTTAACTAAGCCTAAAGAGAGAAAGGGGAAAGCTAACTGCCCCGCAGTAGAACCCCAAAGAATAGATAGCCCCAAAACATGTATTGCCGGTGAGACAGATAAAGCACAAAACACAGGCAGAAAGCAGCAAGCAAATGCTGGGGCCCAAACTGTCTGGATAGAACAGGACAGGAAAGGATACTGTCTGCAATCCTGCAAAAACCCTAAGAAAAATTCCAACACGTCTGATATGCAAAAATACTGAGGCCACACGACCTCTCCCTCACGAAATCAGAACTCTGGTGTGAACTGGTCGCAAACCAACAGATACTAAAATAACAGGAGACTAGAAATACAGAAAAGACTGACATAAGCTGTGGCAAAGGAAAGCAGAGTCCAGCACAGGTCCCAGCAGGGAACCCGGCTGAACTCACGCCAGCAAGGCAGAGAACAGAGAAAAGCAAAATGGGAAAAAATGTCACAGATTAAAACAGACAAATAACTAATCTGAAAGATGCAGGACAATGCAGGGAACAAGCTGACTTCCAGAAGGCTCAGGAAGAAAACAAATTACCGGTAACAACCAAGGAAGGCTGCTCACTTATATCTCTCCAGTCAGAAACACCTGAGCTCCAATCATCCTCTTCAGGTGATCGACTTCTGTCAGCCAGACCAGCTCCATTACCAGCAGCAACCACCAGAGGGAGCCCAAACTCAGAAGCCAGAACAAAAGTGTTCACAACAGAAGAGTTTTTAAAGCAACTTTGTAAAGGTTTTACAGGTGTTTACTGATTTTTTTTAAAAGGATCTCGTCTCAAATGAGTCCTCAAAAGCTAAACTGTAGGGATAGTTTTTAAGATTACCTAGGATACCCCCTTTTGTCTATTCTCCAAAGCTACACGGTAGGGAGATGGTGTGTCTCCTACGGCTAATGTATTACCAGTCAGAATGTGTGACTAGGTAATCCAAAGATGCATTCCACCTGTAGGTTTGAGAATGGAGTGTAAAAGAATGATGGTATTTATTTGAAGAGGAGAAACAATGCTATTAGCATTTTTAAAATTAAACTTAATTATTTGTCACCAACTGCAGTCTTATATACGGTGCACAAGTAGGATCCAGTCCTTTCTGAAGCAGTGAAAAAAACTTGCCACTCGTAGTAGGTCAGAGAATATTTGGATTATATTTCCTTAAAATGCAAGCAATCCAGAAAGTGAAGGTATTTCGGTCAAGTGACCTTCATCAGTATAACTGCACATGAACAATAATAGATATATGCACCTACACTAGTACAGCATCCACAAATCAACTAAAAAAGAACCAATAAAGTAAAGAATAGAAATGGAAAATAATCCCTAATAGATATGAAAGGATAAACAATGTGTGGGATCGGCAATGAAAAAAGCCCAGATTATATCAGGTTCAGTAAGACAATGGTGATACTGTACCAAAAAAATTAGCATCAGACGTGCAAAGCAACAGGACCATATACACGTATATAACAGTATACAGAGTAAAGATCTGACGGAGAGGTCAGCAAGAGAAACCTGCTTGAAAGTCCCTGGCTTCTGCAGCCCCATGTAAACGTGTTCATCTGGGTTACAGACTCCAGGGAACTTTCAATACTTTTTGCATTGCCTGTACTCAGTGCCAAGGGCCCACCAGTAACCATCTATAGGGCCCCAAGTTTCAGCTACATGCTAATGTGACATTATCCTCAATCATAAATTTATAAACTGGGTTGAATGTTCCATGAATTAGAAGCTGCCTTCGTCTGTACATAGTGATTCAAGTATTTTGTGCCGAGTGCTGCTCATATACGAGGGTGGTGGCCCAGTCTTGCACAGGTGCCCACTGGAGGATTCTCCAGTTTTCCTGAGAGCCAGTCCAAGCCTGCCTGCACTTTACATAAATATCATCCAAATATTCTCTGACTCACTACGAGTGCCAAGTTTTTTTCACAGCTTCTATCAGACACATTTTCACATTTAGAAATCCATACAAATTGTCTTCCATAGGATATAACACCACCTCATACGGCACAGATCTGATGCAATGTTCCAGGTCGTAAATATGCACCACAATCTAAGCAGAGAATCAAGTGAGGATCATGAACGTAAAGGAAAATCAGTGTCTATTCTCACCGGTTTCCCAAGTGAAATAAATAACAGCTCACGGTGATGAAGGGATGTACAATAAGACACAACGGCTATGCTCTACCTTTTATAGCTGCTGCATAAACCCCTGAAGATCGTCGTCCTCTGAAGAGATAAATGTGGCACTTAGATGCCAATGGGGAAAATGTAGAGGCCAAACAATTATCAATAAAAAAGTCAACAATATAAAACCCCTGTGAGCTTCAGCCGCCATTATTGCTTTAATAAGATCCTACATTAGTGTGTATCTGACCTCCTCTACTTCCCCAATTGTATACACATCTGGATGGGGTATAAGTAGTAACTCTGCACTTAAACTGACAGTTCACCATATATATTGAATTTAACTCACGAAAACCAGATGACTTTGGTGGATTTGATTCACGTTTGAAAGAGGAACTATTTTATTTAGTCAATGGTAGAGATGAGCGACTTTGCCTTTTTTAGAGTCAAGTCGGGTTTCGTGAAACCCGACTTTCTCAAAAGTCGAGTCAAGCGAAGTCGGCTGACTAGCGGGAATGGTCGGGTCTGAGTTGAAAATACGACCCCAATGCAAGTCAATGTGGAATAAAAGTGGGCAGTGAGTGGAGGACAGTAAACACACCTACAGTGCCCATTTCAATGCCATCGACATCAATTCTTATTACTTAAGCTTGTCAACCTTAATTTACTTTATAATAATAGTTACGCATTGAAAACTGGGGGTTATTTGGCTAAAGTTGTGGGGGGGGGGCAGAGCTGGCTCCAGGTTTTCGTGGGCCCCGGGCGAAAGAGTGTCAGTGGGCCCCTTTAACATATACCACAATTCATGATGCTCCGATACGGCAGAGAAATATAGGTATAGTACAATGAAAAATACTTCACTTCTTACATTACATGACTGATATCTATTGTAAATTCTACAATAGCTCAAAAAACAAACAGTATAGTCCTCCATACAGTATTATGGGCACCACATTGTGCGCCATACAGAATAATGAGCCCCATATATTGCTCTATACAGAATAATGAGCCCCATATATTGCTCTCTACAGAATAATGAGCCCCATATATTGCTCAATACAGAATGGGCTCCATATAATGCTCCATACAGAATAGGCCCCGTATGTGCTCCTTATGATGCTCCATATATAAAGGGCCCTATATGATGCCCCATAAATAATGAACCCCATATGATGCTCTAGTATATGATGGGCCCCATATATAATGCTCCAGTGTATGATGAGACCCATATAATGCTCCAAATATAATGGGCCCCATATGATGCTCCAGTTTATGATGTGCCCCATGGATGATGCTACAGTGTATAATGGGCCCTATCTATGATGCTCCAGTGTATGATGGGCCCCATATATAATTCTCCAGTGTATAATGCTCCCCATATATTGCTCCAACCATTAAAAAAAATGAAATACCTCTCCTCGCTGGGCACTGCTCTACTCTGGACTCCTCAGCGTTGCCATCTTACAGCTCTCTGCACTTGGACGTCATCGCGCTCTCTGACCTGAATGTCACTGTCAGGAAACGAGGAAGACGTCACAGCGGTGGAGCAGGGAGAGGTAAGTATTGCAAATGCTGGGGCCCTGAGCTAGCAGGAGGGGCACACTTGTGAGCGCCGAGAACTAGCATAGGGCCCCTCATAGTACGCCGGTGTCTCTGACGGCGAGTGGGCCCACCTACCTGCTCAGGGCACCGCCACTTGCCTGGGCGCGCCAGGTGCTGACCCCGGCCCTGGTGGGGGGGTACAGCCCAGTTAGGGAGGTGGAAAAACTGGCATATTTTGAGGTGTTGGCTGGACATTCAGCAGCTGCAAATGGAGGAATTGGAGAAGTCGGAGGAAGAGGAGGACAATGCGAGCCATTTTGCTGGCAACCTATGTGTCATCAGGGGAAGGTGGTACAAAAACCTGTGAAACCCAGGCATGGTTCATTTTAATGAAGGTGAGATCACCTACATTTTGGGTCGACAGCCGGGTCCTTCTTTCTGTCAGGATTGATCCAGCAGCACTGAAGACTATTTCTGATAGCACACTACCAGCAGGGCAAGCGAGCTCCTATAAGGCATATTGTGCCAATTCAGGCTAGGTGTCCAGTTTACAGGTTCAGTAGTCAAAGGGGAATGAACTGTGAGGGGGAACATCGATAGGGGAGGAGAGGTAATTTTGAACCATAGTTGACAACTGCTGTCTCCGGTCTGTTGCAATCGATTCAGTATTACCAGTCGTGTGAGCGGTACTCGAGAAATCAGACCACAGCATGGTCATGAAACCCCTGTCTCCAACGCCACTTCGGCTGTGTGCACCACGAACACCTCTTCCATTTGACCCAGTACGGCACGTGGTAGAATCTGCACCGCTGCTGTGTGCTGGGAATGCCTCTAACAAACGGTTTACCAGAGTTGCTTGTTTGTTGGCCATTATTAGCTCTAGGTTCTCCTGTGGCATGATGTTCTGTAATTTGCCTTTATAGCGTGGATTGAGGATGCTGGCCAACCAGTAGACATCATCCTTCATAATTTTGGCAATGCGGGGGTCCCTTTTTAGGATCCGCAAGACATAATCACACATGTGGGCCAATGTTCCAGGTGTCAATGATGCACTGCCAGTGGTGTGTGGAGGAGCACTTTCTGCCAAATACACATCCCTCCAGTCACACACAAACCCTATACCTGACCTTGGCAAGCCAACATTTTCTCTTGCCACCTGAGAAGCTTCATCCTCCCCAAAATAATCATCCCCCTCATCCTCATCCTGCTCCTCTTCCTCTTCTTCCTCCACCTCATGAAGGACAATTCTCTCAGCAGACAATGCCTGACTGTCATGAAGGCTTCCCTCCTCCTCCTTCTCCGCTGCAGACGCCTGATCCTTATTGTGCATCAAAGTTTGCATGAGCAGACGCATAAGTGGGGTGCTCATGCTTATGATGGCTTCGTCCGCGCTTACCAAATGTGTGCACTCCTCAAAACACTGAAGGACTTTACAGAGGTCTTTCAGCTTTGACCACTGCACACCCGACAACTCCATGTTTGCCCTCAATCTGCCTGCCCGTAGATCCTCCCACAAATGCATTACAGCCTGCCTCTGTTCGCACAGCCTCTCAACCATGTGCTCAACCTTGGGGAGGTGGAGTGATCGCTGCAACCACTGCATGCGACTGGAGTCTACGGCGAGCGGCGGATGTGCCAGAACAGTCTTCGCACCTTATGGAGCAGGGCTGGTAAATCCGGATAATTATTTATGAAGCACTGCACCACCAAGTTCAAGGTGTGAGCCAGGTAAGGTATGTGTCTGAATTTTGCCAGGGCTATGGCCGCCACAAAATTACGGCCATTATCACTGACTACCTTGCCTGGTTTCTCGCTGCAAGTAGTCGGCCAGTACCTACGCGGTGTGTCTGTTGTCGCCCAAAGACATCATCTTTAAAACAGCCTGCTGACTCTTACCACTAGCTGATCGATAGTGGGACATCTCGTGTGTAACACTGGCAGCTGCAGATGGAGTGCTCGTGCGACTGCGCTTTGTCGACGAGCTTTTGCTTCTGAAGGAGGAGGAGGGTCGAACGCCTATAGCCAACTGTTGCCTATACCGTGGGCTAGGCAGCACTGTCCCACCGCCGCTGTCCCCTGTGGACCCTGCATCCACCACATTAACCCAGTGCGCAGTGATGGACACATAACGGCCCTGGCCATGCCTACTGGCCCATGCATCTGTTGTGAGGTGCACCTTTCCACTCACTGATTTTTTGAGTGCATGGACAATGCGTTCTTTCACATGCAGGTGGAGGGCAGGGATGGCTTTTCTAGAAAAGAAGTGCCGACTGGGTAGGTCATAGTGTGGACAGCGTAGGCCATGAGGTCTCTGAACGCTGAGCTTTCAACCAAAGGAAGGGCATCATCTCTAATGAGATCAGTTTGGCAATTTAGGCATTCAAAGCCAGTGAGGTTTTGTAGTCCATCCACGCTTGCAAGTGCATGGTGTTTACATGTCTAAGCATGCAACTGGTATTCAAATTTTGGAGATTTTTCCCTCGGCTAAAGGTCCTTCCGCACTTCCTACAGATAACCTTTGCCTCATCAATAGGATTTTGGTCAAAAAAGTGCCACACTGCACTCTTCCTACTATGGGAAAACTTTTCAGGGCTTGCATGCTGTGCTAATTTGACCATCTGGCCAAGCTGTCCTGCAACTCTTTTTGTTTTTTAACATGTTTTTGGACTGCTACAGGCCTGCCAGATGACCGCAGCTGCAATGTCAATGCCTGCTGCGGATCCTCCTACTCTTCTAAGCTATTGCCAGCGGAACCTACTTGCCCCAATGGATGCCAATCCGGGTCAACAACTGGGTAATCCATCACCTCCTCTTCAATTTCATCTGTACCTTCCTCTGTGTCACCGTGTAAGGTGGTATAGTATGCAGGAAGGGGCACCTGAGTTTCATCAGGGTCAGAATCTGGCTCAGTAGACTGCAAGGGCAATGCAGTGCTCTGGGTGATTGTACCAGCAGAATCATATAGCATTGGCTGTGCATCAGTGCACTCCATGTCATATTCATCTTGGACTGGGGAATTCAGGATTTCATTTGATAACCCAGGCATAGTATGTGAAAAGAGCTCCATTGAGTAATCTGAAGTGTGGCCTGCAGCATCCTTCACTTTTGATGGGGGTGAAAGACACAAGGAAAGGTGTTGTTCCTGACCAGGAGCCTTGACTGACAACTCAGGCTGCTTTCACACATCAGTTTTTTTGTGTCAAGCATAATCCGTTGAATACCTGATAGGACAGATCCGGCGCTGAAATGAAAAAACTGATGCAACGTATCAGTTTTTTTTGCTGGATCCGACCTGAACTTTTGAATCCGGAAAAAGAAGTTTTGCAGCCAGAATATGCAGGTACGCATGTCCGGACGTAGTAGTAGTAGTAGTCCTTGATTTCCAGAATCCGGATCAGTCTTTTGACGGATTTCACAAAAGACTGGTCCGGTTCCATAGACTTGTATTATTTCCGGCCGCCTGATGCGCCGATTCAGGCGGGTCCGGAAAAAAAACAAAACGTTGCAGTGACCGTTTTGTCCGGCCGTCGGAATGTACATTTCCGCCGGATCCGGGCAAAAATGGATGCAACGCAATGACATCAGGCGTGATCCAGCGCTAATGAAAGTCAATGCCAAAAAAACGCTTCCAGTACCGGATCCGTTTTTTTAAAAACACGCCGGATCGCGCCTGACGTCAAAAAACTGATGTGTGAAAGCAGCCTCAGTGCTTGCATTTTTTGAAACTTCAGAAGAAGAGGCGATAGAGCTGGAGGCTGTTTCGGCAATGTAAGCCAAAACCTGTTCCTGATGCTCCGGCTTTAAAAGCGGTTTACCTACTCCCAGAAAAGGGAGCCTTCCAGGCCTTCTGGAGCCAGACGATGACGCAGGCTCAACACCTCCTGCCTTAGGTGCTATTGGGCTTTTGGCACTACCAGCAGATGCACCATCACCATCATTCTCAGCTGCCCCCCCCCACCATGTCCGTGGCCTCTTCCACCATACTTCCTCATGTTTGGGAAAATGTATAAAAAAAACAGCAGATAAATGGTACTGTCTCAGAAGCGTACAGCTGTATACGGAGTAAGGGAAAATTTAAATCTCCGTGTATATTTCCGCAGTCACACACAGACGTTCACTCAGTATGGATTTGACCGCAATACAAAGAGCAGATATACGGTACTGTATCAGAAGCGTACAACTGTATACGGTGTAGGGGAAAATTTCAAACTCCGTATATATTTCCGGAGTCACACACAGATGCTCACTCAGTATGGATTTGCCCGCAATACAAAGAGCAGATATACAGTACGGTATCAGAAGTGTACAGCTGTATACAGTGTAGGGGAAAATTTAAATCTCCGTATAGATTTCCGGAGTCACACACAGATAGTCAGCATGTTTTTGTCCGTGATCCCAGCCGGTACACGGTAGTGTGTGAGGAGCGTACAGCTCTATACGGTGTGGGAAAAAATGAATGGTCGGTAACTGTGCAGAAAAAAAGAATAAAAGTATTAGTGCTGTGTAAAAAGCAGTCTGCACAGCAGTGTACACACAGCAATACAGCTATCAGGCAGCCTAATAACCAGCGCTGCTGCACACAAGAAAATCCTCCCCTGTCACTGCACACTAACTGTACAGCACAATTGCTATCAGCACAAGCACAGAAGAACTTCTCTTTACAGCCCTAACTCTCTCCCTACTGATAAACAGCGTCAGCAACCTCTCCCTACTGTTAAGATTGGCAGAAGTAAAATGGAGGTCGGCGCTCAGGGCTTTTATAGACACTATGACGCCCCCCAAAGCAAGCCAATCACTGCAATGCCCTTCTCTA
Source organism: Oophaga sylvatica (assembly GCA_033576555.1). Lineage (NCBI taxonomy): Eukaryota > Metazoa > Chordata > Amphibia > Anura > Dendrobatidae > Oophaga > Oophaga sylvatica. The sequence goes on along the minus strand of JARQOD010000004.1, from coordinate 571,199,507 downwards.
AGATGGTGGTGGACGCTGCACATGTCATCTTGTTGCCCACAGTGTACGTCCTTGCTTATTGGCTGAAAAAAGGAGCCTGAAATCATGATGGGAAAACTGACTTTGGCGCTCGTATTGTCGACCGCATGGCCGAATGCACGTTATGGTCGGGTTTCGGTCAGCGAAACCCGACTTTGGCGAAAGTCGGCAACTTATGAATCTGACCTACCTGTTTCGCTCAACTCTACTAACCACTTCTCTCAGTCTCTCACAGCTGTCAACCTCTGAAACACACAAAGATGGTAACACCCTTGACCTGATCTTTGTCTGGCTTCTACCTAGATAACTCACCGCTTCCCCGCTCTGACCACAACATTCTCTCCTTCACACTCACAAATCCTCGCCCACCCCAGAACACTCCTACCTACCACACATTCTGAAATCTACAAGCCATTAACCCTCAGACACTTTCAGACTCCCTATGTTAGAACCCTCTTGTTAGGTTTTGTTTCAGTTTGCTGGTCACATGACCTTTTTTCTCTATTTAGTCTGGCTCCGCCCTTCTGGCTTTGCTGGACTTCATTGTATTATCTACTCTTAAGCTAGCCGGGTGCTTAGGTGCCTTACTCAGTCAGTTTTGCTTGATCTTAGGATCTCTAAGTAATTTGTTTTCTGTTTATTTACTCCTGCTACAATTTCTGTTAGGAGGTGTCCACCTTTTCTCCCAGTCCCTAGATCTTGTAGGGATTCCTCCCTCGCAACTATAGGTCTTCGTTCAGACTAGCTGAGGACTTTAGCGGGTCTGGTCGCAGGATCAGGTTCCCCGTTTCATCGTAGGGATCCAGCTTAGTTCTATTTTAGGGACAGAATTCCCATCTTTCCTTAGTGCTTGTAGCAGATCATAACAGTAAGTCCAGCCAAGAGAAAAAAAAAAATCTCTAAGGAAAGATTTTCTGTTTCCATCATGGTGTCGGTTCAGGATTTGGCTCAACGCCTGCAGGGACTCTCTCTGGAGGTGGCTGAGATCCAGCAACACGTGAGTAGTTGTTCTGGAGCACATTTCGTGGAGCCAAAGGTACGTTTGCCCGATTTATTTTTTGGTGAACAACAAGATTTTTTTTCTTTTAAAATGCTTGCTTGTTGTATTTCCGTTTGAGACCCAGATCCTCTGGTGATGAATCACAGCGCATAGGGTTCATAATGTCACTTTTGCGCAAAGAACCTCAGGACTGGGCCTTTTCTCTGCAGCCTACTGATCCGTGCTTTAGATCAGTGGATAGTTTTTTTTCTGCTTTGGGGTTATTGTATGACGATCCTGATCATGTTTCATCAGCTGAGACAGAATTGAGACGTTTGAGACAGGGATCAGGTAATGTGGAAAAATATTGTAGTCACTTCTGAAGGTGGAGTGGAATGATTCAGCTTTGAAAAGTTTATTTCTTGCAGGGTTAAGTGAAAGGGTTAAAGATTTGCTGATTGCTTATCCTATACCTGGTAACTTGCAAGAGGCTATGCAATTAGCTATACGGGTGGATAGGAGACTGTGTGCAAGGGTTAATGAGAGTAAATCTGCCTTGTCAGCTCTAAGTCTGCAGAGAGACTGTACTGACATTAGAGAGCCGATGGAAATTGGAGCAATGGCACCTCACTCTCGGGAAAAAGACCGCAAATTTGCTGAAGGTTTGTGTTTCTATTGTGGCAAATCTAAGCATTTTATTAAGAACTGTGCGCTTCGAATGAATAAAGAGAAAACAAAAATGAGGTCAGTTTCGCCGGTATAGCTTGTTTAAACAATAAAGGTGTCTTTCTTTCTGCTACCACTGCTGTTGAGGAGAAATTAATGGAGTTTCGGGTATTTGTGGATTGTGGTTCATCTCTCAATGTGATTGATGGGAAATTTTTGGAAAAACTAAAATTAAAACCCAAACTTCTGTCTTACTCTATAAATGTGGTTTCTGTGGATGGTTCTCCCTTGAAAAATGTTACTCACCATATCTGTGAATTTCCTCTTACTATTAATGGTATTCATCAAGAGAATTTGGATTTGGTAGTTTTGAATAATTTGCCCTCACCGGTGATTTTGGGGTTACCTTGGTTAAAATTGCAAAATCCGGTACTGGATTGGTCTACCAATGAAATTAAGTCCTGTAGTCCTAATTGTTCTGACAAGTGTTGTAACGGGCGTATTGCTGCTGTAGTTAAGGGGGAGTTACCTGTACCTATTCAGGATTTTTGGAAAGTTTTTTCGGATAAGGAATCGCAGGTATTGCCTCCTCATAGAGATTATGATTGTGCAATTGAATTTGTCCCTGGAGCAACTCTTCCTAAAAGTCGTTTATTTAATTTGACTATTCCTGAGAGAAAGGCTTTGGAGGAATACATACAGACAAGCTTGGCCGCCGGTCACATTAGGCCTTCCAAATCTCCTGTGGCGGTTGGATTTTTTTTTTGTTAAAAAAAAGGACGGCGGTTTACGGCCTTGTCTAGCCTTTCGTGAGATTAATAAGATTACTGTACGCAATCCTTACCCACTGCCATTGATTCCTGATTTGTTTAACCAGTTAGTGGGGGCCAAGTGGTTCTCGAAAATTGATCTTCGAGGGGCATACAATTTGTTGCGCATGAAGGAGGGGGATGAATGGAAGACTGCGTTTAACACTCCACTGGGTCATTTTGAGAATCTGGTCATGCCTTTTGGGCTTTCCAGTGCTCCGGCATTTTTTCAGAATCTTATTAATGACATCCTTAGACTTTTGATCGGCAGAAGTGTGGTTGTGTATTTGGATGACATTTTGATTTATTCACCGGATTTGGAGTCTCATTGGAGGAGTGTGCGTAAAGTATTACAGTTACTGAGTGATAATTCACTTTTTGCCAAGCTAGAAAAATGTGAGTTCGCTGTACAGAGACTTAGTTTTTTGGGCTACATTGTCTCCAGTGAAGGTTTTGAGATGGACCCGGTGAAAGTGCAAGCTGTGCAGGATTGGCCTAGACCTACTGGTGTGAAATCAATACAGAGGTTTTTGGGGTTCGCCAATTATTATAGAAAATTCATTAAACATTTTTCTGTGATTGCCAAACCTCTGACCGATCTCACCAGGAAAGGTGCTAATGCGGTTCAGTGGACTACTGAGGCCATTGAGGCTTTTGTGTTGCTAAAGGAGAAGTTCAGCTCTGCTCCCATCCTTACGCAGCCTGATGTGACTAAACCATTTTTGGTTGAGGTTGATGCTTCTTCTGTGGGGGTCGGCGCGGTGTTGTCTCAGGAAAAGACGGATAGAGTACATCCCTGTGCTTTTTTTTCAAAGAAATTTTCTGAGTCTGAACTAAATTATGATATCGGTAATCAGGAATTGTTGGCAATTAAACTCGCATTTGAACACTGCCGTCATTTTTTTCCCGTTCAAGTCTTCACCGATCATAAAAATCTGGTCTACCTTGATGCTGCCAAACACTTGAATGCCCGTCAGGCTAGGTGGGCACTGTTTTTCTCGCGGTTTAATTTTACCGTTACTTACATTCCAGGTACTAAAAATGTTAAAGCTGATGCTTTGTCTCGCAGCTTTTCTCCTATGGTGGGTACTGAGGAGGAGGAAAACATTTTGCAAGAGGGGGTTGTTGCTGTTTTGGACTCTGTGTTGGAAGATGAGATTCTTAAAGCACAGGAGAATGCCCCATCTAACACGCCGCATGGGAGGTTGTTTGTGCCTGGTACCCTGAGGAGAGATTTGTTTGTCGAATGTCATGACTCTTTGTTGGCAGGTCATCCTGGAATCTCTGAGACCAAGAGACTTGTGGGTCGCAGCTTTTGGTGGCCTGGATGGCAGAAGAAAGTCATTAAGTGGGTGCGTCAATGCACTGTGTGTGCTAGATCTAAGTTTTCTCATACTCCTGCTGCGGGGTTGCTTTGCCCTCTGGAGGTCCCTAGTGCACCTTGGACACCTTTGGCTATGGACTTTATTACTGACCTTCCCCCTCTGAGGGTTTCACTGTCATCTGGGTGGTCGTGGACCGTTTTAGCAAGATGTGTCACTTGGTTCCTTTCATCAAACTGCCCTGCGCTAAGACTCTCGCTAAGGCCTTTGTCAAGGAAATTGTCAGACTACATGGCGTTCCTACTGACATTGTTTGTGATAGGGGACCTCAGTTTGTGGCTCATTTTTGGCGCGCCTTTTGTGACAGATTGGGAGTTCATTTGTCGTTTTCATCCGGATATCATCCTGAGTCTAATGGCCAGACAGAAAGGAAAAACCAGGATGTTGAGCAGTTCTTGCGTTGTTTTGTGACTGATAATCAAGAGGGGTGGTCTGAGTTTCTGCCACTTGCTGAGTTTGCTCTTAACAACCATACATCCGCTTCTGCTGGTTGTTCGCCTTTTTTTTGTTGTACTGGGAGACATCCGTCGTTTGGGTCATTTTCCAAGTTGGGATCGGCTGTACCTGAAGAGGAGAATTTTTCTGGTGTTTTGGAGAGAGTTTGGACTGATGTGCGTGGTAATCTTCAGGAGGCTAACAAAAGATCCAAAGTGTATTTTGATAGAAAACGACAAGAGGTTTTGTTTGCTATTGGTGACATGGTTTGGTTGTCCTCTAAGAATCTGCGCTTGAGGATTCCATCTAAGAAATTGGGTCCCAAGTTTGTAGGGCCCTTTAAGGTGCTTCAGGTTATTAACCAATCTGCTGTTAAGTTGGAGCTTCCTACCTCCTGGAAGATTAATCCGGTGTTTCATGTTTCTCTCTTGAAAAAAGCTGAGGTCTCAGATGGAGACGTCTCGGCCACTGTTCCCCTGGTGGTGGAGGACGGGCAATATGAGATTTCCCACATCCTAAATTCTAGACGTTATAGAGGGAGTTTGCAGTACCTCGTCGCTTGGAAGGGTTATGGACCCGAGGATAACTCATGGGTAAGGGCGGATGATGTTTCTGTGTCTAGACTTGTCAGAGCATTTCACAAGAGGTTTCCGGATAAGCCAAAGTCCTAGGGGATCCGGAGGATCCTCTTAGAAGGGAGGGTACTGTTAGAACCCTCTTGTTAGGTTTTGTTTCAGTTTGCTGGTCACATGACCATTTTTCCCTATTTAGTCTGGCTCCGCCCTTCTGGCTTTGCTGGACTTCATTGTATTATCTACTCTTAAGCTAGCCGGGTGCTTAGGTGCCTTAGTCAGTTTTGCTTGATCTTAGGATCTCTAAGTAATTTGTTTTCTGTTTAATTATCCCTGCTACAATTTCTGTTAGGAGGTGTCCACCTTTTCTCCCAGTCCCTAGATCTTGTAGGGATTCCTCCCTCGCAACTATAGGTCTTCGTTCAGACTAGCTGAGGACTTTAGCGGGTTTGGTCGCAGGATCAGGTTCCCCGTTACATCGTAGGGATCCAGCTTAGTTCTATTGTAGGGACAGAATTTCCATCTTTCCTTAGTGCTTGTAGCAGATCATAACACCCTAAATTCATCATAGTCCCCAATCTCCTCTTTTTCCTGTCCTGATCTGGCTGTACATCACTACAACAACACTCTTCGAAGAAGCCTTGCCCAAGTAGCTCCCGTCACCTGCAGAAACTCCAAGCACAGATTAAAACTGCCCTGGCTCACATCGCAAACTCGACTTCTCCAGCGATGCTCTAGGAGTGATGAACACCAATGGAGGAAAACTCGCACACCAGAAGACTTCATCCACTTCAAATTCATGGTAAGAACCTATAATTCTGCCCTTCACCTTGCCAAACAGACCTACTTCACCAACCTGATCTCCTCACTATCCAACAACCCAATAAACTTTTTGACACATTTCACTCCCTCCTCAGGCCAAAAGTACAAGCCCCTATCACAGATATTTGTGCAGATGACCTGGCCTCCCACTTTATAGAGAAAATAGAAAATATCCATCAGGAAATCCGCTCCCAGCCACCAGGTCCCGTGACTCCTCTCCCTCCCTGCTTTTCCTCTGGCTCACTCTCCACATTTGATCCCATCACAGAAGGAGAAGTCTCCAGGATCCTCTCTATTTCACGTTTGACTACATGCACTACTGACCCCATTCCCTCACATCTCCTCCAGTCTCTCTCCTGTCATCACAACTCACCTATAGTGTTGAGCGATACTGCTCGATATCTAAAAATATCGGATCGGAATGGTATCGTCGATATCACTAAATATCGGCGATATCCGATTCCGATACCGGAAGTCCCATGTAAGTCTATGGGAACAAAATATCGCAACTAAAAAAACACTTTCTTTCCTTGTAAACACAAAATATACACACTTAGAATACACATATATATATATATGTATATATATATATACATGTCATTGTGACATATATATATATATATATATATACATATATTAATAGTTTATTCACTTCTACATAGTAAAATAGCCTCTGATTCAATTGCCGGGTAAAGCCGGCATTTGTGAAAAGACAGAAGCACCCGAGGGTCCAGTCGCCACAGAGATGTTGCATCGCACCCAGCGGTGTGACAACTTACTCTCAGGTAAGGAGGAAACACCCCATTGACTCCAACCACTGCATTCAACAGTACACTATGCCAGCTGAGTGTAGGCGGACCCAATGGGATAGTCTAGCTCAGGCTGGTTAGAACAGGGTGTAGCTAGTTGGATGGGAGGGGTTGAGGCAGCCTTATGCTGCATGTCTTTGTAGTAAGAATTGTTTCCTTTCCTGCTTTCTTACTACGTCGCATACTCCACTCTGCTACATCACTCTGCACCATTGCTCTATCTCACATCTATCTGCCCTGGAAGGATACCGTCTTACCTGTATAAGACTTATCACCTAACTGCACTACACCATCCCTGCCAGAGGACCTGCACAGCAGCGCTGGTCACCCTGGCCAGGTACTACAGGTGGCGTCACGACAAACTACACAAACATTCTATCATCCCCTGGAAATATCACACATTCAAGTGAGCGAACAGGGCACGGACATAGCTGTGCTACCCGTCACATCCCCCATAGAAGTCGACGGGCTTGGTGCCGAGTACCCCCAAAACCTGTGGCTCTGTGCGACTCAACTTTGGCGTCACGAACAGGATTCAGAAGCTCGCTATAAGCGAGTCCTGTGTGCCTTAATTGAACTGTTTTTTTGCTTGAGAATTGCAAAAATCATCATAGACTGTATTTGCCATTTTTCCGTCATATCTGCGCCACGAGGCACAGGTGAAGAATAAGGGCATGCTCTCGTGGGCGTACACTCACTCCGTGGCGCGAAAACGATGTCCGCACACTCTAAATGTTACTGCAATGTAAGATCGTGCCCCACAGCTCTGGAGTTCCGCCTTCTCATCCTCCTCAGTGGGCGGAAATGAACGCGAAGGTCCCGCCTCCCTACAAAAGATGGCGCCTCTCCTGATGCTAATGACACATGTGACTTGGCAGAGATGGCGAATGGACGTGAGCAGAAGTGGGAAGGGATGGAGGAGTCAGAGCTCTCCCCCCACGGAAGCGACCCGATCACCACGGAGCCACCGTTTGGCACCCGGCCTGAAAACCCTCCTATGCTGGAAGAAGCGGAGGATACCCTGAGAGACCTGGCCCGGCACCGGAAGGAGGTCGCCAGGATGCAAGCGAGCTGGCGGGCCCTAAAACTACAATTGGAGTGGCGCCAATCCCTCTTACCCGTTGAAGTGTCTGTACCGGAAGGTGAGGCACCCGTTCCAGTAGAGGAGGCCCTGCGGGCATCCCAGCCCTAGCAATCTGAACCGGTTGACAGTATCTCAGTGGAGGCACCCGTTCCAGTAGAGGAGGCCGTGCGGGCATCCCAGCCCTTGCAATCTGAACCGGTTGACAGTATCTCAGTGGAGGCACCCGTTCCAGTACAGGAGGCCGTGCAGGGAATCCCAGCCCTTGCAATCTGAACCGGTTGCCAGTATCACAGTGGAGGCACCCGTTCCTGCAGAAAACGCCGCACCAGCACCCCAGATCCCGCTGTCTGCCCCCGTCGCTGAGGCAGAAGAAGCGACACCCGTCCTCATGGAGGAGGCCACGCAGGCACCAGAGCTCTACCTGCCTGTACCAGAGCCCCGACCGTCATCTGTTCCAGAGCCGGCTGCTTCCGCCACAGGTGAGCGCCGCCAGGACTGGCGGGCGCCGGGAGAGCTGCCGCAAACCGGACATCGTAAGCTGGCGTTTGATGGTGGAGACATGGAGCTGCTGGTGGAGGAGAATTACAACCGGCGTCAGGAGGAAGAGTGGAGACGTCGGGAGCGGGAAGCAGAGCGACAAAGGGAGCAGCGAGAATCCCAAAAGCTTCGGCAACGTCACCTGGAGAAGGACCTGGCAGAGAAGGCACGTATGAGAAAGGATAAAAGTACGGTGAGGGAGCCGCGGCGTAAGGGTGCAGTACGGAACTTTAAGTTAAAAGGTGGTTGGGGCTTCATCCAGGAGCCTGGACTTTATTTAGAAGTTTTTGTAACCCGGCGGGACGTGGAGGCTCACCTCCCAGAAGGACACCTGGGGAGGGACCTGTTGCCAGGAGACTTGGTGACTTTCACCCGACACTGGGGTTACAATGGATGGTACGCCCTAAATGTTACCAGGTGCGACCGCTACTCCCCAGAGTGTCAGGAAACTGACAGACCCTACGAGCCTTCAGCCTCCCCCAACCAGGCCTCTGCACAAGTGCCCACACCACGCCGTAAATCTCCCCAGCCTCCCTCAGTGGTCTCCTCAGCAGCCCCAGCTATGGACATGATAATGATAGCTGGCCCGTACCCGGCGCCTGTTAGGCCCCCTGGGGTTCGTTCAGTCCGGGACATAGGGGTCCAGACCCGGAGGGAGACGAAAAAGGTGGCCACACAGACCCAGATAGCGGGTCACGACGTCACTGTACAGGCCACACGACGTCATCAGGTCTGGGTGGACCCTCCTGTCACGGATGTTTGGCAAGCTCCAGAACAGTACCAGGTGGTACCTGTAAGAGGCCAGCCAAAGAAGTCTAAATAACCCGGACAGGGTCTCTGTATGTAAATAGTTAAATTATTGATGTACCCGGACGGGTGAATGTTCATAAAAGAAGTTTATTGTTGCCTTAATATACCCAGGTTGGGTAATGGTTTGATATGCCCGGACGGGTGAATGTTCAGAAGAACAAGTTTATTGTTGCCTTAATATACCCAGGTTGGGTAATGGTGTTTCACTGTAATCAAAATGTTGAACTTTGAAGCCATGAACTGTACTGGCTCACAAACTTTTCTGTAAATAGTTGGCACTTTGGTGCTCCATCTTGGTTTTACAAAAAAATTAACTGTGCACTATTTTCAACTACCTCAGAAACTAAAAACCCGTTTGGTGTGGCCGAAAGTGAGGTCTGCTCAAGGAAAGTCTTGCAGCCCACCCAAGACCACAGATGGAGGTTTGGAGCGGGTCCTCCACAAGCACAAGTAAAGGACACTGTGAAGTTACCCCGGTGGAGGTAGTCCTAAGAAGTCTCCACGAACTTCGGCACTAATGCTATTTGCACTTTTGTAATGTTATTATTAAAAATTTTATTATGCAGCGTTTAACTTGAAGTGTTTCCTGCTTTCTTACTACGTTGCATAGTCCACTCTGCTACATCACTTTGCACCATTGCTCTATCTCACATCTATCTGCCCTGGAAGGATAGCGTGTTACCTGTAGAAGACTTTTCACCTACCTGCACTACACCATCCCTTCCAGAGGACCTGCACAGAAGCGCTGGACACCCTGACCAGGTACTACAGGTGGCGTCATGACAAACTACACGAACATTCTATCATCCCCTGGAAATATCCCACATTCCAGTGATCGCCCAGGTCATGGACCGAGCTGTGCTACTCGTGACATCCCCCATAGAAGTCGACGTGATCGGTGCCGAGTACCCCCAAAACCCCTGTCTCTGTGCGACTCAACTTCCCTCACTGTGCTGGCACTTTACATTTACAATGCCTCTGGGTTTTTTTTGGGGGGGGTGGGGAACATTCAGACTTTTGCTATGGGGCCCCATGATTTATATGTACGCCCCTGCTGCTGAGGCATGGTATTTAAGGCTGTTAAGGAGCCAACATACATGGACCTTGCCAGCAGCGTCGGACTGGAGTACCTTGGGCCCACCAGAGAAAATATATTCTTGCGGCCCAACATCATACTTCCCAACCTTTGAATAAGGGAAAGAGGGACAAAGGCTGTGGCACGCTGTGCCTGCTGCAGAAAATTTTAGGCCATGCCACGTTGCACCACAGACTGTCCAGGAATTGGTGGATGCTTTAGTCCAGGTGTGGGAGGAGATCCCTCACGAGACCATCCGTCGCGCTCATCAGGAGCATGGCCAGAAGTTGTAGGGAGGTCATACAGCATACCTCCCAAATTTGGAAGACAGGAAAGAGGATTAAAGGCTGCGGCGCTCAGCAAATGACCACGCTGTTGGCCAAAATAATCTATATATAAAAAGACCAATATTGATATTACCGCCATATGGTCTGTGTTAAATAATACCAGTCCTACAGAACATATAATAGATTACAGCACAGGTACAGATAATGACTTACCGCTGATGTTCTTTCTAATGGAATTGTTCACTTTTCATGTCTTTTCCATCTGGCCCACACCGACATGACGACTTCTCCAGCCAGGACTCGACTGCACCCCCATTAAAAAAAAAATAAAAAAAAAAAACTCACCTTCCGGCTCCTGTGCTGCTCACTGTTCTCCCTCTCAGCGTCTGACAGCGGGCGCCGGCAGGTGATGTTATTGCGCCCGCTGTCATACGCTGAGAGGGGGATTATGGGAGAGAAGGAGCGCTCGTTATACACCCCCTGAGGTTCTCTGATGATGGGCCCACTCAGAAGTTTTGCCCCCACTAAATCAAAACCCTAGCTACGCCTATGGCTCTCTCTCTAGTCTTTCTTTCTCGCTCTCTGTTCTTTCCTTCTCGCTCTCTGTTCTTTTTTCTCTCTGTTCTTTCTTTCTCTCTTTTCTTTCTTTCCTCTCTTTCTCTGTTTGTTCTTTCTCTCTCGCTGCTCTTTCTTTCTTTTCCTCAGTACCAGCCACTGTGCCCTCATTACCAGTCAGTGTGATCAGCAGTGTTAAATGGTTACGCTTGGGGCGAGGATATGGGTGTGATTAGCTGTGAAATGGGTGTTGTCGGGGCGTGGCCTAAAATTTTCAGCGGCGCGCAACACGCGCCGCAGCCTTTAATCCTCTTTCCTGTCTTCCAAATTTGGGAGGTATGCTGTATGACCTCCCTACAACTTCTGGCCATGCTCCTGATGAGCGCGACGGATGGTCTCGTGAGGGATCTCCTCCCACACCTGGACTAAAGCATCCACCAACTCCTGGACAGTCTGTGGTGCAACGTGGCATGGCCTAAATTTTTCTGCAGCATGCACAGCGTGCCACAGCCTTTGTCCCTCTTTCCCTTATTCAAAGGTTGGGAAGTATGATGTTGGGCCGCAAGAATATATTTTCTCTGGTGGGCCCAAGGTACTCCAGTCCGACGCTGCTGGCAAGGTCCATGTATGTTGGCTCCTTAACAGCCTTAAATACCATGCCTCAGCAGCAGGGGCGTACATATAAATCATGGGGCCCCATAGCAAAAGTCTGAATGTTCCCCACCCCCCCAAAAAAAAAACCCAGAGGCATTTGTAAATGTAAAGAGCCAGCATAGTGAGGGAAGTTGAGTCGCACAGAGACAGGGGTTTTGGGGGTACTCGGCACCGATCACGTCGACTTCTATGGGGGATGTCACGAGTAGCACAGCTCGGTCCGTGACCTGGGCGATCACTGGAATGTGGGATATTTCCAGGGGATGATAGAATGTTCGTGTAGTTTGTCGTGACGCCACCTGTAGTACCTGGACAGGGTGTCCAGCGCTGCTGTGCAGGTCCTCTGGAAGGGATGGTGTAGTGCAGGTAGGTGAAAAGTCTTCTACAGGTAACACGCTATCCTTCCAGGGCAGATAGATGTGAGATAGAGCAATGGTGCAAAGTGATGTAGCAGAGTGGACTATGCGACGTAGTAAGAAAGCAGGAAACACTTCAAGTTAAACGTTGCATAATAAAATTTTTAATAATAACATTACAAAAGTGCAAATGGCTTATATTATGTGACATGTTTTGTTACTGTTCATACCCTTGATATGTGTTATACATGTGTGTTAATAAATACATATTCAACAAAAGTGCAAATAGCATTAGTGCCGAAGTTCGTGGAGACTTCTTAGGACTACCCCCACCGGGGTAACTTCACAGTGTCCTTTACTTGTGCTTGTGGAGGACCCACTCCAAACCTCCAACTGTGGTCTTGGGTGGGCTGCAAGACTTTCCTTGAGCAGACCTCACTTTCGGCCACACCAAACGGGTTTTTAGTTTCTGAGGTAGTTGAAAATAGTGCACAGTTAAGTTTTTTGTAAAACCAAGATGGAGCACCGAAGTGCCAACTATTTACAGAAAAGTTTGTGAGCCAGTACAGTTCATGGCTTCAAAGTTCAACATTTTCATTACAGTGAAACACCATTACCCAACCTGGGTATATTAAGGCAACAATAAACTTGTTCTTCTGAACATTCACCCGTCCGGGTACATCAAACTATTACCCAACCTGGGTATATTAAGGCAACAATAAACTTCTTTTTATGAACATTCACCCGTCCGGGTACATCAATAATTTAACTATTTACATACAGAGACCCTGTCCGGGTTATTTAGACTTCTTTGGCTGGCCTCTTCCAGGTACCACCTGGTACTCTTCTGGAGCTTGCCAAACATCCGAGACAGGAGGGTCCACCCAGACCTGATGACGTCGTGTGGCCTGTACAGTGACGTCGTGACCCGCTATCTGGGTCTGTGTGGCTACCTCTTTCATCTCCCTCCGGGTCTGGACCCCTATGTCCCGGACTGAACGAACCCCAGGGGGCCTAACAGGCGCCGGGTACGGGCCAGCTATCATTATTATGTCCATAGCTGGGGCTGCTGAGGAGACCACTGAGGGAGGCTGGGGAGATTTACGGCGTGGGGTGGGCACTTGTGCAGAGGCCTGGTTGGGGGAGGCTGAAGGCTCGTAGGGTCTGTCAGTTTCCTGACACTCTGGGGAGTAGGGGTCGCACCTGGTAACATTTAGGGCGTACCATCCATTGTAACCCCAGTGTCGGGTGTAAGTCACCAAGTCTCCTGGCAACAGGTCCCTCCCCGGGTGTGCTTCTGGGAGGTGAGCCTCCACGTCCCGCCGGGTTACAAAAACTTCTAAATAAAGTCCAGGCTCCTGGATGAAGCCCCAACCACCTTTCAACTTAAAGTTCCGTACTGCACCCTTATGCCGCGGCTCCGTCAGCGTTCCTTTATCCCTTCTCATCTGTGCCATCTCTGCCAGGTCCTTGTCCTGCTGACGTTGCCGAAGCTTTTGGGATTCTCGCTGCTCCCTTTGTCGCTCTGCTTCCCGCTCCCGACGTCTCCACTCTTCCTCCTGACGCCGGTTTTAATTCTCCTCCACCAGCATCTCCATGTCTCCACCATCAAACGCCAGCTTACGATGTACGGTTTGCGGCAGCTCTCCTGGCGCCCGCCAGTCCTGGCGGCGCTCACCTGCGGCGGAAGTAGCCGGCTCTGGAACAGATGACGGTCGGGGCTCCGGTACAGGCAGGTAGAGCTCTGGTGCCTGCGTGGCCTCCTCCATGAGGACGGGTGTCGCTTCTTCTGCCTCAGCGACGGGGGCAGACAGCGGGATCTGGGGTGCTGGTGCGGCGTTTTCTGCAGGAACGGGTGCCTCCACTGTGATACTGGCAACCGGTTCAGATTGCAAGGGCTGGGATGCCCGCACGGCCTCCTGTACTGGAACGGGTGCCTCCACTGAGATACTGGCAACCGGTTCAGATTGCAAGGGCTGGGATGCCCGCAGGGCCTCCTCTACTGGAACGGTTGCCTCACCTTCCGGTACAAACACTTCAGGGGGTAAGAGGGATTGGCGCCGCTCCAATTGTAGTTTTAGGGCCCGCCAGCTCGCTTCCATCCTGGCGACCTCCTCCCGGTGCCGGGCCAGGTCTCTCAGGGTATCCTCCGCTTCTTCCAGCGTAGGAGGGTTTTCAGGCCGGGTGCCAAACGGTGGCTCCGTGGCGATCGGGTCGCTTCCGTGGGGGGAGAGCTCTGACTCCTCCATCCCTTCCCACTTCTGCTCACGTCCATTCGCCATCTCTGCCAAGTCACATGTGTCATTAGCATCAGGAGAGGCGACATCTTTTGTAGGGAGGCGGGACCTTCGCGTTCGTTTCCGCCCACTGAGGAGGATGAGAAGGCGGAACTCCAGAGCTGTGGGGCACGATCTTACATTGCAGTAACATTTAGAGTGTGCGGACATCGTTTTCGCGCCACGGAGTGAGTGTACGCCCACGAGAGCACGCCCTTATTCTTCACCTGTGCCTCATGGCGCAGATATGACGGAAAAATGGCAAATACAGTCTATGATGATTTTTGCAATTCTCAAGCAAAAAAACAGTTCAATTAAGGCACACAGGACTCGCTTATAGCGAGCTTCTGAATCCTGTTCGTGACGCCAAAGTTGATTCGCACAGAGCCACAGGTTTTGGGGGTACTCGGCACCAAGCCCGTCGACTTCTATGGGGGATGTGACGGGTAGCACAGCTATGTCCGTGCCCTGGTCGCTCACTGGAATGTGGGATATTTCCAGGGGATGATAGAATGTTTGTGTAGTTTGTCGTGACGCCACCTGTAGTACCTGGTCAGGGTGACCAGCGCTGCTGTGCAGGTCCTCTGGCAGGGATGGTGTAGTGCAGCTAGGTGATAAGTCTTCTACAGGTAAGACGGTATCCTTCCAGGGCAGATAGATGTGAGATAGAGCAATGGTGCAGAGTGATGTAGCAGAGTGGAGTATGCGACGTAGTAAGAAAGCAGGAAAGGAAACAATTCTTACTACAAAGACATGCAGCATAAGGCTGCCTCAACCCCTCCCATCCAACTAGCTACACCCTGTTCTAACCAGCCTGAGCTAGACCATCCCATTGGGTCCGCCTACACTCAGCTGGCATAGTGTACTGTTGAATGCAGTGGTTGGAGTCAATGGGGTGTTTCCTCCTTACCTGAGAGTAAGTTGTCACACCGCTGGGTGCGATGCAACATCTCTGTGGCGACTGGACCCTCGGGTGCTTCTGTCTTTTCACAAATGCCGGCTTTACCCGGCAATTGAATCAGAGGCTATTTTACTATGTAGAAGTGAATAAACTATAAATATATGTATATATATATATGTCACAATGACATGTATATATATATATATATATATATGTATTCTAAGTGTGTATATTTTGTGTTTACAAGGAAAGAAAGTGTTTTTTTAGTTGCGATATTTTGTTTCCATAGACTTACATGGGACTTCCGGTATCGGAATCGGATATCGCCGATATTTAGTGATATCGGCGATACCATTCCGATCCGATATTTTTAGATATCGCGCAGTATCGCTTAACACTACAAGTGAACTTTGTAACAGAAAAAGACTGATGGATTGAAGAGAGGCCGAGTTATGTTTTTATCTACAAACTGAATGAAGACATCCGACTTATAGCCCATTGACCTTCCTTGGCCTTCAGAATTGCAGCAATTCATCTCAGCATACTGTAAGTCCACTGTGTTTTGTGTTATGATTTGGTAGCTGAGGAGAGCAGGCAAAAACGGCAATACACCAGAGAGGTTGGAATCTACTGAATTGCAGTACCCTGACTAACCACCACAACTAAAGGCAGCCGTGGAGCCCAATCTTCCTAGAAAGAAAAGGATAGGAAGGACACTTACTGCAATCCAAAAAACCCTAAAAAATACCAACTCTGCTAATTGCAAAAACACCTGAGATCACACGACCTCTACCACCTAAATTAGTTCTCTGGTGTAAAAAAACTAAGCCGCAGCCACTGAAAAAACTGGAAAAGGCAAATGAACAAATAACAGTGGCTCAGATAAACTGAGAGGAGCACAAGCCCCCCGGAGGGGACCTGGCTGACCTCCACAAGAGTGCAGGAAACAATGCAAAAAAGCAAGCACAAAAATACAAGCAGGAAAATTCTTATCTGTTAGCAGAAGATGCAGGCAAAACACAGCAAGCTTCCAAGAGAACCAGGAACCAAAGTTGAGACAAGAACAATTGATCACCGGCAACCCTGATGGGAGGGAACCTCCCTTATATAAGACCAGTCTGTAACTCCTGATTGCCAATCTTCACAATCTTCATTGAATGGTTCAGTACTATTTGTAACCACCAGAGGGAGCTTCTGCTCAGAATTCATTTCTAACACATTCACAACAGTACCCCCCCCTTGAGGAGGGGTCACCGAACCCTCATTTGGGCAACCAGGTCGGTCAGGATGAGCTCTGTGATACGCACGGATCAGTCTCCTAGCACGGATGTCCGAAGCAAACACCCAAGAATTGTCCTCCTGACCATAACCTCTCCACTTAACCAAATACTGGAGTTTCCGTCTAGAAAAACGAGAATCCAATATTTTCTCAACCACATACTCCAGATTGCCCTCAACCAAAACAGGGTCAGGAGGCGCAGCCATAGGAACCACTGGCTCGACAAACCTCTTCAATAAGGACTTGTGGAACACGTTATGGATCTTAAATGTCTCTAGAAGAAGTAAACGAAAGGAAACAGGATTAAGAATCTCCATGATCTTATAAGGTCCAATGAACCTAGGCTTAAACTTAGGAGATGCAACTCTCATAGGGATATTTCTTGAGGACAACCAGACCAAGTCCCCCACTTCAAACCGAGGACCATCAGTCCTATGCCGGTTGGCAAACCGCTGGGCCCTCTCCTGAGAGAGGGACAACCTCTCCACTACCTCGTCCCAAATCTGCTGCACACACTCCACAACAGAGTCAACACCCGGACAGACAGAAGCCTCCGTCTGTCCCGAAGAAAATCGAGGGTGAAACAAAATTGCAGAAAAATGGAGACATCAAAGTGGCAGAGCTAGCCCTATTATTAAGAGCAAACTCAGCCAAAGGCAAGAAAGAGACCCAGTCATCTTGATCAGCAGACACAAAGCATCTCAGATAAGTCTCCAATGTCTGGTTTGTTCTCTCAGTTTGTCCATTGTTCTAAGGATGAAAAGCCGAGGAGAAAGACAATTGAACACCAAGTTTAGAACAAAAAGTCCTCCAAAATCTGGAAACAAACTGGACTCCTCTGTCAGACACAATGTTCTCAGGAATGCCGTGTAACCGAACCACGTGCTGAAGGAACAAAGGCACCAATTCAGAGGAGGAAGGCAACTTAGGTAATGGCACAAGATGTATCATTTTGGAAAACCTATCACAAATCACCCAGATAACGGTCATTCTCTGAGAAACAGGAATGTCGGAAATGAAATCCATAGAGATATGGGTCCATGGTCTCTTGGGCACAGGCAATGGCATCAACAAACCACTAGAGCGAGAGCAAGGCTTGGAGCGAGAGCAAGTCCCGCAGGACTGCACAAATTCCCTGACGTCACGAGACAAAGTAGGCCACCAAAAGGACCGACTAACCAAGTCTCTGGTACCAAAAATTCCGGGATGACCGGCCAACGCGGAACAATGAATCTCAGACATCACACTCTTTTTCCACCGGTCTGGGACAAACAATTTCCCAATAGGGCAGCGCTCGGGTTTATCCTCCTGACACCCTTCCAGAGCCAGTCTCAAATTGGGCGAGATGGCGGAAAGAACTACACCCTCTTTCAAAATAACAGCAGGATCAGATAACTCAGGAGAATCCGCAAGGAAACTCCTCGAGAGGGCATCCGCCTTAACATTCTTAGTGCCAGGAAGAAAGGAAACCACAAAATTAAAACGTGTGAAAAACAAGGCCCACCTGGCCTGTCTAGGATTAAGTCGCTTGGCTGATTCCAGATAAACCAGATTCTTATGGTCCGTGAGGACCACCACCTGATGTTTGGCTCCCTCCAGCCAATGTCTCCACTCTTCAAAAGCCCACTTCATGGTCAATAACTCCCGATTACCCACGTCATAATTACGTTCAGTTGGAGAAAATTTTCGAGAGAAAAAGGCACAAGGGTTACTTTTAGAGGTCTCTGGATCTCTTTGGGACAAAACGGCACCTGCCCCAATTTCAGAGGCATCAACCTCCACCTGAAATGGCAGAGAAACATCAGGCTGCCGTAGAACAGGAGCAGAAGTGAATCTATGCTTAAGTTCCTGAAACGCAGAGACTGCCTCAGGAGGCCAATTCACCACATCAGAACCCTTTTTGGTCAAATCAGTCAATGGTTTAACAATAACAGAGAAATTACCAATAAATTTACCATAAAAATTGGCAAAACCCAAGAATCTCTGAAGAGCCTTTAATGAAGTAGGTTGGACCCAATCACAGATGGCCTGAACCTTGACCGGGTCCATTTCAATAACTGATGGGACAAAATGAATCCCAGAAATGAGATCCTCTGTACGCCAAAAAGACACTTTGATCCCTTCACATACAGAGCATTATCTCTCAAAATCTGGAACACAGTCCGAACATGTTTCACATGAGAGTCCCAGTCATTGCAAAAAATCAAGATATCATCCAAATAAACAATCAGAAATTTATCCACAAAATCCCTGAAAATGTCATTCATGAAGGACTGGAAGACTGAAGGAGCATTAGTGAGCCCAAAGGGCATCACTAGGTACTCAAAATGCCCCTCTGGGTATTAAATGCCGTCTTCCATTCATCCCCGTGCTTAATGAGAATAAGGTTATACACCCCCCTGAGGTCAAGCTTAGTAAACCAAGTAGCACTTTTCACCCTGGAAAACAGGTCAGAAATCAAGGGTAACTAATATTGATATTTCACAGTGATAATTTTCAAGAGACGATAATCAATACACGGCCTTAATGAACCATCCTTTTGGCCACAAAGAAAAAACCGGCACCCAAGGGTGAAGAGGATGGTCTGATATAACCCTTCTCCAATGACTCCTTGATATAATACCGCATAGCGTCATGTTCAGGTACAGACAAGTTAAAAAGGCGACCTTTAGGGAATTTACTACCAGGCACTAATTCAATAGCGCAGTCATAGCTCCTATGGGGGGCAAGGATGCAGATTTACTCTCACTAAACACATCAGAAAAATCAGTCAAAAAGTCAGGAACATCCTGAGCCTGGGGAGAGGCAGAAAAAACAGGAGTGTTGGCATTAACACATTGGCAGCCCCAACTGGTTACAGACACAGATTTCCAATCCAAAACAGGATTATGAGACTGTAACCAAGGGAAACCTAGTACAATTATGTCATGCAGATTATACAGCACCAAAAATTTGCAACTCTCCTGATGATCAGGTTCAAACCTCATTATCACCTGAGTAGAGAACTGGGGTTTATTCTCAGCCAAAGGGGTAGAATCAATCCCCAGTAGGGGAATAGACTTCCGTAGGGGTATAAAGGGATACCCACAACGTTTAGCAAAATCAAAATCCATCAGGTTAATAGCTGCTCCCGAATCAACAAAAGCCTGAGCAGAAAATGTGGACAGGGAGCAAATCAGGGTAACAGTCAACAGAAATTTAGTCTGAACAATACCCAAGACAACTGAGCGTGCAAAACTTCTTCCCCGCTAAGGCAACACTATTCCACGCATACCTCTAGGCTCACGCAAACGTCTGTCAATTTGAATCGCTAATAACATAGAATCATTGAGACCAGAGGGAGCAGGGAAACCCACCATAACATCTTTTACATTCTCTGACAGACCCTTCCGAAAAAGGTCTGCCATAGCATCATCATTCCATTTGGTCAGGACTGCCCACTTTCGGAATCTCTGACAGTACAACTGTTGTGAATGTGTTAGAAATGAATTCTGAGCGGGAGCTCCCTCTGGTGGTTACAAACAGTACTGAACCATTCAATGAAGATTGTGAAGATTGGCGATCAGGAGTTACAGACTGGTCTTATATAAGGGAGGTTCCCTCCCATCAGGGTTGCCGGTGATCAATTGTTCTTGTCTCAACTTTGGTTCCTGGTTCTCTTGGAAGCTTGCTGTGTTTTGCCTGCATCTTCTGCTAACAGATAAGAATTTTCCTGCTTGTATTTTTGTGCTTGCTTTTTTGCATTGTTTCCTGCACTCTTGTGGAGGTCAGCCAGGTCCCCTCCGGGGTGCTTGTGCTCCTCTCAGTTTATCTGAGCCTCTGTTATTTATTCATTTGCCTTTTTCAGTTTTTTCAGTGGCTGCGGCTTAGTTTTGTTACACCAGAGAACTAATTTAGGTGGTAGAGGTCGTGTGATCCCAGGTGTTTTTGTAATTAGTAGGGTTGGTACTTTTTAGGGTTTTTTGGGATTGCAGTAAGTGCCCTTCCTATCCTTTTTTTTCTAGGAAGATTGGGCCCCAAATTTTGCTCATACTATTTTCTGTCTGTGTCTGTATTACCTCTTGTCTAACCGCCATTACATGTTTGGGGGCTTCCTATGTTCTTTGGGGATCTGCTCCGGGGCAGATAGTTTTCCTCTTTCTATCTTTAGGTGTAGTTAGCTTCTCAGGCTGTGACGAGGCATCTAGGACCAACGTAGGTACGCTCCACGGCTGCCTTTAGTTGTGGTGGTTAGTCAGGGTACTGCAATCCAGTAGATTCCAACCTCTCTGGTGTATTGCCGTTTTTGCCTGCTCTCCTCAGCTACCAAAACATAACAGTATCACCGGCCAAACTGAAAATTATATGGTACTCACAGAAGGGAAAAATAGTGTAAAAAAAAAAAAAAGGGATTGTCAGAGTTGTCAGAGATATTTGTTTATTTTTTTTTTTCCCTCTGTTTCACTGAGTGCTGAGGAGGATTTTTTTTTTCTTTCAATGGAGCTTGCACAGTTGTCTGGCAGTGTGGATCAGCTTGCCACTGAAGATTGGAGTATTGCTACCTATCTTTCAGGGTTGCCGATTGTGGAACCTAGGATCCCCAAGCCAGATTTGTTTTTAGGGGATCGAGCTAAATTTCTGAATTTCAAAAATAACTGTAAGTTGTTTTTTGCCTTAAAACCTAAGTCCTCAGGGAACGCAGCGCAGCAGGTTCAAATTGTCATCTCTCTCCTGCGCGGCGATCCTCAGGATTGGGCTTTTTCCCTGACACCTGGGGACCCTGTTTTGAGTAATGTCGATGCATTTTTTCTGGCTCTGGGGTTATTGTACGATGAACCTAATGTCACTGATCAAGCTGAAAAAACCTTGTTGGCATTAAATCAGGGGCTTGAGGACGCTGAGTTATACTGTCAGAAATTTCGTAAGTGGGCAGTCCTGACCAAATGGAATGATGATGCTTTGGCAGCCCTTTTTCGGAAGGGTCTGTCAGAGAATGTAAAAGATGTTATGGTGGGTTTCCCTGCTCCCTCTGGTCTCAATGATTCTATGTCATTAGCGATTCAAATTGACAGACGTTTGCGTGAGCGTAGAGGTATGCGTGGAATAGTGTTGCCTTGTGAACCAGCTTCTGAACCCATGCAGTGTGATAGAGTGAATTCTGGGGCACAGCGTCATGAGTTTCGAAACGCAATGGGTTATGTTTCTACTGTGGTGACGCCTCTCGTGCTATTTCAGTCTGCCCTAAGCGGGGAAGACGTTTTGCACGCTCAGTTGTCTTGGGTAGTGTTCAGACTAAATTTCTGTTGACTGTTACCCTGATTTGCTCCCTGTCCACATTTTCTGCTCAGGATTTTGTTGATTCTGGAGCAGCTATTAACCTGATGGATTTTGATTTTGCTAAACGTTGTGGGTTTCCCTTGATACCCCTACGGAAGTCTATTCCCCTACTGGGGATTGATTCTACCCCTTTGGCTGAGAATAAACCCCAGTTCTCTACTCAGGTGATAATGAGGGTTAAACCTGATCATCAGGAGAGTTGCAAATTTTTGGTGCTGTATAATCTGCATGACATAATTGTACTAGGTTTCCCTTGGTTACAGTATCATAATCCTGTTTTGGATTGGAAATCTGTGTCTGTAACCAGTTGGGGCTGCCAATGTGTTAATGCCAACACTCCTGTTTTTTCTGCCTCTCCCCAGGCTCAGGATGTTCCTGACTTTTTGACTGATTTTTCTGATGTGTTTAGCGAAAGTAAATCTGCATCCTTGCCTCCCCATAGGAGCTATGACTGCGCTATTGAATTAGTGCCTGGTAGTAAATTCCCTAAAGGTCGCCTTTTTAACTTGTCTGTACCTGAACATGACGCTATGCGGTCTTATATCAAGGAGTCATTGGAGAAGGGTCATATCAGATCATCCTCTTCACCCTTGGGTGCTGGTTTTTTCTTTGTGGCCAAAAAGGATGGTTCATTAAGGCCGTGTATTGATTATCGTCTCTTGAACAATATCACTGTGAAATATCAATATCCGTTACCCTTGATATCTGACCTGTTTTCCAGGGTGAAAAGTGCTACTTGGTTTACCAAGCTTGACCTCAGGGGGGCGTATAACCTTATTCGCATTAAGCATGGGGATGAATGGAAGACAGGATTCAATACCCCAGAGGGGCATTTTGAGTACATAGTGATGCCCTTTGGGCTCACTAATGCTCCTTCTGTCTTCCAGTCCTTCATGAATGACATTTTCAGGGATTTTGTGGATAAATTTCTGATTGTTTATTTGGATGATATCTTGATTTTTTCCAATGACTGGGACTCTCATGTGAAACATGTTCGGACTGTGTTCCAGATTTTGAGAGAGAATGCTCTGTATGTGAAGGGATCAAAGTGTCTTTTTGGCGTACAGAGGATCTCATTTCTGGGATTCATTTTGTCCCCATCTGTTATTGAAATGGACCCGGTCAAGGTTCAAGCCATCTGTGATTGGGTCCAACCTACTTCATTAAAGGCTCTTCAGAGATTCTAGGGTTTTGCCAATTTTTCTCGTAAATTTATTGGTAATTTCTCTGTTATTGTTAAACCATTGACTGATTTGACCAAAAAGGGTTCTGATGTGGTGAATTGGCCTCCTGAGGCAGTCTCTGCGTTTCAGGAACTAAAGCAGAGATTCACTTTTGCTCCTGTTCTACGGCAGCCTGATGTTTCTCTGCCATTTCAGGTGGAGGTTGATGCCTCTGAAATTGGGGCAGGTGCCGTTTTGTCCCAAAGAGATCCAGAGACCTCTAAAAGTAACCCTTGTGCCTTTTTCTCTCGAAAATTTTCTCCAACTGAACGTAATTATGACGTGGGTAATCGGGAGTTATTGGCCATGAAGTGGGCTTTTGAAGAGTGGAGATATTGGCTGGAGGGAGCCAAACATCAGGTGGTGATCCTCACGGACCATAAGAATCTGGTTTATCTGGAATCAGCCAAGCGACTTAATCCTAGACAGGCCAGGTGGGCCTTGTTTTTCACACGTTTTAATTTTGTGGTTTCCTTTCTTCCTGGCACTAAGAATGTTAAGGCGGATGCCCTATCGAGGAGTTTCCTTGCGGACTCTCCTGAGTTATCTGATCCTGCTGTTATTTTGAAAGAGGGTGTAGTTCTTTCCGCCATCTCGCCCAATTTGAGACTGGCTCTGGAAGGGTGTCAGGAGGATTGTGATGATACTGGAGCTCCATGTCTTGTGCTGTTGCTAGAACTACAGTCCTCATCCTGTTTTGTACTGACAGCCCACGGAGCCAAGTTTTCCCCCTCCCTCTCTCATGCTTCCCATCAACCCCCCTCCCAGCCTGCACTCAGGCAGTGTAATGTGAGCTGCCAGTGCTAGAGTTTTCCCGCCTCACCGCAGGGAGTCTCCATTGTCTGCACATGTGCTTTCTTCCCATAGCAGACATTTTGGAGAATTCATTCTTTTTTGGTTAATAACACGGTGGGAGCATTCGCTAGAAACACGAAAGTTACTCTTTTGAAACCTGTGTCCATAGGCATCGTTCCCGTGGTACTGGTGAACCCGTAACTCCAACAGAACCCGAGAAATGGAATTCTCGGATCCCCCACAAACTAGCTCATCCAAGTTTGGGTTCATTTGAACCGTCATTTTAAAGTAAGATCATTGATAGGTCTGCCGTTATTCTGCTAGGTTCACAGGACGAGGGATGGACCTTATAATCTTCCAGAGCTTAAACCATATCTTTTAGCCTGGGGAGGTGGCCAGAAAAAACAGCCCTTTTTTGTGATGTCAGCAGCCCACATGTATAAGTCTGGCAGTGACCCCCCTTAGGGAGTCTTTGCTGTGACGACTTGACTAAGAGACCTGCAAATGAACTATGACGTGTGGCTCCTTCCCCAGCCAGTTTTGCCTGCAACTATCATGTGAGTCTTTTCACTGTTTAATCCCGTTTATTTTGTAACTGTATTGTACATAACTATATTGCCTCAGCTTGTTACATCTTTTTTTTATATTGTATAAGCACTGCCTGTTTTTTAAGGAATAAACCTATAAATTTATTAGTTTGTTTCTCCTGCTCTATAAACGAATTTGCACGTGCCTGAAGCACTACGCTACTGTTTTGGGGTTGCTACGGACCCTCTTGATAAATTGTTCATTAAGTAACCCGTAGCTGGTGGCAGCTAAAAGGAAGGGGTGTAAAGTGTTAATCTATTGGGTGACGCTGGCAGTGACGGAGCGGGGTTTATAAGTGTATTGCCTGGCTGCAGCCCGGAGTAATTATAATTCCCTCACTGCAGCGTGCCCAATAGCCAGCACACATCCAAGTGACCCGTCTGGTGACCAATTATCCTAGGTGCAGTTCCCTGACTGACCTGAGGGTAAGGGGGGCGCCAGAGAGCTGCAAGTTCCTAAGTGGAAGTGGGATAGTCATAAATCCCTGCAGTTTACCGGGTCGGACGGCAGCAGCCGTCGTGTGTGCGCGTTTTCGTCACATTTGCGGCATGGAGGGATCACAAGCCGTGATACCCCGGGCTACCGTGTGGCGGACCGTGTGCCCGTTCATCACATATTGGTGGCAGAGTGGTGGGATTATAGAGCATTAGTGAGCTGGTTTGAGTAATCATCCCATTCACTAAAAAACTTGCACGGTTCTTCAGGGACCCTGCAACTTAAGTTTTGGAGAACAAGCTCAGTGTTTATTAGTCCTGAGACAATTGTGTGTACTTGCGGTTACCCCCCCTTCTCTTTGTTTTTCTATCCTATCTTTTATTTGGCAAACATGGCTACCACAGGAGCAAGTTGGTACGACAAGCAGAGCAAGGACACTCTTGTGGGAATCTGCAAGTACCACGGCCTTGACCACACGAACCGAACCAAAGGCCAACTGGTCCAGGCCCTGAAGGAACTGGACGAACATTGGAGCGAGGAGGGCGCAGGAGCCGGCCCAAGCCAAGGTGGTGCTGCAGCAGAGGCCCAAACCCAGGGCGGGTTGGACCCTTACCTACAGGCGGCCCTGGAGGTACTCCCCACCGACGACCAGGAAGAACGCCTGAAGCTAATCCAGCAAGCTCAAGAGAGAGCCACCCAGCGAGAGGCCGACCAGCGAGCCGAGCGCCAAGCCCAGCGGGAGGCTGAGAGAGCCGAGCGGGAGGCTGAGAGAGCCCGAGCTGAGCGGGAAGCCCAAGCGCAGAGAGCCCATGAGCTGGAGCTGCTCAGACAAGGGCAATGCCCTCCACAGCCCAGAGCAGTGTGCCCAGCAGCGCTCAGAGTCCCAAGCAGCGGCCGGAGCACTTTCCCGTGATGGAAAAGGATGGAGACTTGGACACTTTTCTGCGGGCCTTTGAGAAAGTCTGCAGACAGTACCGGCTGCCTGACAACCAATGGGCCAGGTACTTGACCCCCGGGCTAAAGGGCAAAGCTCTGGAGGCATTTGCTTCACTCACGCCGGATCAAGATGACAACTATCAGGCCATCAAGCAGGCCCTGATCGCCAAGTACCAGCTAACCCCTGAGGTATACCGAAAGAAGTTCCGGAACCTCCAACGTGGCCCACACGACAGTTATAGTGATGTGGTGCAAGGACTCAGGAACCACTTTGACCAGTGGATCCATGGACTGTCAGTTGACACCTTTGAGAACCTGAGGGACCTGATGATCAAAGACCAGTTCCTGCATCTGTGCCCAGCTGAGGTCCGACAGTTCATCCTGGACCGAGAACCGGAGGACGCGGTCAGAACAGCACGGATAGCCGACAGCTATGAGGCCAACCGGAAAACCGAGGTGCGGAAGCCAGTCAACGCCCGCTGGGGAAGGGGTAAGCCTGCAACCAACCCCAGTGCCCCTGCCAGTTGTCCCTCTGGAGGCACTATTCCCTTTGCCAGCGCCAGGACTACATCAGACCCCCGCCAGTGTTTCTCCTGTAAAAGGACTGGACACATCAGCGCCACCTGTCCGGAGAGGCAGAAGAACCCCCCAGCCAAGGCCTCCGGTCCCAATGCCTCTGTTCTTTTGGTGGGTGGTGTGGTGGGGAGGGTTGATGACAACGTGCAGCCCATCCGCGTGGGGGCCCGTCTTGCTACAGGCCTCAAGGACACCGGGGCTGAACGAACCCTCATCCGGCCCGAACTGGCGGCCCCTGAAGAGTTGATTCCGGGGAAAACCCTAACTGTCACCGGGATTGGGGGCGTCCACTACCCCTTGCCGATAGCCCGGGTTTTCATTGACTGGGGTGCCGGGGCGGGGTGAAGGAAGTGGGGGTGTCCGAAAACCTGCCCACTGATGTTTTATTGGGGACTGATCTGGGGAGGATGGTCGCGTACTATGTCCCTGACACCCCTCCCCAATCTGATAATAAGGTTAACGTTAACGTTGATGTTGATGATGATGGGAAACTGATTGTGTTACCTGCCAATGCTTTGCTAAGTGATGATGCAACTGATAACCTTTCTTTCCCTAGGAATGATGCTGATAGTGATGTATCTGTGCCATCTGAACCTGTTAACCCCTTCTCTGAAGTGGTAGATGTGTCCACAGGTACAGGAGCATTCAGCCACGTCGCTCTGCGGAGTGAGACGGCTGAGGAACCCTAGCAGGAGCAAGCGACAGTGCTCAAGGAAATTGGGAGGTGCATGGGAACCGTGAGGAAGGTGACGCCATGACACTGACCAGTGCCACCGAGGAAGGTAACTGGCCCATAAGTAGCACTGCTCCTGAAGTGTTGGGGGTGGATGGGGAGGTAGAGCCCATAGCAGCGCAGGCTGATGGGTCTATAGAAATCCCCGGGGAGACTGCATATGTAGCTGCTGTCACCCGCTGTCAGAGTGCCCGGAGCGCAGGTAGCGCCCTACCATCTGGACCCTCCTCCGCTACAGGAGAGACTGAACCAGAGGTGGACCCAGAGCCGGTCCCAGAGGGTCCCAGTGAGGAAGTAACCCTGACGTCACTTCTGGCTGCCTCCAGCCAGGAGTTCCAGGCCGCTCTGCACTCAGATGCGAGCCTGGGGAACTTGAGGCACCTCGCCGAGACGCCCACCTCCGTGACTGATAAGGAGAGGGTGTTCTGGGAACGAGGAAGGTTGTACCGGGAGACAGTACCCGGAGATTCCCAAAAGGAGTGGTTGAGGGAAAAACAGCTGGTCGTCCGCACCAGTTCCGAGGTGAGTTGTTGAGGATTGCCCATGATATTCCACTTGCTGGACACTTGGGGATCAGCAAAACTAAGGCACGGCTGTCTCAACACTTCTATTGGCCCAAGATGGGGACAGATGTGACTAACTACTGCCGCTCCTGTATCACATGTCAAAGAGTGGGGAAGGCGGGGCCTGCTCTTACGGCTCCCCTGATCCCGTTGCCAGTGATAGAGGAGCCTTTCCAGAGGATCGCGGTGGACATTGTGGGCCCGCTGGCCGTCCCAGCAGCTCTGGAAAGCAATACATCCTTACTGTGGTAGACTACGCTACCCGGTACCCGGAGGCAGTAGCTCTGTCCTCAACTAGGGCAGATAAGGTGGCAGATGCACTGGTGACCATCTTTTCACGGGTAGGATTTCCCAGGGAGATGCTTACCGATCAAGGGACCCAATTTATGTCTCACCTAATGAAGGCTCTCTGCAGCAAAATGCAGGTGACGCGTATGGTATCGAGTGCGTATCACCCACAGACCAATGGTTTGTGTGAGCGCTTTAACGGTACCCTCAAACAGATGCTCCGCATGCTGGTTGAGACCCAGGGACGCGATTGGGAGCGGTATCTCCCACACCTGCTGTTTGCCTACAGAGAAGTCCCACAGGCCTCGACGGGGTTCTCCCCCTTTGAGCTCCTGTATGGCAAGCGAGTCCGGGGACCCCTTGGGTTGATAAGAGAATCCTGGGAAGATGAGCCAAACCCCACAGAAGTGTCCATCGTGGATTATGTCATGCGCTTCCGCGACAAGATGCAGACCTTGACGCAGTTGGTGCATGACAACATGACGCAGGCTCAGGCTGACAAGAAGCACTGGTACGACCAGAACGCCCGGGAGCGGACCTACCAGGTGGGTCAAAAGGTGTGGGTGCTGGTCCCCGTACCAAAGGATAAGCTTCAGGCAGCCTGGGAAGGCCCGTACGTCGTGCACCAACAGCTCAACCCAGTCACCTACGTGGTCACGCTTGACCACACTCGGGGTAGGCGCAAGGCCTTTCACGTCAACATGATGAAGGCCCATCACGAACGTGAAGCCTGCGTCCTACCGGTCTGCAACCTGCCCGAGGACGGCGAGGAGGATCCCCTCCTGGACATGCTGGCCCAAGCCATGGCCAATGGGTTATCACGACGTGGCGAACCCGCTGAGGTGCGCATGTCGGATTACCGACAGGTCATGCCTCCGTAGCACCCTCTAAAGGGGGGAGGTGTGATGATACTGGAGCTCCATGTCTTGTGCTGTTGCTAGAACTACAGTCCTCATCCTGTTTTGTACTGACAGCCCATGGAGCCAAGTTTCCCCCTTCCCTCTCTCATGCTTCCCATCAACCCCCCTCCCAGCCTGCACTCAGGCAGTGTAATGTGAGCTGCCAGTGCTAGAGTTTTCCCGCCTCACCGTAGGGAGTCTCCATTGTCTGCACATGTGCTTTCTTCCCATAGCAGCCATTTTGGAGAATTCATTCTTTTTTGGTTAATAACACGGTGGGAGCATTCGCTAGAAACGCGAAAGTTACTGTTTTGAAACCTGTGTCCATAGGCATCGTTCCCGTGGTACTGGTGAACCCGTAACTCCAACAGAACCCGAGAAATGGAATTCTTGGATCCCCCACAAACTAGCTCATCCAAGTTTGGGTTCATTTGAACCGTCATTTTAAAGTAAGATCATTGATAGGTCTGCTGTTATTCTGCTAGGTTCACAGGACGAGGGATGGACCTTATAATCTTCCAGAGCTTAAACCATATCTTTTAGCCTGGGGAGGTGGCCAGAAAAACCAGCCCTTTTTGTGATGTCAGCAGCCCACATGTATAAGTCTGGCAGTGACCCCCCTTAGGGAGTCTTTGCTGTGAAGACTTGACTAAGAGACCTGCAAATGAACTATGACGTGTGGCTCCTTCCCCAGCCAGTTTTGCCTGCAACTATCATGTGAGTCTTTTCACTGTTTAATCCCGTTTATTTTGTAACTGTATTGTACATAACTATATTGCCTCAGCTTGTTACATCTTTTTTTATATTGTATAAGCACTGCCTGTTTGTTAAGGAATAAACCTATAAATTTATTAGTTTGTTTCTCCTGCTCTATAAACGAATTTGCACATGCCTGAAGAACTACGCTACTGTTTTGGGGTTGCTACGGACCCTCTTGATAAATTGTTCATTAAGTAACCCGTAGCTGGTGGCAGCTAAAACGAAGGGGTGTAAAGTGTTAATCTATTGGGTGACGCTGGCAGTGACGGAGCGGGGTTTATAAGTGTATTGCCTGGCTGCAGCCCGGAGTAATTATAATTCCCTCACTGCAGCGTGCCCAATAGCCAGCACACATCCAAGTGACCCGTCTGGTGACCAATTATCCTAGGTGCAGTTCCCTGACTGACCTGAGGGTAAGGGGGTGCCAGAGAGCTGCAAGTTCCTAAGTGGAAGTGGGATAATCATAAATCCCTGCAGTTTACCGGGTCGGACGGCAGCAGCCGTCATGTGTGTGCGCGTTTTCGTCACATTTGCGGCACGGAGGGATCACAAGCCGTGATACCCCGGGCTACCGTGTGGCAGACCGTGTGCCCGTTCATCACAAGGATAAATCCGAACGCTGCCCTATTGGGAAATTTTTTTTGTCCCAGACCGGTGGAAAAAGAGTGTGGTGTCTGAGATCCATTGTTCCGCGTTGGCCGTCATCCTGGAATTTTTGGTACCAGAGACTTGGTTAGTCGGTCCTTTTGGTGGCCTACTTTGTCTTGTGACGTCAGGGAATTTGTGCAGTCCTGCGGGACTTGCTCTCGCTCCAAGCCTTGTTCTCGCTCTAGTGGTTTGTTGATGCCATTGCCTGTGCCCAAGAGACCATGGACCCATATCTCTATGGATTTCATTTCCGATCTCCCTGTTTCTCAGAGAATGACCGTTATTTGGGTGATTTGTGATAGGTTTCCAAGATGATACATCTTGTGCCATTACCTAAGTTGCCTTCCTCCTCTGAATTGGTGCCTTTGTTCCTTCAGCACGTGGTTCGGTTACATGGCATTTGTGAGAACATTGTGTCTGACAGTGGAGTCCAGTTTGTTTCCAGATTTTGGAGGACTTTTTGTTCTAAACTTGGTGTTCAATTGTCTTTCTCCTCGGCTTTTCATCCTCAGACCAATGGACAAACTGAGAGAACACACCAGACATTGGAGACTTATCTGAGATGCTGTCATGTATAGTGTACAGTTCGTATAGCGTCTTGTGCTTGGGTGCGAGAAAAACACAGGAGACATAGGTTGAAATGAAATGACTTGTATTACTTCATACAAGCATGCTGAAAAGTTCACACAGTTTGCAGGAACAGAGGCAGGAGACACAGCAGGCCAGAGTAATTTCAAGCACTACAATAAATCTCCAAAGCAGGTTCAGGATCTCTTCTCTGTACCGTAATTCCTCTGCAAACATGGATTCACCAAACAGCAGGTTTCCAGAGTCCAAAAAGTGTTCCAAGGTTCCTCAGTAGGGAATAGCTGGAGTACAAGTCCAAGGTTTCCAGGAGTCAGGTCACAGACTGACTGAGGCTTGATTCAGGAGCACTGATTGTTCAGCTGAGGCTGCTTAAGAAGCAAGAGGGAAGAATCAGGGCAGGAACATGAAAACTGGAACTCCATATTAACTGAGGGCAAGAGCTGCAGAAAGACAGAAAGCAAAATGGCCGACGGAAAACTGAGTTTCAAGGAACATGTCAACAGAGACAAAGAACCTTACATTACTCCCCCCTTAGGGACAACCTCCGGATGACCTCAGACCTGGCTTGTCAGGGTACCTCTGATGAAACTGGCGGAGCAGGTGAGGAGCATTTACATTATTGACTGGTTCCCATGAGTTGTCCTCCACTGGGTAGCCCTGCCATTTAATCAAATATTGCAACTGATTTCTGTACAACCTGGAATCTAGAATCCTTTCCACCATAAATTCTTCCTG
The DNA here is from genome assembly GCA_033576555.1 of Oophaga sylvatica. Taxonomy (NCBI): domain Eukaryota; kingdom Metazoa; phylum Chordata; class Amphibia; order Anura; family Dendrobatidae; genus Oophaga; species Oophaga sylvatica. The sequence continues at coordinate 571,168,119 of JARQOD010000004.1, read as the reverse complement.
ACTATCGACCAGCACTGGGTCAGGGCAAGGAGAAGAACGTCCAGGAAACGTATTGGGTGTTGCAGCCTTTAGTAGGGATACATGAAAGACAGGGTGGATTCTCATAGTTCTGGGGAGTTGAAGACGACAATCAACAGCACTTATAATCTTACTGATCTTAAAAGGTCCAATGTACTTATGTCCCAATTTAGACGATGGAATCTTTAATTTAAGATTTCTGGTTGACAGCCAGACCAAATCTCCTACCTTGAAAGCTGGTGCAGGTTTACGAAATTTATCTGCTGCTTTCTGTACCTTTCCTGAGCCAATTCTATATTTTCCTTTAGAAGATCCATATTCTTTTGTAAAGAAGTGATTCTTTCAGCCACTGCCGGCAAGGGCGTATCTATGGGAAATCGAGGAAGAATGTTAGGATGATAACCTAGATTGGAGTAAAAAGGAGACTGCTTAGTGGAGGCGCTCTGAGAGTTGTTATAAGAGAACTCAGCCAGTGGAAGTAGATCCACCCAATCATCCTGTAGGTGGCAGATAAAACAGCGGAGATACTGCTCCAGGGTCTGATTGGTTCGTTCTGTCTGTCCATTAGTCTGGGGATGAAAAGCAGAAGAAAGGTTTACTTTAATGTCCAATTCTGCACAGAAATTTTGCCAAAACCTTGAAGTGAATTGCACCCCTCGATCCGAAATGACCTCATCCGGTACTCCATGTAAGCGAAACACATTCTTAATCATCAAGTCTGATGTCTGTTTTGCAGTGGGTAAGCCGACACAAGGGATAAAATGAGCTGCCTTTGTTAGACGGTCAACCACCACTAGAATGGTGTTCTTCCCTTGAGAGGTTGGTAACTCCACAATGAAGTCCATAGAAATGGATCCCCACGGGCGGGACGGGGTGGGAAGAGGTTGCAACAGACCAGTTGGTGAGGAGCGAGGTGTTTTGCATCTTGCACAGACTTCACATGAAGTGACATAGTTTAAAACATCTTTCCTGTAAGTGGGCCACCAAAAGAAACGAGAAAGAAATTCTTGTGTCTTTAGAATTCCCCTATGCCCGGCTATCTTGGAATCGTGGATGAGTTGCAATACTCTCAATCTGACTGTTTCAGGTATATACAGACGTTGTCCCTGAATCCACACACCTTTCTTAAAGACAAGACTTACGTCCCTTGGGGGTTGAGCCAACAAAGAATCCGCATGGTATGCTTCCTTGATGTCCTTAAGTAGGTCTTGATTATGAATCACTCCCAGGAATCTAGAGTCAGGAAGAATAGTCTTAGGAGGAGTAAGTGGACGTGTCTCTGCTGAATGAATCCTAGAGAGTGCATCAGCCTTTCCATTGCGCGATCCTGGTCTATAAGAAATGACAAAATTAAATTGGTTTAGGAAAAGATTCCAGCGAGCCTGGTGAGGAGTCAGGCACTTAGCCGACCTGATAAATTCAAGGTTACGATGATCTGTCAGGACGACTATTTGCTGTGCAGCTCCCTGAAGAAGGTGTCTCCATTCCTTCAAGGCGGCAATAATGGCCAACAATTCTCTATTGCCCACATCGTAGTTCCTCTCAGCCGAAGACAACTGCTGGGAAAAGAAGGCACAGGGATGCAAGACATTCTTCTCACCTGTTCTCTGAGAGAGTATAGCTCCAACGGCACAGTCTGAAGCATCCACCTCTATTATGAAGGCAAGCTCGGGGTTGGGATGTACTAAGATAGGTGCGGTGGTAAATTTATCCTTTAAACAGGATAATGCTTCCTGAGCTTGCGGGGTCCAGGAGAACCTAGACTGTTTCCGGGTAAGTTGGGTGATAGGTGACACTACCTCAGAAAAATTTTTAATGAAACGTCTATAGAAGTTGGCAAACCCGATGAAGCGCTACACCTCCTTCACATTTCTATTAATTGGCCAATCCTTGATGGCTTGGGTCTTGCTTCCATCCATACTAATCCCTTGCGTAGATAGTACATACCCCAGAAATTGAATTTCGGTCGTATGGAATTCACACTTTTCAAGTTTGATGTAGAGATGGTTTTGTCTTAGGCGTTCTAAGACCATTCTCACATGTCCATGATGTTCCTCTGTGGAGTTAGAAAAAATTAGAATATCATCCAGATAAATCACCACAAATGTATCTAGGAGATCCCTGAAGATATCATTCACGAAGTGTTGGAAAGTGGCTGGGGCGGTACTCAGACCAAAAGGCATAACTAGATATTCAAAGTGTCCATAGCGTGACCTGAAAGCAGTCTTCCATTCATCCCCAGGTCTAATACGGACCAAGTTATAGGCCCCACGGAGATCCAGTTTAGAGAAAATTTTGGCATGCCGCACTCTCTCCAACAACTCAGGGATTAAAGGCAATGGATAACGGTTTCTAATAGTAACCTTATTGAGTTCCCTATAGTCTATGCAGGGTCTCAGAGATCCATCTTTCTTCTTCACAAAGAAGATGGGTGCACCTGCGGGAGATGAAGAGGGGCGTATGAAGCCCTTGGCTAAATTTTCGTCTATATAATCCTTCAAAGCTTTTAGCTCGGGCCCCGCTAGGGGGTAGATCTTACCAAAAGGTATCTCGGCTCCAGGCAATAATTCAATTGGACAATCATATGGATGGTGAGGAGGAAGCTGATCAGCGTTCTTCTTGTCACATAAATCCACATAGTCCTGGTATACAGCTGGTAGTTCAGGGACTGACATGGTTCCTTTAGGAACAGAGCAAGCTGAACTCCTTGACTCATCTGTTTCTCCGGAAAGTGTAATTCCTTGGTCTCCCAGTTAATCGTAGGATTCTGCGCCTGCAGCCATGGTAGCCCTAGAATAATGGGAAAGTGGGGAGAAGAGATAAGCATAAAAGACATTTTCTCCTGATGATCTTTACCCATAAGGACCCTCAAAGGCTCTGTTTCTTGATCCACTGGTCCAGAAGTCAGTAGAGAGCCATCCACAGTCTCCATCTGTACTGGAGTAGCCTTCTTCACTGAACGTATCCCCTGTTTCAGAGCAAAGGAGATATCCATAAAATTTCCACTTGCTCCTGAGTCGATCATAGCAGAGCTAGACACCCAGACTGAGTCAACCCAGAGTTTGATGGAAAGGAAGCAATGAGAATTGTTTCTTTTACAACTCAGCTGGGACACCGCTGAGGAAACTTGAAAAATTGCAGCGTTTATACCGTCATCGTCCCCAGAACTAACAGAGTTTAAGTCCGAGAAATCAAGATCTCTTGCAGCAGATCTCTCTGGAGCCTGAGGCTCGGACATGACAGAGCTCCTCTCGCAACACTCACAGTGAATGACTGCTGCAGTAGTCTTACGAGAACGGCTGGGGCAGTTTATAATGAAGTGCCCTGACTTACCACAGTAGAAACATAGATTTTCCTTTATACGATGTTCTTTGCGTGCATCAATAACCCGTCTTTGTAAAGAGTCCACCTGCATGGGTTCAGGTCCTGGTTCCCTTGTGATCCTACTCAAAGGTTCCTTAGCTGAGGAGGGAGGTAGTAAAAGGTTAGTGCGATTATTTTCGAACCATCTCTCTTGTCTGCGTTCAGTCAGACGAGCATCAATACGAATACAATAGTTAATAAAGTCACCTAACGCAGTGGGAGGGTCGGCACGAGCAAGTTCATCCTTAATCAGTGGAGACAACCCTTTCCGAAAAATAGATTTTTTAGCGGAAGTGTCCCAAGTGGTCTCAAGAGCCCATCTCCTGAAATCCAGTTCATATTCGGCTACTGAACGCTTACCTTGGCGCAAAGTTAACATGGCTGCTTCAGCTGTTGCACCTCGATTGGGGTCATCAAACACCTGCCCCATGGCTGAAATAAAAGCATCAAGGTGATTCAAACAATCATCCTCAGTCTCAATCAGAGGGTTTGCCCACATCAAAGCCTTATTGGTAAGCAACATGATTATAGTAAGCACTTTGGATCGTTCAGTGGGAAATTGTGAAGCATGTGCAGAGAAAAATAAATTGCATTGATTAATAAATCCCCTGAATTTCTCACGTTCACCGCCAAAATGAAAAGGGGGTAACTTGGGGATCCCAGAACTCGGGGTTATGGCAGGAGCCTGGGCTCGTTCCTCTAGAGCCTCAATCCTGGCTCGCAATTCCTGGGTAGTCTGTCCAAACACTTGCAAATTATGATTAGTGAGGTCCTGTAGGCTTGCAAAACGGGTTTTTAAAGTCTGTACATCTGAAAGGATTGTGTCAGTCACTCCGCAAAGTTCCTTTATGCGGGCCTCCATCTTCCAGATCTTTTAAGGCAGAAGTGCTGGAAGGAGAAGAGGAAAAAAAAAAAAAAAAAAACAATAGTGTTTACCTGTGGTAACACTCCAGAGTAAAATTTTAAGGGAATGCGCTCACCTGTAATGGTTGTGAGAAGTCACAACCACTGTCATCACAGAAGGTATTGAACGGACATCTGATATCCACAGTCACAGCAGACACGGCTTTCCCAGACCCAGCAGACACTAAACATTGGCTCCTGAATCTTGTCATGTATAGTGTACAGTTCGTATAGCGTCTTGTGCTTGGGTGCGAGGAAAACACAGGAGACATAGGTTGAAATGAAATGACTTGTATTACTTCATACAAGCATGCTGAAAAGTTCACACAGTTTGCAGGAACAGAGGCAGGAGACACAGCAGGCCAGAGTAATTTCAAGCACTACAATAAATCTCCAAAGCAGGTTCAGGATCTCTTCTCTGTACCGTAATTCCTCTGCAAACATGGATTCACCAAACAGCAGGTTTCCACAGTCCAAAAGTGTTCCAAGGTTCCTCAGTAGGGAATAGCTGGAGTACAAGTCCAAGGTTTCCAGGAGTCAGGTCACAGACTGACTGAGGCTTGATTCAGGAGCACTGATTGTTCAGCTGAGGCTGCTTAAGAAGCAAGAGGGAAGAATCAGGGCGGGAACATGAAAACTGGAACTCCATATTAACTGAGGGCAAGAGCTGCAGAAAGACAGAAAGCAAAATGGCCGACGGAAAACTGAGTTTCAAGGAACATGTCAACAGAGACAAAGAACCTTACAGATGCTTTGTGTCTGCTGATCAGGATGACTGGGTCTCTTTTTTGCCTTTGGCTGAGTTTGCTCTTAATAATAGGGCTAGCTCTGCCACTTTGATGTCTCCATTTTTCTGCAATTTTGGGTTTCACCCTCGATTTTCTTCGGGACAGACGGAGGCTTCTGTCTGTCCAGGTGTTGACTCTGTTGTGGAGCGTATGCAGCAGATTTGGGACCAGGTAGTGGAGAGGTTGTCCCTCTCTCAGGAGAAGGCCCAGCGGTTTGCCAACCGGCATAGGACTGATGGTCCTCGGTTTGAAGTGGGGGACTTGGTCTGGTTGTCCTCAAGAAATATCCCTATGAGAGTTGCATCTCCTAAGTTTAAGCCTAGATTCATTGGACCTTATAAGATCATGGAGATTCTTAATCCTGTTTCCTTTCGTTTACTTCTTCCTGGGACATTTAAGATCCATAACGTGTTTCACAAGTCCTTATTGAAGAGGTTTGTCGAGCCAGTGGTTCCTATGGCTGCGCCTCCTGACCCTGTTTTGGTTGAGGGCAATCTGGAGTATGTGGTTGAGAAAATATTGGATTCTCGTTTTTCTAGACGGAAACTCCAGTATTTGGTTAAGTGGAGAGGTTATGGTCAGGAGGACAATTCTTGAGTGTTTTCTTCGGACATCCATCCTAGGAGACTGATCCGTGCGCATCACAGAGCTCATCCTGACCGACCTGGTTGCCCAAGTGAGGGTTCGGTGACCCCTCCTCAGGGGGGGGTACTGTTGTGAATGTGTTAGAAATGAATTCTGAGCGGGAGCTCCCTCTGGTGGTTACAAACAGTACTGAACCATTCAATGAAGATTGTGAAGATTGGCGATCAGGAGTTACAGACTGGTCTTATATAAGGGAGGTTCCCTTCCATCAGGGTTGCCGGTGATCAATTGTTCTTGTCTCAACTTTGGTTCCTGGTTCTCTTGGAAGCTTGCTGTGTTTTGCCTGCATCTTCTGCTAACAGATAAGAATTTTCCTGCTTGTATTTTTGTGCTTGCTTTTTTGCATTGTTTCCTGCACTCTTGTGGAGGTCAGCCAGGTCCCCTCTGGGGGGCTTGTGCTCCTCTCAGTTTATCTGAGCCTCTGTTATTTGTTCATTTGCCTTTTACAGTTTTTTCAGTGGCTGCGGCTTAGTTTTGTTACACCAGAGAACTAATTTAGGTGGTAGAGGTCGTGTGATCTCAGGTGTTTTTGTAATTAGTAGGGTTGGTACTTTTTAGGGTTTTTTGGGATTGCAGTAAGTGCCCTTCCTATCCTTTTCTTTCTAGGAAGATTGGGCCCCAACTTTTGCTCATACTATTTTCTGTCTGTGTCTGTATTACCTCTTGTCTAACCGCCATTACATGTTTGGGGGCTTCCTATGTTCTTTGGGGATCTGCTCCGGGGCAGATAGTTTTCCTCTTTCTATCTTTAGGTGTAGTTAGCTTCTCAGGCTGTTACGAGGTGTCTAGGACCAACGTAGGTACGCTCCACGGTTGCCTTTAGTTGTGATGGTTAGTCAGGGTACTGCAATCCAGTAGATTCCAACCTCTCTGGTGTATTGCCGTTTTAGATAGAAAGAGGAAAGCAATCTGCCCCGGAGCAGACCCCCAAAGAACATAGGAAGCCCCCAAACATGTAATGGCGGTTAGACAAGAGGAAATACAGACACAGACAGAAAATAGTATGAGCAAACGTTGGGGCCCAATCTTCCTAGAAAGAAAGAAAAGGATAGGAAGGACACTTACTGCAATCCAAAAAACCCTAAACAAATACCAACTCTACTAATTGCAAAAACACCTGAGATCACACGACCTCTACCACCTAAATTAGTTCTCTGGTGTAACAAAACTAAGCCGCAGCCACTGAAAAAACTGGAAAAGGCAAATAACAGTGGTTCAGATAAACTGAGAGGAGCACAAGCCCCCGGAGGGGACCTAGCTGACCTCCACAGAAGTGCAAGAAAAAATGCAAAAAGCAAGCACAAAAATAAAAGCAGAAAATATCTTATCTGTTAGCAGAAGATGCAGGCAAGACTCAGCAAGCTTCCAAGTGAACCAGGAACCAAAGTTGAGACAAGAACAATTGATCACCAGCAACCCTGATGGGAGGGAACCTCCCTTATATAAGACCAGTCTGTAACTCCTGATTGCCAATCTTCACAATCTTCATTGAATGGTTCAGTACTGTTTATAACCACCAGAGGGAGCTTCTGCTAAGAATTAATTTCTAACGCATTCACAACAGTTTTGAAATAGTTCCAGCCTAGTGCATCCACAGGATAATAAGCTGGAGGTATCGCCGTGCGATCCCAGGGACACTTTAAAGGATTAGAACTCGTCATGGAGTAAAAAAAACTGCTCACCCACCAATACTTCACTGCCTTAAACTATTGCCAACAATATAAGCAGATAGGGTAACCTAATTTACCAGTTAAAACATAACCTTTAATCAATGGTATAAAAACAACCCTTCAGTGCAGACATATAACATACATACATAAAGTGCTCGTGCTATGTGCTTATTAAAAGAAAAATGGATCAATCTCACCCATTCAGATGAATGTCCTGTATGGTCCAGTTTGCATCTCATCTACCCAGTAACTGGGTGTGGACCCCAAGACTGATAGGTGTACCAGCGCAGGAGTCTTGTTCATATAGACAGTAATTGATTAGGGGTCTGAAAAAGCTGGGGAGTAGTATATGGTTCAGACTAACATTCCCTGTCATGCCCCTGCAAGACTCCTGTCCTTACAAGGACAGTACCCAAGTATGGTCTCAAACTATTGTACCTCCTGGACCATAAATTGTGTTACATTTCCCAACGCGTTTCCTCCCCTATCTTGGGGATTGATTAGGGGATCATAATATATGGGTATGGTGGGGATATCGCAGTGGCTAATATCACCCCAACATATAGTTCTCTTAGGTGCATCAATATGCCTGGCAGCCCATGTGGATGAAGATCAGCCTCTATATACTCTCAGCTTCTGAGGAATTCATACCCTTACAAGTGCCTCACTTCAGCATTGAAGTCTGACATCATTTCCAGCCTCTCATAGCCAATCACAGACTCCCCTCCGTCACTCCCACACACCGGGCGTTGTCTGGAGTCTCACAGTAGAAGTATAGCATCATTTCATGGGCTCTCCCACATTGTCAGACGCCGCATCTCAGGTTCTCCCATAGATACCCGATGCCATCCACACTGCGCGTCATCCGTAATCGGAAGTGGCCACACGTCGCCTCCAGTTACCATCTCCATGCAAACTTAGTATAAAGATCTCTCTGATCAGCGCCATTTTGTTGTAGCCCAACAGTGTGAGCCGGCGCCATGTTAAAGG